>OY755243.1:76590348-77042848 GCA_963576725.1 Azorinus chamasolen
ACGTTGTAACGCATCAATACCATTATATAAAATCAATTTTTGCTTTGAAAGAGAATTATCATTAAGCCCTTTTCTTTTAAATCATCTCAATATCATATTCAATTACTGAGCCAGTTGTCACCAAACTTTTCTCAAATTTATCCTGGAAAAAAGATTTTATATATTACATTAAACTATTTTATTTTATTTCTTACATTTAACTATTATATTTTATATCTTACATTTAACTATTTCGCTACCAATAATGCTGCTGTGATAACCTATGCAGAGTGTTTGGACCTAGATGAGTAACTCGGCATCTCATCAAGATCCAGACTGTTTGTTTGTTATTATGACTATTTTAAACTGAAAAAAGAAAATTGTAGCAGAAGAAAAATGCAGAAGACAAACTTTGACAACAGAGGAATTAAACAGTTTTAGATCCTATGTATGGCGTGATACACGTTGCAATATTCAAATTCACATTTTTCATTTGATAATTTTTTAACCCATATTTTCTTTTGCTCATTCGATGTATGAACATTTTTTATTTGATGTTGCGAGAAGTTTTTTATTCGAAAATTTGCCTAATGGGATAGGCTACTAGATGGAGTTGTACGCTCGGATTTCATTGGACGAACAAATCACTCACCTTCAAAATGGCATGGTTAGATCTTTAACACGGACACTTATTAACAAAAGACACAATTCAACTCCATCTAGTAGCCTATCCCATGAGGCAAATTATCGATGAAATTTTGTTCGCACCATCAAATGAAATTTTTTATCAAATGAAAAATGTTCAAACATCGACTGAGAAAAATAAAATATTGGATAATTTTTTTATCAAATGAAAAATGTAAAATTGAATATTGCAACGTTTGTCACGCCATACCTTTGTTAAATGAATCAGCTGTTTTATGTGTGTGGAGGCAAATTTAACCCTATGAAACGAGAGGGGTTCAAAACATTTTGAGCCCCAAGGTTCTAATTTGTTTATGTTTTTCAATATATTCTCCTACAATATGAATACCCTTGTCCTGTCTATTAGGCAGTTCTGTAATCCTGCACAGAGAGAAGTCGCAGGTGTGACCCCTAAACCATTCTTCTGCAGCTCCTGTAAGTTCATCATTATCATCAAATCGTCTTCCATTAAAGTGTTTGCAACCTCACTGGGGCGCACTAGGACATTGTCCTGGTGGAGGAGTACGCCAAGGCGTAGTTTACCGCACCATTTCTCGTTAACAGACTGACATATTCGATGGAGAAGATTTGCATAATACTCGCCGGTCACCGTAGAACCTATTGGAAGGTAATCGATATCAATTATAAATGAACTATCACAGAAAACAGTATTCATGATCTTCTTGGTGGACTTGAACTTCTTGGTTTTGGGAGATCCAATGTGTTTCTACTCCATGGATTCCTATTTAGTTTCTAGGTCATAGTAATGTTACCAGATTACATGGGTTTCTATTATACCTCGTTAACCCTTCTCTTGCTGAATTTTAAAATACATTTCTCCTTCTTTACCCATGCCCTGTTGTCTAATTACATATATCTTCACTGTGTACAAGTATTTTGCTGTGCAATCACTGCTGTGGAGTGCACTGGTTGCACAAACAACTTGTAAATAGTGCAGACCCAGATGAGACAGCTCCTGCAGGAGCTGTCTCATCTGGGTCTTCACTATTTACAGATAGGTATATTGACGCGAATAGCAAGCGAAGGGTTAAAAGAGATGCGCTTATAAATGGCCACTCTGTTAGTCTGCATCTCTGCTGTAAGCATTTTGGTTATCCATTTTGCACAGAGATTTGACATACGTATATGGACCCATACCACAAGTCAGATCTCTCCTTTTTCTCACCATTAGAATCTTGTCTGGTTCCGTTAAAATGACATGGACCTTATCATCGCTTTCTTGGGGGTGCAGTTGTGTGCCTGCCATGATAGACCATCTTCTGTACTCTGTCTATCATGTTTAAATTACATAAGTTGACTGCGGCATACGATGGGAAAGAGTATTTATACATAGTACACACTCGCTCATTGATCCGGTCTGGTTTTTCTCCCTCCAGAGCAAGAAACATTTTGTACTCAGATTTGTCTATTTTCCCAAAATGTGGTTTAGTACCTTATTACAGAGTTAAACAGCAATACACTGTAAAGTACACGTTCACCAACAATATGCATTGTACGTTTCGAAACACTGACAAATAAATATAGCATGAATATGATTAAATTCGGATATCTAGTTGGGAACTAGAACTGAACTGAACATTATATCTGATTGGTAAATTCCCTTTTAGACCAGTAATCGTACGTTAATATTTGGTTTGATTTTAACATTCAACTTGTCAATGATTTATCACAAGCTGCTACAAAACAACTGGGTTGTTTACATAGTTTGATTAAACGCATTTTCACGCATTTGCAAACAAAGAGAGAATACCTAGACCAGACGGATCCTATAGGGGCCGTTCTGATCAGGAACTGCTCTATTTGCTTTTGACACTATACAGATCTGATTCTACAGTTTTGGTACAGCAAAATATTTCCTTAAAAAGTTTACATTATAGAACTTCAGCTAATAAATATCCATGATGCCATACATTCTTTCGTGGAAATTGAAAAGGGAAAGTGTAATATGAATTACTACCGATGACCAGATGTATGAATATTGAAACATCGTTCTGTATCAACTTCGAAACCTATATTGAAGTGGAACACAACCTATGCCATTTAACATGGAGACTAAGTAACAGACATTAGGGCTTAACACATTCCTAAATTAGACGATTTCAAAATAAACAGTCAAGTGAAAAAGTCGAAGATGCAAGTAGTTTATGATGTCGTCAGATATAACAAAATTCTCCAACGGATTCCAACTTTGAATCTTTATTGCGTTTACAAGTCGTATATTATTTGAAGACATTGTTTGCTATTAGAAGGAGAGATGCTGAATAAAGCCTTTTGACAGGGTTCAATAACACGTATTCATCAGCTTGCTTCGCGGCATTTTCACATGCCTTATTGAGGGACATGCTCAACGAGGATGTTGACTTAACATACGCTCAGTAGTCGTAAAGACAGTATTTTGATTATAAATAAATAATTTGATTAGCGTATTTTCGTTTATACCCCATCTTACTTCAGTATCATAATTACCACAAAGTCCTGTCATTTAAAGACATTACCCAGGTCCATTCAATGATCCCCCCCATTGTTCTCAATAGGCGTGAAAGTAACAGTAAAAGCATGATACAAGTGTGCAAAATATGGCAAGCCGTCTCATTCTGTCTAGAGAGGCCCTGCCATAATAAGAAATAAAAACATATACTGCATTAGTGACAATCTAATCATTTCAAAATCATCAAATGTAAGAGACGGGCCTCACATGGAACGCTCCAGTGGTTCTTGACAGGCAAACTGCTATAGCTCTTACCATGTGCTGCATGCTTTTTCACAGGTTAGCTGTAAAGACCCAAGCCAGCCAAGGGAATGTCTTTAAAGGCATGGATTCACTTTATAGCCATCCCATTAAAAATACTAAAACTTCGCGGGCACGTGCTTTGCTCTGCTTCGGTGTCTTCGTTAACTTCGTCTGCTAACTTTGTCGTCAGCTACAAATTTTCATTCTTTTGATTTTCTTCATTTTTGTTTCAAAAACATAGCAACAGTAACAAACAGTTTGGATCCTGATGAGACGCCGAGTTCGGCGTCTCATCTGGATCCAAACTGTTTGCATAGGTAATCACAGATCCGGCATTGGCAGCGAAAGGGTTAAAGTGTGCTGGCTATGTAAATAACGTGCATGCGTAGTGGTTAATAAGACATGTATTAATTTGATGATAACGCCATTTTATTTTACAAAATGTAATTATTAAACCGGGAATAGAACGCACGTGGTACAGAAACAATCAAACACAGTTATGAAAATCGGATCGTGCTTTGATTGATCACTTGTTGGGTTTCAGTACCTTTTAATGGCAGCAATCTCTCTCTCTCTATATGATTACTTTTGTAATGCCCTGTGAAATAATGTCCGAGCTTACTTGCAGAGCGACACTAAATAATTAATACAGGACTGATGGAGAAAGATCATTTAATAATGCTGAGCAGACGGGTGCCGATAATACCTAATCACGCGATACAACGTAGCATATAGGATGAAAATCATCTTTCCGTCCCGCCGTTTAGTTTTTGTAGAAGGAATATGTTTAAGCCCAAAGAGCAAAACAACTATAGTAGAATCTGTCTCAAGCGACCATCAAAAAGATGTCTAATTGTAGGTCTGTAAGGCAGATGGTAGCTTAATGCAGGTCACGAGTAATGCAGTAAGCTCCTGTTTTAAGACTAATATTTATAATAAGTGAATGGCCGCTTAAGACAGATTTTATTGTCTGCTCATCAGCAGTAAACGTAGCAATGTAAGAAGGAAGGTTTTGGGTAAAATACGCCAATCCTGCTAATTTTCCTTTGAGCTGATTTACTTCCTTGTGCAAAACAGACATATAATCAAGTCATAAATAGTCACGATGGAATTGTCTGGCTACTGAAAGTACATATTAACCCTTTCGCTGCCAATGACGGATATGTGATTACCTATGCAAACAGTTTGGATCCAGATGAGACGCCGAGTAACTCGGCGTCTCATCAGGATCCAGACTGTTTGTTACTGTTACTATGTTTTTGAAACAAAAATGAAGAAAATCAAAAGAATGAACATTTGTAGCAGACGACAAAGTTAGCAGATGACAGAGTTTGGTAGCGAAAGGGTTAATTGTCTGGAGAAGTGTGGAACTGGGCGTAGCCTCATTTGACCCTTTACCTGATAGAGACGTTTCATACTCATTGAAAATAGAGTAAACCCAGAAAAAAACGGCTCATTTGATAGTCGTTTGATATGGTGTGCTTATGAAATTACATAGACGTGATTCTGCTATGCCCAAATTCCAGTTTTCATATGCCATTATAAAATTTCGTCTAATAATGCAACCGGGGAAACCTCTGAGGTCTTCCTCCACCTGAAATTAGCCGGACGTCGCGGTATGATTGAAGAAGAAGCAACGTTAAACCCCGATACAAACAAACACACAAGGAAACACACACACAAGGGAACAAACAAACAAGCAAACAAACAAACACACAAGGAAACAAACAAACAAAAACAACAAATAAACAAACAAGCAAGCAAACAAACACACACACAAGCAATCCAACAAGCAAACAATGAAGCAAACAATGAAGCTAACACACACATGCAAACACACATACAAACAAACAGAATGCGATAAGCAACAAAAGTAGAACAGAATTCGGGCAGGAAACAGCACATGAAAGTCCACAGCAATACCAGCAGCACAAATGAAGTGCGCGCACATGTGGACATACACAATCTTCACAAAGCTGTTCATTGCCTGCTCAACACCAAATCTTCGTCGGGTAGTTGCTAGACATGCACATAAGACTTTAAAACACAATCTTCTCTGCTGAGATTACTCTATGTTAGGCTATACATTTTTCATCTGATAACTTAATTTAAATACGCTATAAATTTATAATTGTAGATAGCGCTCAGCTTTTTTTCCAAGTTTGACATCCAACTGAATTCAATATTCGTGACGTCCTTGCTGCCATTCTGATTATTGTTCAGTTATCTTTGTATCTTTGTAACCTTTTCAATGCTGGATTTTCAGTGGGGAATAGCCCGCCAGTGTTCAGCCCATCAGTGTCCACTGAAGCTTGCTAGATTATTTTGAATGACAAACAGTGTATACACTGATCAGGGGGTACCTCTATCAGCCGTTTGATCTGGGTATACATTGTTTGTAAATGACAGTGCATGCATGTCCCACCTTCAAAAGGTTAACATTTAGCCTGCTGAACAAAATATTTTTACAGAATTTTTCACCTACTACATTTTGAAAATTCAAGCTATAATCAATGTGTCTACCAAAATGCAACCAGGATAGCAAACGGTTTGGATACTGATGAGACGCCGAGTTACTCGGCGTCAAACTGGATCCAAACCGTGAGCATAGGTATTCACTCATCCGCCCATAACAGGCTAAAGGTTGACGGTAAAAAAAGAGAAAATAATTCTTATATTTTTGTAGCTTGAAAGACCGTCATAACCAGATGTGGGTGGGTAATCTGGCACTCAAGGTTAATGCTTAGCGACAGTTATCATATTTCATCCAAGAGACTTTCTATAATTAGCCAATGTCTCATAAAACAGGGGAATATGTTAGCCATTACATCGGATTCAACATTGTCCTTTTCCTTTTATGATATACAAAATTGATAGAAAAAAGTGGACATACAACCCTGGCTTTTTCGGTCGGTGGACAGCTACTCTTTTTACTGAGTAGAAGCGTAGCAATGATTCATGCAGTGTCTCTAGTCTATGTCGACGTTATTCAATGCGATATGAAGACTTTTCCTGTATGCAAATACGAAACATTCGCTCAGTTTCAACGTTTTGCCATTTTTGTAGCATCGAAAATATATTGGGTGCGATATGTATCTTCATGAAACAGGGGTCCAAATAAAAGTTATAACATTTTCAAAAATATCTCCCCTCTATTTCTCCACCAAACCGTATAGTGTGACCACTCTTTAGAATCGCCTCTTCGAGGGTTTGGTGGAGAAGTGACATTTTAGTATCTGAGTTAGCACATTACTCTGTGAAATACATGAATAAAATGTCTATGTTAACTACACCGTACCCGGTATTATACTATTGTTTAAGGGCATATTTTAAACCTTTTTCTCACGATTATTCATTACGAAATAATGAATCTATGAACATTTAATTAGATTGCGTTTTATAATGCCACCATAAACGGGGATATTTGACAATGACAGGAACTTTATAATGAATGATAAAAATGATAGAATATATGGCAGAAATGATATAATATATGGTAGAAATGATAGAATATATGGCAGAAATGATAGAATATATGGCAGAAATAATAGAATACATGGTAGAAATGATAGAATATATGGCAGAAATGATAGAATATATGGTAGAAATGATAGAATATATGGCAGAAATGATGATAGAATATATGGCAGAAATGATAGAATCCACGATTGAAATTATAGAATCCATCACAGAAACTATAGAATCCATGACCGAAACATGAAAATCCATGACAGAAACGGTAGAATATATGATAGAATTCACTGTAAATTATATATATATTACTTCATAAGCAAACAGAGCAGACCTAAATCAGACGGCTCTGAACAGAACCATTAAGAAATTGGTCTACTCTGTTTGCAAAAGCATTAAAAGGCTTATGTTTGGGATAAGGATAAAGAAAACACACCAAAAAGCATATATAATTGGAAATGATTGGTTGCTATTATGGTAATAATGTTTGTTTCATGCCAAATTACATCCATGCAAAAATATTACTATGATGTATTATAAAGCTCCTGCACTATTAACTCTTTTGGTGCCAAATTCAAAAGTGTCGTCTGCAATAATAATTTCATATTAAATATAATTCTAAACTAAGTAATAAAAGTATATCAGTAAAACATTTGTTTTTAAAAACCTGTATGCTTGGGCTTAAATAATACAGAAAACAGTGAAGTCCCAGGTCAAATTACGCCTTGAAAAGGCGGCATCTGACCTAGGACTGCACTGTTGTCAATGGTGCCAACAGGCGACATTGGCGGCATCTGACCTTGGACTGCACTGTTTTCAATGGTGCCAACAGGCGACATTGGCGCCGAAACAGTTAAACTGTAGCATACTAATCTTCATAATAACTTGATGGAAAATATCAGCGGTTAATAAGAGACAACCAGCGTATACTCGTAACATTAATTTGATGGATGTTACCTTGACCTGGCACCTACACAGGAAATGAGATCTGTAAATGATGCTATCTGCAGCCAGCTGTAGCCATTGCGCGGAAATTATTTATCAACGATGGGCCAAATTGAAAGCCAATTACTCTAAGATATACGCCGATACAGCTGAACTCTTTGACATAACTCTTTGACATAACTGACGAAATAGAGTTGATTTATTAGATGTGTCATAAGAAAGAGTGCCAACTCAACAATAGAAACTGTGATATTAACCCTTTCAGAGCGGGAAACGAGTCATTAATGTCATTTACAAGCAGTGTAGACCCTGATGAGAGGGCAGGGTCCGTACTGTTTTGTCATATTACAATTTCATTCAATATTTATGGTAAGTCAGGCCTGTTTACATTTTGGAATATTTGATACAGAAATTCCGCGTTGAAAGGAATCGATTATGAGCTGCGCCTTTAAGTGCAATTTGCCGCCGAGGGAAATGTCTTACGGTCATCTTTATGTTTGTTCGGATAACTCTTACATGGTAAATACTGTTGAATAATTAGAGTGCTGATTCTAACGGCAATAACCCTTTCAATAAACCTACAAACAAGAGCTGTCACAGGACAGCGCGCTCGACTATACTCAGTATTATTAGTGTAAAAATTCTTGATAGTGGTCTGAATTGGTATCAAATGATACTAGAAGCAAGTATTCAAAGTCTCAGTAAAAATAGACAGAGCCGATCCTACAGGAGCCGTCTGATAAGACTGATATGGGTCTACTCTGTTTGCAAAGGCATGTTTATGAAGTAGATGATTAACGTCTATTTAGGTTCTAAGCTGTTTAATTATTTCTCAAAATATTCATAGAATCGAAAATAGTTTAAGTTGCACCAGTTCCAAATGTTAGCAGACATTATATTTCACAGCTGGATAAGGCCGTTAACGAATGGTCTCACAAATAAGAGACATGATGCAATGTGAGACCGTGCTGTTCTCTGATGCAATGAGATTAATTGCACTGATATGACCTTCTTCAGAGATAAAGTAAGCCACTTATTCATGTTTTATGGATTATCCGTATGATTATGCAACACTTCGATTATATTATATAAAATAAAAAGTGCTGCTATGAAGCAGACGTTCATTAAGCTTTTTTAAAAAAAATAAAATGAGAGGAAGAATTGTAACATGTACAAGTACGCTATTGATATATTGGGAATCCCAATATCCATAATCGTACGTTCAAGTGTTCATGTAATTGTCTGACTTCTTTTCTGTCTGATGGAACCAATCAGTAAAGGTCATATGTGTTAACCATATGATCAATAAACATTTATCGGTCGAAAAGTGATAAAACGGATTCCAATACTTAGTGTGATAATTTTGTTCAAAGAATTAGAGTTTTGTCACTACAACACCAATATAAGTAGAACCTCTCTAAAGCGACCACTTTATGAATAAAGACATGTCTATAAAAGCAGGCGACTTCTTAATACAGGACGAAGGTAATGCAGAAAACTCCGATTGGTATAATGTTCGTCCTGCATTAAGCTGCCACCTGTATTTAACAAAGTAATGACCTATGGAAACTCACAGGCAACTCACCCACACTCTCAACGTGTGTTGAAAGCTAACTCGATATAAACATTTTGTTATATGACCGAATAACAAACACTTTCGCAATTGGTTTTCTCAGCATCTGTGAATATTATATAACCTTTTCTCTCGTTAATCTTTATTTTCATATACGGCATATAAATTATAGTCTTGTGGTTATATTTCAAAGAATGAAACCTATAATGGGTATATTATATTCATTAGAGGTTGTCATACCTGTATTATGTTCATTAGAGCTTATATAACTCGCAGGATTGGCGCTATATGACCTTTTAGTGTTGCCAACACATATATTCTTTCGTTCATCCACCCATTCATCCATTATGATTATACATGTATCTCTGTTTCGTCTGTGTAACAATTATATGGCGGCGCTCCTTTAAACCTTACAGTGGACACGAATCACTAATATCCCTTGCAAACAAACAATGTATACCCAGACGTGAGGGCTTTTATAAAAATCCTAAATATTCACCATGACCTTGACTTGTTTGATTTTTGAATAGTCCATTTGAAAAGTCAGCGTTGTAAGGGTTAACACTTATCTCACTGTAAATATGGTGTCTACTAACACACCGACCTGTTGCAAGTTATACTGGCTTCTGATTGGTTCAAACTTCTGAGAAAATAGAAACTGAGTGTGAGTATCAAACCACATTGATCCTGATGATACGTCGAATTACCCGGGGTTTCATCAGGATTTAAACTACATGTATTTGCAAATACGAGTCAGTTTGCGATAGGCGAGGCAAGGGTTAATTACGTTTCATCTCCGATACCAGTTGTTTTACCTTTGTGAAAAACACGAACCGTTAGATGTTGCCCTGGTTTATATATAGGTAACAACTCAAAATAGGAATTTTGTGCATCAGGTCAATAGAACATTAGTCAGGCTGGAGATTAAACAATGTCATACGAAAGTACACAGCAACATCAGACGCACAAATGAAATGCACGCCCACATATACATACATGACCTTCACAAAAATGTTCCTTGCCTATTCTACACCGACAGCATATTAAGCAGCGCTGTTACAACAAACTCATCGAAATCAAAAGACTAAGGTGTGATGCCATAACATACGCAATAGTAAGATAAGACATAGCCTCACAAAATGTCCCACAGAAAATTATTTAAAAGATATTGATCTATTTATTTTAAAACATGTTTAAACTGCAATGTTTAATATACTATTCAAAACCAGTTTCAGCAGTATGCGCTATGGATTCCGATAAACACTCATACATTATTACCTCTCTATAACGGTCACTAAATTAGATCAAATATTTTGTGTTAAAGGTAGGTGGTTGCTTCTAAAAAACCAACTAATTAACACAATTTAGTGGCCGTTACAGAGAGGTTTTGCTGTATTATCTAGCGCAATGTTTCTGTATCGGCACTTACAGAGAGTTATTAAAGGTTTACTAATTAGGTTATACAAATGACTTTTTAACTGATTACAACTAGATTGAATCCACAAATAAGACTAAGATGATACAACGGATGTATTGACTACAGTTGCAAAACAGTGAAAGAATAATAGTATTTACAAGAAACACAATATAACTTAATGACTTTATTCTCCAGTCGTCGCTATGCAGACTACACTAGCTGTACACTAGTTCTTGTAACTCATGTTCGAGGGAATTGTTTGTCCATCACTATTATATTGTCGATGTGCATATGAAGTATTTAATTATCAGTGCTGTTATATTTTCGTGTCCTTCGAGATTATCAGTTCCAATGCTTTTAATTTTGAACATTGAACACCGCTTAAGCCGGTGCTAGAGGGCTTGAGTAGTGCTGCTCTTTTTTATTAACTGCTCATGCACAGACTCAATAAAACTGAGTCTGCAAATAATGTGTATAATATATACAGTAAACCCCCTCTAAACCGGAATTCTAGAAGAGACGAATTTAGATAGTTTAAGACAGGTGGCTGCTTAAAGCATGTGAACGTCTTGCAGAAAGCTCCTAGTATGACATTCACCCAATATTAAGCTGCCATCTGTCTCCAAAACCGGTATTTATGTTATATTCACGTCCGGTTAAGATGGTTTTTACTGTATATATACATATGAGATAAAGTATAACTGTCATTCCATAATATATATACAATTTGTCCTAGAGCAACGATGGGCATGCTTTCGATATCTTATGCCTAAATTCTAATTTGAATGGTTCAATATATTTGAAAACCTGAAATTGAAAACAGGTTGATTAACGTTTTAGCATATATGTCAAGATATTTATCTGTAGAACTTCAAGTCACCTCTACTAAAACTTCTGTCTGAAGTACAGTAGAACCTGTATTAAGCGACCATCAAAAAGACGTATAATTATGGGCCTATCAGGCAGGTGGTAGATTAATGCAGGTCAAAAGTAATGCAGAAAGCTCCTAAAGGAGCTTTCTGCATTACTTTTGCCCTGCATTAACCAACCACCTGCTCATTAACACGCCTATGTTTAATAAATGAATAGTCGCTTGAGGCAGGTTCTACAGCAGTGTCAGGTTTTAACCTTCAGTCCGCTGCATGCGGGTTGGTGATTACTTTGTCAAAGAGTATGCATCCAGATGAGACACAGAGTAAGTCGATGTCTCATCAGGATCCAAACTGTTTGACACCCAGATTGAAATGTTGATAGACAAACTGATTATAACTTGAATTTTGAACATGTAGCTGGTGAAAATCTTGTACAAATAATCTGCCCAGGAGGCTAAAGACTAAACGAAAGAAAGCAAAAAGGCTTAATGAATATCGAACAGTCGGAGGGGCTCAGGAAAATAGCTTTAAACGAAAGATTCCTAGGTTATGTTTTAATCTGTTAGCTGTATTATCGAATTAAGAAAGAATGAAACTGATTTAAATTGTGCATTTGTGAACATTTTCTCTGACAGTTAAATGCCCCTTAGACAGATCACAGGCAAACATTTGAATTAGGCATTTTGTGTTAATCTTGCATTCAGAAATGTATTATCACGGTTTACTTGCAAGACAATGGAGATTCAGACAGTGAAATTTAAACTTAATGCTTTGAATGTTTGATTGTCTTTCGTACTACTTAGAAACCCATGGGGTAGAGCTGATGGTATTCAAATACGGGAAGGTCCATGTCAATCTTGAAGTTCTTTAACCCGTTACTCATTTTTTACGGATTTGTACGCAGAAAGAGGTTGCTTAATGCAGGTCGAAATTACGGATTTGTACCCATTAGAGATAGAGTAGAACCAGATCAGTGTCTGTTATGTTTGCTTATAGAATAATATGGATCGGATTCCACAATTTCGGCCATTACCAAAACATCATGTGTTGACACGCCATATTAAACATTCAGCCAATTAATATTATTGATGTCATCATTTCTTGCATAAACAGCTGAACTTCGATATCTCGAACTTCGAGATAACTCGAACAAAAGTTCGGTCCTTCCAAAATTTACATTACAGAATTGTTCTAAAATATATCACTACACATATCTAGAAACACATGTGAATGAATGAATGAATGAATAGTGTTTTACGGCCCATTGACACTGATAGTCATTTACAGTCGAAAGAAACACATGTAACAGCTTAATGTAGGTCGAAAGTAATGCTGAAAGCTCCTATAGGAGCTTTCAGCATTACTTTTGACCTGCATTAAACTGTTAACTTGAGATATTGGTCAGATTATAAATCGGATGACTCGAACTTATGTTCTCTCGAACTAATTTGTGTGATCCCTTTAAGTTCGAGATATCGAAGTTCAACTGTACATTCATGGAGTAAAAGTGTTATGTGGAGATCACTGACACACGGCAGTTTAGTAACACATGTACTCATACTTCATAGTTGGTTATATGAAGATATGTTCTCGTGACAATAACGAAGTCTTGAATTCACATTCAACTTAATTTCTAATGTATTCTTACAATCTCTAAGGCATAAATTGCTGCTGAATAATTTTGTAAAATTTGTGATTTTATCTATGCGTTCCACGTATTTTTCTATTTTGCAAATCAGTTCACTTGATACTTGCTCTCATACGGATATTAGACTCAGTCGATGTCCTGTGAAATACTTTCCCAGAAGTAACCCGGAAGGAACGGCCATTATTTTTTCAAACGACTGAACTAAATGATTCGGAATTAAAGTAGATATAAATCTTATCATTCATATAGCGCCGTCATATATATCAAGTTTCCTTTTATTTTTTTGTCAGGAAGGGTAGTTTAGATCAATAAGAGCAGCAATGTAATTTGGGGTAATTACTGCAAATTAGCTCTAAGATTACATAAACTAAAGGACTAGACAGATAATTAAGCCAATGACGAAGGAAGTCACACAGATATGCGCGTGATCTTTAATTACCGAATTTATGTATGAAATTGTCTAAGGAATTATGCAACTAGGCGGAACATCTCATGAAAGTAAAGCTTAACACATTACTCAATAAAAACGCCATCTAGCCTTTGTAAACAGAGTAGTGCAAGGTCGGAGGGCTCCTTTAGAATCTGTCGGACCAGGACCGTCCATGCTTATAAAGCTTTTTAGTTACGTCTGAGTTCATTCTCAAGCTTTTGATTGGTCAGAGTTGAGTTCTCAAGCTTTTGATTGGTCAGATTTGAGCCTTTGGCTCAAATCTGACCAATCAAAAACTTGAGAACGAACTCAAACTCAACTAAAAGTTTTATAAGCATGGACCCTGTCGTTTGTATAGGAAATACTACATATCTGAATCTGCAGTTTTTGCCATGGTTAATTTAAATATCCTGTGTTCACGTACTGATATAAAATTCATTTAATTCATACTGTAAACTCTCGATAATTCGAAATTTGAATATAGAATACTTTATACACTTTTAGGTAGGTGGTTGCTTATTGCAGGGTAAAAGTCATGCAGAAATATCCCAGAGGAGCTTTCTGTTGCATAACTTTCACCCTGCATTAAGCTACTACCTGTCTTAAAGATCGATAACGATGCGGATTTTAGTGTTCGAATAATCGAGATTTTACTGTATATAGATCCGTACCCAAATACTAAAATCATCATTTCACCACCAAACCCTATACTGTGACCACTCTTTAGAATCACAGTTTATTTTCATAGACATAGAATTTAGTGGTCACAGTATAGGGTTTGGTGGAGAAATAAACGAGCGAGTGTTGAAAATGTTTAAATTTACGCATCTCATCTTGGCCTCTGATATAATAATTCATGATACCATCAGTTTCTTTATTAGTATTTATGGAATAAAGAGTTTAAGCAGACAATAGCCATTGATGTATTCTTTGTATCTGTATGAAAGACATTTTCTGTGATATCGTGTCCACAAATACTAATGATTCTTCACAAAAATGCAGTCAAGCAACGTTCTCTGTTCTTGCTAATTACAGGATACTTATAGGATCTAAAAGACAGATATAGAATGTGTTTGCTCATTGTTATCTGCAAGGCTAGTGCCATTGGGTTAATTCAATTCATTTACAACATAATGATGATTGACTTCAGTGACCTTCACAGTTCTGCATAAACTATTTTTAAATTGTAATACAGAGCAACAGATAAATTTACGTACTGAAATAGGCATTCCTCCACCAACCTCCATATTGTTACCACTCCTTAGAATCGCCTCGAAGACAACACAGGGTTTGGAGGAGAAATAAAGAAGTTATTCTTGAAATGCTTTAATTTACGCATCTTATATGAACCTCTGATAACCTTCTCATGCTATTGGCGTACATATCTGCATTGGCAACCAGTGTACATCCACCATATGAAACAGCTCAAACAGTAGGCTTTCCTATATTTAATCATGCGTAAGCGGTTGATACTCTTGGGTCTGTCATGTGTTTTATAGACGCTGGTAAAATCAAAGAAAACAACAAAGAAAGCTTACCAGACATCTACATAATATTATAAACTGATCATCTAATGTAATTAGCACACAAGAGCTAGATAAAGGGTGATTTAGAGCATATACATATTAAGCATGACATTTCTATTTGATATCGCTCTATTCAACTCTACGGCTGCCAACTATTGTCGTCTGCAGAATGTTTCGTCTGCTACAATATTCGTTAATTCAATTTTTCTTCCATTTGCTTTCAAAATATGTCTACAGTAACAGTTTGGATCCTAACAAGACAATGTTTAACTCAGCATCTCATCTGGATCCAAACTGTTTGCATAGGCAATCATATATTCAACATTGGAAGCGAAACAGTTAATATCGTGTTAACCCTGTCACTGTTCTAATTTTAGTCCAAATTTCAATACCTATTGAACACTCACGGACAACTAGGTAAAATGAATTATGGAACATGGAAGATTGCTGCCATTTAAAAAAAACACACACAAAATAAACATATCTATCCATTAGCAAACAGAGCAGATCTTGATCAGACGGCTCCTTAAGGAGCCGTCTGATTTGGGTCTACTGTGTTTACAAATGGGTGAAAAGGCGTTTATATGAAGGAAAGGGTTAAGAGAATGTTAAGTTTCTTACTTTTATTTGCACCCCATGGTCGTAGAAAAGGATGTCGTAGAAACTGCACGGGTAGACCGTCATTATTTCAATTCACTTGATACAAGTGTTAAACACAATGCATCTTCAGGCAATGGACGCAAATGTATTTTGTTCAGGGCAGACTACTTCCCCAAATGCGATTTATATGTCGGCTTTTATTTCTATTGTACTTGCCAGATCCTTTGTATCAGAGAAGTCATTTTGCATGTCATTTGAAACCCGTATTTAATTTTGGATTCCGTTTTAATTGAAACGATGGAACAATTTAAACTTGCATGATGTTGCTGCTTTGTTGTACTTCTTACTTTGCTTTGGATGAATGCAAAATAGTTTTAAAAGAAATTCTTAGACATTGCGATTGCTTGTCATTTTACCGTACGCAATTAATCAATTGACATTCTTTTATTGACTCTAGAATATTTTTAATGAAGGTTCTTTGTAATAAATTATACTTGTTTAACCCGTTCCATCATGAACATTATACTTCATTCTTAGACTGAGTGTTGTTATGGGATCATCAATTACAATGCTTTCAGCTCTGAAAAAGCCGGTGCATGGTTGCGTGAATAGTGTTGCACTTTTAAGAACTGCTCATGAACAACTCAATAAAACCGAGTTTGCAATGTTCTCTTTTCGCAGTGCCGATTTTGCTTTTAATGGATCTCCTACTTTCTAAATTTAAATCAAATATCCGTATATATCGCTCGGACTCCCTACCCGAATTTCTTTGGACACGTCAACAAAAAAATCGGGTAGAGATCGAGTAGCCACGCGCACGAGAAGTGGTCGGGAATCGGTCGGGTATTGATCGAGACTCATCGAGTAGAGGGTCGATTTGATCGGGAGACAATCGTGTAAAGATCTAGTGCGGTCGGGGTGAAGTCATTTGCCCGATCTGTTCCCGATCATCTCGACCTCTACTCGATAAATACCGGATCGACGCAAGTACGCCCGTGACGATCTGGTCGTGTAGAGATCGAGCAGAGGTCCAGTTAATCGGGTAGATAGCGTGTAGGGATCGTATCTGAGTCGAGATGATCGAGTAGAGATCGGAGTGGTTGTTGAGTTGACGTCGTGGAGGAATCGTGAATGATCGCGAGGGTGTCGTGTATGATCGAGCAGAGGTCGAGAAGAACTCGAGTACATGCCATCGGTCGAGCTTGGTCGGGGAATTTGGGTGATCGGGATGATCAAGTTGATCTGGTCGGCAGTGGGAACCTAGTTTATTCCACGTCTAGGTTCAACCCTGAGCAATTGTCATCTGCAATTATTGTCTTCTGCGTCAATTCTAAAAGTACATTTTTCTGGCATTCTGAAAAAAAAGGATCAGACTGACACCCAGTTTTGGTCCAGATGAGATGCCGAATTACACAGTCTCTCAGTAGGATCGAATCAGTTTGTAAACACTACAGTAAAACCTCTCTATAACGACCACTAAATTGCATCAAGTATGTTGTGTTAAAGGCAGGTGGCTGCATAAAGCAAGATGAAAGTAAAACAGAACGCTCCTATAGGAGCGTCCTGTTTTACTTTCACCTTGCTTTAAGCAGCCACCTGTCCTAAATATTAACTAATTAAAACAATAAAGTGCCCGTTATAGAGAGGTTTTACTGTATTACAAAGTCGCAAGTAGAGTGATCAATGTTACTATCCGATAACTCAATGTATATACATGTATATGTACCATAATTGTATCAAATGTTGACCTCAAACTGACCATAATCATTGAATTATACAGGGTTACTTTACAACAGCATGTGTTAAGTGTTTGTGTGGAGGCCGTAAAAAGTCGCCCCGTACTTGACTGTCGGTGTTGTTATATTTTCTGGCCCTTCGGGATCATTTGCTTTGATATTATTAGTTTCTAAAAATTGAATACCACTCAAGTCGATGCTAGGGGCGTGAGTAGTGTTGCACTTTAATTACCACTCATGAAAACCAAGTCTACAATTTTTCCCGATTGCTACTTTTGCTTTCGAAGAATCTCCCACTTTCAGAATATTTGTTCCATCATAATCTTCGACCATACTATATCATTAACTTTAGTAGATAATACAAATCTAATTAGCATTCGTTTATTGAGTTTGCATTTAACGACAGAAGCAAATTAGGTTGACCCTTTGTCATACCAAAACGACATAAAAAGGTCAAATGAACAATGAGATAAATCTGGTCCTAATAGAGGTTAGTATTTGGTGACAGTATCTTATATCAGCTGTTGTTCTGTGATTACGTAATGTCTGGTATAATTAGGAAACGAGTTCAGTAAATAAATTACCCGATGTCTTGTTTAACCCGTTTCTGTCTAGTGTCTCTAAAAGGCGACATACACGAGTACAATTGGGGTAGATCCACATCAGAGGGACCCTGAAGCAGTCTTCTGATCAGTGTCTGAATTTGACCTTAACCCATTCCCTCATATTGACGCTTGTTAACGCCTAGGAAAAAGTCACCTGTTGAAACAATTGTGATAAATAGAAGCACATGATCTGCAACCTCTTTGAATATATCTACCGAAAAGGAGCATTAACTAGAGAAAAGGAAACATTAAGAATTTTGTAGTTTCAAACAATTGTGATAAATAGGGCATTAATTGCTCCCGTAGGAGCAAATTCTCTATTTATCACAATTGTTTCAACAGGTGACTTTTGCAGAGGCGTCAGTATAAGGGGATGGGTTAAGTGTTAATGAACTCTACATTAAGCTGCGACCTGCCTTAACAGATCTAGTTCTGATTTAGATGAGTATTGCTGTATAATGAGACTCAACGATACTGCCATAAACGGAATAGAAGGATAACTTGACAACGATTATGGTGTTGTTATCAAAGAGACATGATTCTAGCTAATCATTAACTCAGTGGTAGAGGGTCGCCTCCTACTAAGGAGGTCGTGAGTTCGAATTGAAGCGCAGAAGCTTTCATTCCAACGTTGTATTATCGTCGGCGTCTCATCAGAATCCAAGTTGATTGACACCTATTTAGTAGTTTATCAACTGTTTGAACGAATTGGACATGGGTAAACTTATTCTGAACAGCATTTGAACTGAGGTCAGATTTTTTAGCAGGTTATGCGTTAACGTGACAAGTCTTTACAATAAACGCATATGTTCAATACAACTATAAAACATGACATTGGTTTTGTTCAATTATTCTCATGAAGATTGTCAATTTGAAACGGAAGGAGGATGTCGGCTATCTGTACTATTTCGTTTTTGTCGTACCCTTTATATACTTTTCTACAGTTACTCTGTTTGCAGCTCAATCATTGAGTACACTAGCGATAGGTGGATACAGTTTGTTTCACTTAAATATTTTCGTTTTACATGCACTTTAGTGACTTTACCACTATTTGCCATTGCGGTTGTTGTAGATTAGTCGGAGAAAGGATATGTTTATTTACACTGTTTGTCTTTTAGGGTGGGGATGGTATAAGTGTGAGGTTTTGCGCCCCTAAACCGGTTTAACCCCCCAGTGACTTATGTCACTGACCGTTCCAAGGCGGTACTTCCATCTTCCCCTTTTTTATGTTTGTTTTGTCTTTTTATGCTTTTGATAGTTATGTACATTTGCTGTGTTTTCTTGTGTTGCTGTTCGGGTGGCTGTTTGTTCTGTATGTGGTGTTTCCTGCATGGCTAATATTTGTATATGTATTTATATATACAAAATTCCCACGTGATGTTAAATATACTTTATTTTTATCGATACTTATATTTGATCGTTGTACAGCAAAATACTATCGGCCCATTTCGAGCAGTTACGAAACAAAAACGCGACCAAAACAAAACACCAATACAAAGGCGAATAACCTCGGGATTTTCGATATCTAACACAAGAAAGATCTGCCCTCTTCGGTGTTTACTCGATCGGGTTTCTTGCGATGTACTTCTTTCAACAAATAAACACATTGTTTATGTATTTTAGGCATTTTTAAAACGCGTTGCAAGTAGAGACTATAGACTATCACTTGAACCCTTCTCTTGCTGAATTTTAAAATACATTCTCCTTCTTTACCCTTGCCCTGTTGTATAATTACATATATCTTCACTGTGTACAAGTATTTCGCTGTGCAATCACTGCTATGGAGTGCACTGGTTGCACAATCAATTTGTAAATAGTGCAGACCCTGATGAGACAGCTCATGCAGGAGCTGTCTCATCTGGGTATTCATTATTTACAGGTAGGTATGTTGACGTAAACAGAAAGCGAATGGTTAACAACTGCAACAAAGTAGACAGAATCCCTGGTTTATAATAAAAGAAACATTACAGAAATAATGATAGTGTTTAAATCGATCTGACCTTGTCGTAGCCAATCGAAGTGTATACATAACTATACACTTCTATCTGCAGTCAAATATAGCAAATTTGCGGATATAATTTATCAAAGAAAGACCAATTTGACAGCCAATTTCTATCAAATTCTCAGTCAATACGGCTAGAATCTTTGACATAACCGGTGTTATAGTGCTGATTTATCTAATATGATAGACGAAACAGTGCCAACCCAACTATAAACAATATATTAAGTGGTGTGCTAAAATACAATGTGTTGCAATTGGAGAAATTATTTTGATTTTATCGTTTTGTTGGATAATATTATTTAGTTTGTTTTCTTAAAAGCCAAGGCCGCTTGAAAGAGATACTAAATTAGATCAGTTGGTTACAGTCAGGGCTAGTTTTGATCTAATCTAAATAAACCGGGTAACTCGGTGAAACGAATACAAAACAGATATAACGTTTGTAATTAATGCATCTAGGTTTTGCTAATGTAGATTCGGAATCACCGCAGAATGTAAGGATCAAATGAAACCAATCAACCAAACATAACAAATACCTTATACATTCTTAAACAAACCTAATTTCCCAAACAAAACAACCTCAAAACACAGGAAAACTTTAATAAACAAAACAAACCACGTCCCAAACAAAACAAAGCAATAACTAAAACCTAATGCAAAGAAATTCAAAATTCAATTATTCTTGGAGGTATGGGAATTTGTTCATGATAATTACTTTCATTTTCAGTGTTCTTCCTTTTACTGTATATTATTTTGGCGTCCTTCGTTTAATATTAGGCAGAACTGTTTATAACACATGCAACCGATATAACATTTTATCTGTTAAAGACTACCTTTCAGGCCTTTGAAAAGAAAACAAAGTAGACCGATATCAAACCGCTCCTGTAGGAATGAAACAGGTCTGTTTTAAAGTTTCTGCTATGGACATAAAAGCCCAAAACATCTTATGTCCATTTGTCACTATAACAGTTCAATGATTCATGTTCATGATATCATTATTTCGTACATGGATATTTATTAGGTAAAGCGTTAACTACTTTAAAGTCACCTGGTATGTCGTCTTCTCATCAGAATCCAAACTGTTGGCATTTGATACAATGGTTGAAAAAAATCAGAAGAAAAACACCCGTGTCCATGCTTATAAAGCTTTTTAGTTGAGTCTGAGTTCGTTCTCAAGCTTTTGATTGGTCAGATTTGAGCCAAAGGCAAAAAATTGAGAACGAGCCCAGACTTAACTAAATGTTTTATAAGCATAGACCCTGGACACTAAGCAGGTGGCAATTGTACCGACAAACATTTCTGAGTGTTGACAGACTGAACATATCGGCACACAAAACAAGAGATATGATGCAATGATGCAAAGTGATGTTAACCAGCCTGTGTATGATTGATTGCACTAAGACGACCTTGGATAATAAATCGGACAAAGACAATTACTAAAGTGTATGTGTCGGTGCAATTATGTTACACTTTGGTGCATTGTATAACAAATGAAGTTTTTAACTCTTTTTCGCTGCCACACTTTCTTTTTTTATTTTTGAATGTTCTTATACTATTGTTTCAAACACGCACGTATAGCAACAAACGGTTTGGATCCTGATGAGATACCGAGTTATTTGGTGGCATGTCAGGATCCAAAGGTAATAGGTAATCACTGAATCGTTTGCAGCCTCCTATAGGAGCAAATGCTGTATTTATCACAATTGTTTCAAACTACAAAATTCTAAACTTTTCCATTTCTCTAGTTAATGCTCCTTTTCGGTAGATTTGTTCAAAGAGATTGGTTCTAAAAATAGTCTATGAGGGAATGGGTTAAACGAAGTGGGTTTGAAACTGGTAACATATTCAAGATCGCCAGTAAAGCTATACTTCTGTTTTATATGTGAGTGTAATTGTCGACGTTTCGTAGAAAAGAATTGCCATGGCACACTTGACAGTTGGTTGGTATATGAATAATTCTTAAACTTACTTTTTAGTTATTAAATTTAAATCAACGTAACACTGGTTCATTATTCAAGAATCTTACGCGAGTAATCCGTACCAGTTTACAATGAAGATAATATTTCAGAAAGGGAATTAAGATAATACAGAAATACTTGAATAGCTCTTATCTAATATTTCGACCATTACGGGCCTTTATTTCTCCTTGATTTTATAGCAGAATGCATGTACCAAAAATATGACGTGTATTTTGACATGATAATCGTTGATAAAGGCCCGTAGTGGTCGACATATTAGATAATAGTTATTCAAGTATTTCTGTAATACCAGTTTACTTAATGAAACGTACGTTGGCGAGCGTCGTTGTCAGACTTTTACAACGAGTATTACAAGATAATGATAGGAACGAGAAACAAACGCCAGTGAAATTCTATAAGACCTATCTCACATTAAACATAACACTCGGCTTATATAAATAGCGAATTGTCATAATTATGCTAACATCATAGACGATGCCACTCGGCTGGTTTTTTACATCTTTTCATCAAGCGTGTCAATAGCAAATCGAACTTAAAACGCTAAAACCTATTAGAGTTCAGTGGCTATCAAGTCGAATATTTTAAAAATAAACTTAAGAGTTCGAAATTTGTAGAGACTTTGCATTTTAATTATTTTAGAATTCGACATTCAATCATTAACAGTTTGCGGGGCGTTTGTTTTCACCTCCACCCACCTTACGTGATTGCTGTTTATCGTAATGTGTACTACACATTATCCTATTTGTGTTAGTTTTGATAAGACGAGATACAGAAGCAATGATGTTATTCGACGTAATGAAAACGACAAATGGACTTAACCCTTCGCTTGCTATTCACGTCAATATACCTACCTGTAAATAGTGAAGACCCAGATGAGACAACTCCTGCAGGAGCTGTCTCATCAGGGTCTGCACTATTTACAAGTTGACTGTGCAACCAGTGCACTCCACAGCAGTGATTGCACAGCGAAATACTTGTACACAGTGAATATATATGTAATTATACAACAGGAAATGGGTAAAGAAGGAGACATGTATTTTAAAATTCAGCAAGAGAAGGGTTAAAATATACAACACAAATAATAATCATGACATAATGGAAAAGGAAAGGAAAGTTTCCTAAAACATGTTAGTAACATACCTATTACCACTTACCTTCCGTCAACGTTTAAATACATACCTAACCATTTGCTTCACATATTGTGGGATATGGATAGTCAGTGTTATCTTTTTGCCGTCTAGGATTGATTGATTCAATGAAGAATGAAGGGCCAAGTTTGGAATTCGCAGTTTATTATTTTTTCTGACCGGTAATTTTCCGGGCGTTATTTCCATGGTTGTCTAAAATGGGCGGCAACACAGCTGAAACACATTTGATTAAATGGACGCTAAGACGATGTGTAATGTCTATACTTGGAAGCCATTTGTAATGTCCGTATTTGGGAGACATACTAAGAGTGTTTGCGCGGGTCTAGAAATATGGCAATGTGATGTAATGACTGGGCGCGCTAAACTCTATATTAGTCAGTGTTTATTAAGAGAGACAATAATGAATCCGTCGCTCGTTACACTTGCTCTGGCTAGTTAAATTCCTTAAAGATGTATTATGCGCAAATTTCCGCAAATATTGCATTTTAAACTGACTTCAGAATCGGAATCTATATACCTTAACACCTGTTTAACACTAAACAGCACGGTTAGTAAATGGTTGTTTGTGTCGAAAAAAATAGATAATGGTTAGCTACGGAAACCAGCGGAACAGCGTTCGCCACTGGCCGGAATCTGTCGTAAGATTCAAATTTACATATCGGAAATAATCATTCGATGTACATGTAGGCCAACAACCAGTTTCAGCCATTGCACATGTGATAACAACCTTATTAATATTCATAGCGTTGTTCAAAAATAGAATCGGAGTCATTCAGAACTTGGCCGAAGGTGTCCACTGACTTCCGTACAAAATCTCCGTTTCTATTGTTTATATTTGATAATGGAATGTTTGACCATGACAGAAAGTGAAGAATAATGTCTATATTATTTCATTAGCAAATGGAGCAGACTGATCAGACGGCTCCTATAGGAGTTGTCAGATCTGAATATGTTCTGTTTGCACATGCGTAGAAATAAAGGCGTGTTTATGAAGTAAAGGGTTAAGCAGCGTCGTTTTATGTGATAAAATTAATATGTGTTCATAAGAGATGATAATACGAGTAGAATGTATTTGGCTTCATTAGACACCGTGACCATATTTCTTCTTGTCTTTATTTCTTTGGCTTAATACCTACATACCTGCAAAAACGTCTATAATTTATACTTAATTCTTGTATACTTAAAGTTTAGGAGCTAGTCGAAGTTCGACCTCTCGTCACGAAAGAGGATATCTGCGAATATGAATCACCGTCCTAAATTGGCCAGACTTTTGAGAAATGTCTGCTGTTCAAGGAAATGACAAAATGGAATTTTGGAAAGTTACATAATCCTGTTTTAGGTGGTCAATGTGACAGAGGTAGACACAGCATTCGATTATTGTAGTCTGTGCAGTAATTATAATCGATTCGGGTTTCTTTACTTTGAAAAAAGGCGACTTATAATGCCTTAACCCATTCCCTCCTAGACTATTTTAAGCACAGCCTCTTTGAATAATCTACCGAAAAGGAGCATTTACTAGAGAAATTGAAAATTGTAGAGTTGTGTAGTTTTGAAGCCATTGTGGTAACTAGAGCGTTTGCTCATATGGAGCAAATGCTCTATTTATCAAATGGTTTCAACAAGTGACTTTTAAAGAAGCGCAAAAAGGTGTCACTAGGAGAAAATGCGTTAATAGGCATAAGTGATAAACAATTATTATTTACTTGTGAAATAAATATTGGGATTGTAACAGATGAAAAATTAAGGGTTAAGTGTACGATGAGATTTATTGTCATGTTTCATTGATTTTGAGAAATTCGCAAACACATGATTTTCATAAGTAATGTGTATGATATGCATTGTTACATTTTAAAATATTACATTTGAATTAAAAAAAGGCATCTTCGGGGTGTTATTATTTAGATTTTCTTCAACGTCAATATAAAGGCATTTTCTTCGAAATTAGTTGTTGAGAGGTATTCCTACAATAAGGGAATGAATCATAATAACTTTGTTGAAACTAATTATTCGCGGTTAATAAACCTACAAAAATATCTGCATTGTTTATATAGTAAATTTAATTTCCCCCATAATCACTTGATAAACAAACATAGATTTCCATACGGAACTGTTAAAAATTGTGCTTACAAAGTCTCTGAATTTTATATACATATATGTTTTAAGTTTAAAAATTCGCTACATGCATGATTCGTTACCAACACATGTAAACAGTTCTAACGTGGCTAAACCCACTGGTTGTTTGCTCCATGAATGTACACAGAACACTACATATAATAAAGGATCATACTCAAATACTAAACTCGTCTTATCTCCACAAAACCCTGTGCTATGAGAGAGGCGATCTAAAGAGTGGTCACAACATAGGGTTTGATGAAGAAATTTAAAAATTCTTCTCTTTGCAAAGGCGTTGAAATGCATGTTTATGAAAATATTAA
The DNA here is from genome assembly GCA_963576725.1 of Azorinus chamasolen. Classification (NCBI taxonomy): domain Eukaryota; kingdom Metazoa; phylum Mollusca; class Bivalvia; order Cardiida; family Solecurtidae; genus Azorinus; species Azorinus chamasolen. The sequence continues at coordinate 76,616,148 of OY755243.1, forward strand.
TGTTTTATTCTTGGAAATTGTGTTTGCCAAAGCAATATGTATACATGTATTTATAATGTCAGTTGTATATTAAACCGCTTTGACAAATCTCTCTGAGAATATTGGAGGAAAAGAGACAAGTAATGTAGGTAATATAATAATAACCAAAATATATTTTACGATAAAATCTGTCACTTTTCGAAACTTAAACAAATCTTATATTACGGTTAACGTAATAAACCAACTTTTTGATACTTTATTATTCTCCTACAATATGCAGATCAATTAGTCATGTTTTGGGGTGTAATGCATTCAGCTATACAACGTGTCCATAAATTGTCCCAGTGGTAATTAACTACAGATAAAATTGAAATGAAAAATACTCTCTTTTTGTGACATAATTTTATATGAAGGCAGAGCTTCAGAAAAGGTTCATACCCAAATACTAAACTCGTCGGATATCGCTCAAAACTCTTACACATTTCAGAATGTATCCTATAATATTTAATTGCAATACACTCAGTTTTTCACTCAATTTTGCAACTGTTCTGGTGCTTTGAAAAATAAAACGGTAAATAAATGTGATGCGTTAACCTTTTCCTCACAAATACGACTTTCTACGTCTCTATAAAAGTCACATTTTGAAACCATTGAGTTAAATAGAGCTTTTGCTCCGTAAGAGCAAATGCTCTATTTATCACAATGGTTTCAGAACTACACAATTCTAAAATTTTCCTTTTCTGTAGTAAAGTCTCCTTTTTCGGTAGACTCATTCAAAGAGGAGGGATCTGAAAATAGCCTATGAGGCAATGGGTTAAAGTATTACTCCGTAAAGACACCTGTAAATACCTTTGCAAATAGGATAGACCCAGATTAAATGACTCCTGAATGAGCTGTCTGTCCAGGGTCTGCTCTGTTTACTTATTTCTACAGTCCCTGCCTATGTAAAACATTCCTTGTTCATGATCCATTCATAATAATGATCTAATTAATATTAATTGCTGATTATATTATTATTGCTGATTTAAATATTCATTGTGTAAATGGTTAACTGTTATCCCTGTATTTTTCAACCATGTATCTATCCCTCTCTGAGTTTTTGTTTTGTACTGTATTTGCTACAATGAACACTACTTATAACGACTGTAGATATAACAAAATATTCATTATACTGATGTTTGACACATACCACAAATCCCCATCTAAACCGAAATTTTAGTATTTATAAGAAAAACATAGATATTTTAAGGCAGATGGCTGCTCAATGCAGGATGATAGTTATGCAGAAAGCTCCCCTGTGAGTTATCCGTTTGGGTTTCAACATGCATTAAGCTGCCACCTGTTTTATAGACCGGTATTGATGCTAGTTTGAACATTGGGTTTAGAGGGATGTTACTGTGTAACTTAATGTTCATTACAATGACATTTTAACCCATTATCTCATTGACTATTTTTAGATCCAATCTCTTTAAATAAATCCACCGACAAGGAGCATTAACTAGAGAAAAGGATATGTTTTAGAATTTTGTAGTTCTGAAACCATTGTGATAAATAGAGGCATTTGCTCCTTATGACCAAATGCTCTATTTATCACAATGGTTTCAAAAAGTGACTTTTATAGAGACGTAGAAAGGAGTATTTATGGAGGAAAGGAAATACATCATATTTATTTACCGTTTTCTTTTTCAAAGCACCAGAACAGTTGCAAACTTGAGTGAAAAACTACATGTATTGCAATTAAACATTATACTAGGATGAATACTGAGGCATAGAAAGGTATATTTATGGATGAAAGTGTTAAATACAACAACGAACGTGATCGTTGTAACGACAGCTGACTGTATATGTAAAGTGTCGTACATGGCTTATTTAGCTAAAGTATAAACTAGACGTCCTTGGGGTGGGCAGGTGATAGTATACATGCTTCATAGCTCACAATTTGGACATGGATGTATGAGACTATGTTTTCTACGGATAGGAAATTGCTTCAGATGTCTTTACAAAGGCATAGAATAAAAACCAATTTTGCCATCAATGTGGCAGCAGCGCAGACATTATTTCCGATTATATCGCACTATATCGACAATCTGACAATCAGAAACGCAGATGCATGCTGTCAGGTCACATCTAGATTATAAGTACATATACTACAAACATTTAAACGGACTTTAGATGCTCATACATGAATGAAAACATCTACATGAAAATACAAACTGCGAGGTTGTTGTTCAAAAACCAAAGCCACTGTGGTCACTAGTTACAGTATATAGTACTTACTAAATTAATTGATAGATATGGGCAGTACAAGAAGTCAATGTTGGTAACCAAATAGCCAATGCAGACGCACATTAATAGTTGCTACGATGTGGTTGCATTGCTTGATGAAATACAAATAACTTGTCTCAAACCAGAAAGGGGCATCGTATCATTTGCCTTTTAATTAACAATGCATTTAATAATTACTGTAGAACCTCTCTATAGCGATCAACCAAAATAAGTCTAACTCTGGAATTTAAAGACCAGTGGTTGCCTAATGCAGGAGGAAAGCTAAGCAGAAAGCTCCCATATGCGCATACTGCATTACTCTCGTCCTGTATTAAACACCACCTGCTCTTCTAGATCCTGTTTGTTCATTTTGTTTATTTTGTATTCGCTATAGATTTGTTCTATCGTAATTTGTTTCGCCGAAGTATAAACGTTTTAGCAATCGGATATCTGACTCTAACCCATTACCTCATAAACTATTTGATCCAACCGCTTTGATTAACTCTACCAGAAAGGAGCATTAACTAAGGAAAGAGCAACTTTTAGAATTGTGTAGTTTTGAAACCAGTGTAATAATAGAGCATTGACTCCGTAGGATTTATTACGATGGTTTCAAAAATTGACTTTACAGAGGCGTCGAAAGGCGTCAGTATGAAGGAACGGGTTAAACACCCCATTTGATACTGAAACGTACTATTACACAAACTGTAGATAGGTGTGATTACATCATGAGATTTGATGTTCTTGGTCTCCAAATGACTGACTTGTGAGTATCTGGAATAACGTTGACAGTTTCTATAGACATTGGAGTTTAGGAAAGTAATAAAGGACAATTATAATGAGAGTATTAATGCAACTACAATGTTAATAATAATAATAATAAAATGTTAATAATAAAATGTTAATAATAATAATAATAATAATACATGTAATAATAATAAAATCAATGATGTTGTAAAATATTATTTTCTGTTCTGTCTTTGAACAGACGTCTCTACGGTAAGAATCTTACATCAAATGTTATTAGAACCGATATCACCATAATATTAATCCTTACGTCTCTGTGAAAATAATACTGTCTGCCCAATTTGGGATCTGGTGAAACTTTGCCTACTTCCGATTCGTTCAAGCTTTTTAGAAACTATCGACTAAGTGTCAGACAGCTTGGTTGTTGATTAGATGCCGAGGTACTTGTTCGATGAGATGAGATGAGATACCGAGATAATGCGCGCGAAGTCGCAGATAGTGGAGCAAGGTTTAAATTCCAACTACATCAGAACCTGTTCTAAGCGGCCATTCATTTATTTATCACATCAGTCTTAAAAGGCATGAATTTGCTTAATGCAGGGCAAAAGTAATGAAAAAAAACACCTATAAAGGTTTTCTACATAACGACCCGCATTAGACTACAAATGCCTTACAGAAAGATTATCAGACCTCTTTTTGATGGCAGCATAAGACAGGTTCTACTGTATTTCGAACAGGTCATCTCAACGATGCTGTGAACGCTTGATTGTGTTTTATTCCTTTGCTTGCTAATCAAGACCTAATTGGCATTTGCAAACAGCTTGGATCCATATGAAACGCCGAGTCACTCGGCGTATCATCAGGATCCAAGCTGTTTGCCATTTAGACGAGTGTTTCTCAAAGGCATGAATGAATTCGATGAAAGCACCAGTGCATTAGATCGGAATTTGAACATACATAGTATTAACAACAGGAGAAGTCATAGAACAAGTGTTAAGTGCAGAGATAAAAGCATTGTTTGAGTCGATGTTGTGTGGAATTAACCCTTTCCTCCATGAACATTTATGTAAGAAATAATGACGTCGTGAATATTTATTAGATTTATTGTTATAATAGCACATTTGACACAGAATGTTTTGGTCATGGCAGAAACTGTAGAATCATATCTATATTATATCATAAGCAAGCACAGCAGATCCTGATCAGACAGCTCCTATCGGAGCCGTCTGATTTGGGTCTGCCCTGTCTGTAAAGGCTTAGAAAGGCATATGTATGGAGTAAAGGTTTAAGATAACGTTCAAGGCTATCTTTTGTAAAATGTGGCCAGAGAGTCGATAAAGTATTATGACAAACTGGATGAATTGATGCATCGCATATTGAGCCACTATTGAAGGAAATATTACTCTCAAATGCTGAGGTAACACACCTCGTAAAATAAACATAAAAGACTTATATAGCATGTATGACACTAATATGTCACAAGAGTGCCTCCGATAGCGTAAAACATTGAAATATATTGGAAATTTAATTTGAAAATTGAAAGTTAAAACTCCGGAGGATTCCCTTCATGTTTTGAAATTTCCATGGCGATATGGGTCTTAAGCTGAATAAAGCAGTGATTAAACTTTTATTTCATGATTCATCACCGAGTTATTCACGGAATATCGGATGCATAATTCCGTTATCGTTCGAGCACCTGATGTATTAACGCTTTGAGTGTAGGAAACCAGTGCACCGCCTTTTACAAACAGCGTAAAGCAAGATTAGAGGCCTTTCGAGAGGAACCCTTTGTTCAGAGCGTGTACGGCGTCATTCAATATTCAATAGTAAGGTTATACTTTTCCTACCGAATGGTCTCCGTAATCAAACACTGATGAACCGTATTCCACATTCAAAGGTTTGATATGAACCTAAATACTGCAGAACAGTTTTAACCCATTCCCTCATATTGACTCCTTTTGACGCCTCTGTAAATCTCACGTTCTGAAACCACTGCGATAAATAGAGCATTTGCTCCTAGTGAACAAATGAAAGGGAAAGACAATAAGGGAATAAGGGAATAAGTAAGTGTTATCTGCAGTCATATGCTGTTATGCTATGGCCTACGTGATATAGATATGAATCGGATGAGTCATTTTAAAAGTCAGTTGCTCAGATATAACTAATACGGCAACACTATTTGACATACACAAATCATATATCGTTCAAAGTATCCTCCTATACCAATCAGGGGTTTGATATAGATAAACAAACTAGGTCTGACAGTTACGTCAAAACAATAACAAAACTAAAAATAGACAGGGTTTCCTCGATATATGATTTGAATGGGATAATTAATAAATAAGACAAACATTATGCTATGGGATATCCGAAACCGTGGTCTAAAGGATGCGTATGCGGATTTTCATGCGCGCTACCCGAGTTCGAAACTCATCGGCGTTTATACTTGTATTTATTTGTTGTTTTGTTTTTATACTTTTGTCAGTATATTTTTTCTATATGATCTATTGCCGTTATATCTTTTTTCCTGTTCTTGTTAAATCCTGCTTCTGTTTTTGACATATGTGTTGTTGAGGCAAAAAAAAAAGACCCAAAAAAGGGTGACTTATGTGGGTTTCGAACCAGGTACATTTTGATTCGGAGGAGAGCGCCTTTATCCACTCGGCTACGGACTCCACAAGCATGTCATCATAATCAAATAGTAACAGTCTTCTCTTTTAAGAAATAACATCTCATATGAATATTCAAGTAAACACATTATGACATAACTGTCAGGAATTCCCTGTCGGACTATAGAATACCACTAACCCATTCACTCGCTCATTCAACCATTCGTTCGCTCTCTCGCTCACTCAACTGACTGACGGGGCGACTGAGTGAGTGACTGACTGACTCACAGACTCATACAACCACTCACTCGCTTACTGTTCTGTAATACTAATGATCAGTGGCTTTAACGTTGTTAGTTATCTTCTTCTAGTGTAGTATTAGCGACCAATGACGACAAACCGAATGCAATTAACATTGCTATTTATTTCCTTCTAGTACAGTATTTACGACCAATAACGACAAACCTAATGCAATACACTACTGTCATTATTAAAGATCTGGATCAGATGCTGAGTAAATCGGTATCTAGTCTGAATATACGTAATTCACAATCGGTAAAACGTTAGAGGATCAAATATGATAGGACGCTGCTCTAAGCGGGTTTTCTCTTTGACCGCCGAAGTCGCCAGAGAGCCAATCACAGGGCTTATTGTAATGGGCGAAGTTGTGATTAACTTTGCAAACTATTTGATCCAGATAAGACGCTGATTAACTCGGCGTTTCATCAGTATCACAACTGTTTGACACACCACTTACGTTTTAGATTAGAAAATGAAGGCAAACCCATTCTGAAACTTAAATCAGGCGACATTGTATGCAGTCGAGCATTATTTGGCGCCAGACGAGTTAAGGGTTAAGGTTATTGCGGTTCAGCATATTAAGTTTGGCATTGACAATACAATACAATAGAACCTGTCTTAAGCAGCCATCAAAAAGAGGTCTTATTATGGGTCTGTAAGGCAGGTGGTATGAATTAAGCAACCACCTGTATCTTAATATGCATATGTTCAATAAATGAATGGCCTCTTAGGCCAGGTTCTACTGTACATATATATAAACAATCATTATCTACAGTTAAGGCATAATGAGAGCCATAACTATAGTTATCTACTATCGCCTAACCTTAATTAGTAATCACCAGGAGAGCATTTGTCGAGCATATAACACATTAATAGCACATTAATGTATCTCATTTTCTGAACTGTATCAATGGTGATTACGAAGTATGACATCCTTGTAATAAACATCAGTTGAGTGTACAGTAAAACACATAATTTGGACGTTCAATTAAGTATCAGTATTCGGTCTTGGAGACAGGTGGCAGCTTAATGCAGGGAGAAAATTCCACCCAGCATTAAGTTGCCACCTGCCTAAAATTATCTTAATCCTTCTCTTGCTGAATTTTAAAATACATTTCTCCTTCTTTACCCATGCCCTGTTATATAATTACATATATCTTCAGTGTGTACAAGTATTGCGCTGTGCAATCACTGCTGTGGAGTGCACTGGTTGCACAATCAATTTGTAAATAGTGCAGACCCTGATGAGACAGCTCCTGCAAGCGAAGGGTTGATCTCCACTAAAATTCCGGGTTAGAGGGTTTTTACTGTATATCACTTGTAATCAGATAGTGGGTGCAAATGGTCTTCGGTCTAGTTATATTTAGCAAAACGACAATTACAAAACATTACAAGTCTGTAACTTTTACTTTTCACACCATTGTCATTCACACACAAAATTATGATCTGCAAATTATTAAATCACATTTGAAAATACACTATCGTGTAGCCGATATATTTCTGCGCATTTTGATACCAACTTTGTCTATGGTTTGTACTCATAAGTATAACAAAAGTCCCTCAAACCTAATGTACAGTTTCTGTATCTTGTTAGTATAGCCATTATTCTACAGTTTCTGGCACAGTAAAACAATCCTGTATCCTTGTGTTATTATAACTGTTAATATAATTAATATTCATGATGTCATTTTTTCTTACCTGAATATCTATAGAGTAAGGGGTTAAAAGGGGACAAAGGTAAATAGCGAATATCAAGATCGGAGGGGTTTTAAAGGATCTCGTTGATCAGGGTCTACACTGTTTGCAATCTATCAATATTTGCCACTAACAAAAAAGACACACTCAAACTACAAACTTGGTCAAATTCATTTAGTTGTGCGTGTTTTATGCGTTAACCGTTTCCATCACACAAAGTTTAACCCTTAGCTTGCTGAATTTTAGAACACATTTCTCCTTCTTTACCCATGCCCTGTTGTATAATTATATATATCTTCACTGTGTACACGTATTTCGCTGTGCGATCACTGCTGTGGAGTGCACTGGTTGCACAATCAAATTGTAAATAGTGCAGACCCTGATGAGACAGCTCCTGCAGGAGCTGTCTCATCTGGGTCTTCACTATTTACAGGTAGGTATATTGACGTGAATAGCAAGCGAAGGGTTAACACTGTTTCACGCCTTTGCAAACAGAGGTTCTGTGGGAGCCGTTTGATCAGGGTCTGCTCTGTTTGCTTTCGAAATTATCATGGATCTAGTTCTACAGTTTCTACCAATATAAAAAATGCATATGTACATAAAACACTATACACATTCAACTAAAGACTAATAAATATGCATAATATCATTATGTTCTTACATAAGAGTGGTTAACCCATTACTCCATAAATACGCCTTTCTATACCTCTGCAGAGTAGACCCAGATCAGACGGTTCCTGTTCTGTTTGCTCATGATAATATATATATATATATATATATATATATATATATATATATATATATATGATTCTACAGTTTCTGATATGGCTAAACATTCCTGTGTCCATGTGCTATTGTAACAGTTTAATTTATTTGTTCATGATGTAATTACATGCTAACCCATGGAGTAAAGGGTTAAGTTACCATTTTCAGAAATCCTGCGAGGTTTTACTGTAATAATTTATCGTCAATATGTGGTCGTGGGACTATCGTCAAGGCTTAGTATTTCACGTTAATAGCCTCTTGCTGACAATAAAAGCATTTATAGCCAAGGTTATAATAAATGAAAATCATTTATAATTTCGTGGAAATATCATGTTTTAAATCACAGTATGTCAATCTGAATATTGATTGCAGTTTACTGTCATGCAAATATTAAATTTCGGTGAAAATATTTCGCAACACTGCAATAACGCTAGATTTATTTCAATTTATTAAGATGTAAATACTTTAGACTCTCCTAATGTTTCCAACAAAGGGGGTATTGCAAGACAGGAAACATTTAAACCATGTCGTAAAATGTCGATCGTAGCTAGACGGTTTTCAATTTCCCATGTCCTTGTACTTTTGGCCACTCAGCCATTAATGTGTGGAAACCCAGTATATAAGACATTTGCAAACGATGTAGAACCTGATCAAAGGGCTCCTAAGGGAGTCCTTTGATCAGGAACTGCACTGTTTGTCATAATAACCTTTTTCTTTTTCTTCAGTAATAGTTTTCGATACAACTCTGTTTAATTAACATTCAGAAAAAGGAGCGGCCAATTTTAATTATTCATCATATTAAAGGTTAAAGTGAACTTTTGTTACAATAAAGTGGATGTCTCTTTGATTTCCGTCTGTGTTACGACCACTCAACATAAATCACGTATCTATATATGGAAAGATCGATATAAATGGTAAATATGTATCGTTTTCATCCTATGATTTATTCTATTACGATAAATGTATGCATTATATGTAACAAGACGATGTACTTTTGTGTAAGACTTCAGTAAAGCTATGTTCTGTTCTGTTTATTATATTAAGGACTGTGGCGTATTCGTTTTTGGGGATGAATTAAGTAGCATGAATCTGATGGTCGAGTGGTTATTGATTTACATTTAACGTTATAACAAAAGACGGAGAATAATCACCTTGACCTCTTTGTCATTTTGGTACCGCATAATAAAAGTCGATGCATAAGATAACATGCATAAAACGTGACGTAACCCTTCACTCCACGAATTCATGCAATAAATAATGACGTCATGAGTATTAATTAGCTGAATATCTATAAAAAATATATAAACACAGGAATCGACTCTGTTTGCAAATGCGTAGAAAGGCGTATTTTTATGGAGTACAGGTTTAACCCTTTACGCCGCTAATCATAACTAGCAGTTGCTGACAGCTTGGACACACATGAGATGCTGAGCATCTCGGCATCTCGCTGAGAGCCAAGCTGCTTGATACTCGGACACTATTTTATTTACAAAATCTTGGACTAGTTGGCAAAATATAAATATTGTCACAGATCCATAGTTAGTACTCGTTATTGTTACAGCAGGGTAATTATTAAGATCAGTGCTAAATCACGATTACAATTACCTATCTAAGTGCTTGTCATGGTGTTTATTTTTCATGTCTCGAAAAACAGATAATGGCAGCGTTATTACTGGCGCTGATAATAGTTACATTTTTACGTTGTGAAAACCCTACTTTATGTTAATGTGTTCAAATAATCCTATTCAAAATTTTCTCTCAACACTAATGAACATTTATCATGGATATTCATTAAAATAATATTTATAAATAGATGTAAATTGCCAAGTGAAAAAACAGTTCATGTTAATGTGTTCCAATAATCTCATTCAAATGTTTCTCAGAACACTTTCCTTAATGAACATTTATCATGGATATTCTTTGATGTAAATTTGTAATGTAAATTGCAAAGGGAAAGAATAATTCATGTTAATGTGTTCAAATAATCATATTCAATTTTTTCTCTTAACATTTTCCTTAATGAACATTTATCATGAATACCTGTACCTGTACCTATCCCATAACACATGGTCGTTGGGGCACCAGAGATGAATTCGCAACCATTTTTCGCCATGCTTGTCTGTCGTGTTCAGCCCTCTGGGAGTCTGCAAAATCCAACCCCGTTCATTCTTTAATATTACAGGACCATCGTTTTCTTGGTCTCCCTCTTTTCCTCCCACCCCTAACTGTGCCTTGCATGATTGTCTTTATACGGCCTGAGCTCCTTGTTACATGGCCGTACCATTGCAGCTTTCTTCTTTTAACTATTGTTAAACTAGTAGGTCCATGTATATACCGATAGCTTGTGTTCTGCATTTGTGACATGATCTCTGTAGGAAATTCCAAGGAGTCTTCTGTAGCATCTCATCTCCAACGCACCGATCTTCTTCTCCAGGTCAACTGTTAATGTCCACGCCTCACATGCGCACAGGTAGATAGAGATAACTAAGGAGCGGAGGAGTCTTGTTTTGGTGCAACGTTTGATGTTCTTGTCACTCCAAATGGTCTTCAGTTTTGCAAGAGCCTGTGCGATTCTCGCAGTAACTTCTGGTCTTGACATTCATCCTTAACAATTTCCCCCAAGGTATTTGAACTAATTTACAGTGACTAATGGTTTGCCGCTGACATGGATGTCTGTCAGGGGACCTTCCACAATGTTGTTGGTCATCAGCTTTGTTTTCTTGGCACTAAGTTCCGTGCTGTACGCTTGGGAAGCCTTGTCAAGGTTGTCAACTAAACTTTTGAGTTCTGCTTTCGTCCTTGCAAGTCTGTCAATGTCATCAGCAAATCTTAAGTTGGTGATGTGTCTTCCTTCAATACTGACTGATTTATAATGATACTCATTTTAGTAATATATATGATTTAAATCCCCAAGAAAGGTTTTGGCTTAGCCAATATTTGTCGCATCAGATCTATACAATTCTATCAGCAACAGAGCGACCCTGTTGAGACAGCTCCTGTAGGAGTTGTCTGATCTGGGTCTACTCTGTCTGCGAATGTTATAAGAGAGAGTGTCAATTACTTTATTTACATACTACTGTATTAATATAATTGTTTGCCTCCGTCTTTTTAACCCTTTCGCTGCCAATGTCGCATCTGAGATTACCTATGCAAACAGTTTGGATCCAGATGAGACGCCGATTTACTTGGCGTCTCATCAGGATCAAAATTATTTGTTACTGCGACTATGTGTTTTTTAAACATAAATGAAGAAAATTAGATAATGAAAATAGTATCAGACGAAAAATTTAGCAGACGACATAATTTGGCAGCGAAAGACTAATTCCTAACTGAAGTGGTCATCCCCATGGACTTAACCCTTATCCAGATAGCCGCAACCTTAGTCGCTTTTGCAAACAGCTTGAATCCAGACGAGACGCCGACCAACTCGGCGTCTCATAAGGATCCAGGCTGTTTGACAGTGGTCAAAAGTTTGTGCCTTGTATGCCACAGTACAAGGCTTACGGATGTGTTATTTTTTATTGTCCTTTTTTAGTGGATGGATTCATTCAATATCGTGTTTGCTTTTTAGATTTAAACTGACGTTTTAGAAAGAAATGCCAAATAATACTCGCAGACTAAACCATTAACCCTTTCAACGCTGAAATTTCAGAGTGGAATTACCCACCAGTAATCAACTACAGAGTCCACTTAGTATGAAAGGTTTAAACTTGCAAGATGATTTGTAATGACAAACACTACAGACCCTGGTCAGAGAGCTCGTCTAGGAGCCCTCTGATCTGGGTCTATACTGTTTGCAAATACCAGTGCCTGTCTAGAATTTAAGGGGTTAACTGGCATTCTATCGATCTTATAAGACGGGCATTGTGTCTGAATTTGTAAGGATAGGAAATTTAAGTCGATTGATCCATTATAGTTACGAACGCAATGACCCTCATCGAAAACATTCTATAGTAAACTAAAATAGATGGAGCAAACATCTTCATAAATAATTACAATGTTTGCTATTTTAGATCCCTTTCGGCGCCAAATTTCTAATTGTCGTCTTCAAGCAAAATGTATTAACTCATTCAGTAAAATAAAGAAATAAGATAAATAAATGCAAATTTCACAGGAATAAAGCAAATCTAGAAATAGAGATTGAGATAAAAAGTGAAGTCATTGATCAGACGCCGCCTTGAAAAGGCGGCGTCTGATCTGGGACTGCACTATTTGTCGTGGTGCATTTATGCGACATTGGCAGTGAAAGGGTTCAACCTCATTGCGTACCCCCTTGGTGATGTTGTTCGATGTTACCGAAGCGTTTCATCCGCATATAGAAGAATATGTCTTAAGTGGCACTGTGATCATTAAAAAGACGTCTAAAATTCTTTTCAAACAGGTGGTAGCATGGTGCAGGTGGAACGTTTTGCAGAAAGCTCCTGTTGGATCTTTCTACATTACTTTTGCCTTGCATTAGGCAACCACCTGATTTTAAAGACTTCTGTGTTAAACAAATGAATTGTCTGTCACTTAACCCTTTCCTTCATATAAACGCCCATTCACGCATTTGCAAACAGGGAAGATCTAAACAAAACGGCTCCTGGAGGAGCCGTCAGATCAGTGACTGCTCAGATTGCTAATAGAATTTGACAGAGATGTTTCTTTAGTTTCTAAAATGGCTACAATGTTCCACCTTCCATTTTTCATTATAATTTTTTGTCCATGAATATCCAGTAGGTATTGGCATTTGGATTAAATATAGAACAGGGAATGAGTTAAAACAGAATTTACTGTCTATCAACCTAGGATACACTTTAGTAAGTTTAACACTTTTTGTAGATGCTGGATGGAGTTAGTAATGTTGATTGGTGTGTACATATGGTTTTATGGTTATGAAATAATTGTTTGTATAGATTATGTGGTAATGATATTTACGCCGATATTAGCATTTCCTGAAGTTAGCGTACAACTCCATAAAAGGACAGATACATTAGCTCTCTAGGACTGAGACGGTGTCATGGAGGACATGTTTCATTTTTCGATTACCATAAACATTTTCCTGATTCCTATCCGTTTTATCACTGCTTTGCAAACTGCTTGGTTCCAGAGGAGACATCGAGTAACTCTTCCTTCCTTCAAGATCCAAGCTGTTTGACACCTGGTCAATAGTTTCTCAAAACTTTGATCGAATCGGAAGTAGTCAATATTGCACAGAGACCAAAAACTGAACAGACATGTTTTTAACCATTCCCGTATGTAAGTGCATTCTGACGCATCTGCAAACAGAGTAGACCCAGATCAGACGGCTCCTATAGGAGCCGTCTGATCAGGGTCTTACTCCGTTTGCTTATGGTGTAATATAGATCTGATTCTACAGCTTCTGCCTGAGCCAAAATGCCCTGTGTTCATATGCCATTTTAAAAATAATCTTGTTAATATTCATGACGTCATTATTTCCTACATGAATATTCATCAGGGAAACGGGTTAAACTGTATCCATTATCTTCGTGCTGATTATAATCCTACAGTAGTATCTTACAATATAATATGACACAGAGGTTCCGATAAGATGTGGAAATTGAAACATTTTCAAGAACAACTCCTTTATTTCTCCACTAAACCCTATACTGTTACCACTCTTTAGATTCGTCTCGAATGCAATACCAAGACAAGCTTTTGAGAAACTATTTAATGTGCGTGAAGTTGGCAGGCAGTTGTTTATTGGCAGTTGGTTATTGAATCTCCAGCAGTCGATTCAAATGTCAATTGGTTATTCAATCTCCAGCTGTCGATTCAAAAGTCAATTGATTATTCAATCTCCAGCTGTCGATTCAAATGTCAATTGGTTATTCAATCTCCAACTGTCGATTCAACTGTCAATTGGTTATTGAATCGACAGCTGTCGATTCAACTGTCAATTGGTTATTGAACCTCCAGCTGTCGATTCAACTGTCAATTGGTTATTCAATCTCCAGATGTCGATTCAACTGTCAATTGGTTATTCAATCTCCAGATGTCGATTCAAATGTCAATTGGTTATTCAATCTCCAGCTGTCGATTCAAATGTCAATTGGTTATTCAATCTCCAGCTGTCGATTCAACTGTCAATTGGTTATTCAATCTCCAGCTGTCGATTCAACCGTCAATTGGTTATTGAACCTCCAGCTGTCGATTCAACTATCAATTGGTTATTCAATCTCCAGCTGTCGATTCAAATGTCAATTGGTTATTAAATCTCCAGATGTCGATTCAACTGTCAATTGGTTATTCAATCTCCAGATGTCGATTCAAATGTCAATTGGTTATTCAATCTCCAGCTGTCGATTCAACTGTCAATTGGTTATTCAATCTCCAGCTGTCGATTCAACTGTCAATTGGTTATTCAATCTCCAGCTGTCGATTCAACTGTCAATTGGTTATTGAACCTCCAGCTGTCGATTCAACTGTCAATTGGTTATTCAATCTCCAGCTGTCGATTCAACTGTCAATTGGTTATTGAACCTCCAGCTGTCGATTCAACTGTCATTTGGTTATTCAATCTCCAGCTGTCGATTCAACTGTCAATTGGTTATTGAACCTCCAGCTGTCGATTCAAATGTCAATTGGTTATTCAATCTCCAGCTGTCGATTCAACTGACAATTGGTTATTCAATCTCCAGCTGTCGATTCAACTGTCAATTGGTTATTGAACCTCCAGCTGTCGATTCAAATGTCAATTGGTTATTCAATCTCCAGCTGTCGATTCAAGTGTCAATTGGTTATTCAATCTCCAGCTGTCGATTCAAGTGTCAATTGGTTATTCAATCTCCAGATGTCGATTCAAATGTCAATTGGTTATTGAACCTCCAGCTATCGATTCAAATGTCAATTGGTTATTCAATCTCCAGCTGTCGATTCAACTGTCAATTGGTTATTCAATATCCAGCTGTCGATTCAAATGTCAATTGGTTATTCAATCTCCAGCTGTCGATTCAACTGTCAATTGGTTATTCAATCTCCAGCTGTCGATTCAACTGTCAAATGGTTATTGAACCTCCAGCTGTCGATTCAACTGTCAATTGATTATTCAATCTCCAGCTGTCGATTCAAGTGTCAATTGGTTATTCAATCTCCAGCTGTCGATTCAACTGTCAATTGGTTATTCAATCTCCAGCTGTCGATTCAACTGTCAATTGGTTATTCAGCTGTCGATTCAACTGTCAATTGGTTATTCAATCTCCAGATGTCGATTCAAAAGTCAATTGGTTATTCAATCTCCAGCTGTCGATTCAACTGTCAATTGGTTATTGAACCTCCAGCTGTCGATTCAAATGTCAATTGGTTATTCAATCTCCAGCTGTCGATTCAACTGTCAATTGGTTATTCAGCTGTCGATTAAACTGTCAGTTGGTTATTCAATCTCCAGCTGTCGATTCAAATGTCAATTGGTTATTCAATCGCCCGCTGTCGATTCAAATGTCAATTGGTTATTCAATCCCCAGCTGTCGATTCAAATGTCAATTGGTTATTCAATCCCCAGCTGTCGATTCAAATGTCAATTGGTTATTCAATCTCCAGCTGTCGATTCAACTGTCAATTGATTATTCAGCTGTCGATTCAACTGTCAATTGGTTATTCAATCTCCAGTTGTCGATTCAAATGTCAATTGGTTATTCAATCTCCAGCTGTCGATTCAACTGTCAATTGGTTATTGAACCTCCAGCTGTCGATTCAAATGTCAATTGGTTATTCAATCTCCAGCTGTCGATTCAACTGTCAATTGGTTATTCAGCTGTCGATTCAACTGTCAATTGGTTATTCAATCTCCAGCTGTCGATTCAACTGTCAATTAGTTATTCAGCTGTCGATTCAACTGTCAATTGGTTATTCAATATCCAGCTGTCGATTCAAATGTCAATTGGTTATTCAATCTCCTGCTGTCGATTCAACTGTCAATTGGTTATTCAGCTGTCGATTCAACTGTCAATTGGTTATTCAATCTCCAGCTGTCGATTCAACTGTCAATTGGTTATTCAATCTCCAGCTGTCGATTCAAATGTCAATTGGTTATTCAATCTCCAGCTGTCGATTCAACTGTCAATTGGTCATTCAGCTGTCGATTCAACTGTCAATTGGTTATTCAATCTCCAGCTGTCGATTCAACTGTCAATTGGTTATTCAATCGCCCGCTGTCGATTCAAATGTCAATTGGTTATTCAATCCCCAGCTGTCGATTCAAATGTCAATTGGTTATTCAATTCCCAGCTGTTGATTCAAATGTCAATTGGTTATTCAATCTCCAGCTGTCGATTCAACTGTCAATTGGTTATTCAGCTGTCGATTCAACTGTCAATTGGTTATTCAATCTCCAGCTGTCGATTCAAATGTCCATTGGTTATTAAACCTCCAGCTGTCGATTCAACTATCAATTGGTTATTCAATCTCCAGCTGTCGATTCAACTGTCAATTGGTTATTCAATCTCCAGCTGTCGATTCAACTGTCAATTGGTTATTGAACCTCCAGCTATCGATTCAAATGTCAATTGGTTATTCAATCTCCAGCTGTCGATTCAACTGTCAATTGGTTATTGAACCTCCAGCTGTCGATTCAAATGTCAATTGGTTATTCAAACTCCAGCTGTCGATTCAAGTGTCAATTGGTTATTCAATCTCCAGCTGTCGATTCAACTGTCAATTGGTTATTCAGCTGTCGATTCAACTGTCAATTGGTTATTCAGCTGTCGATTCAACTGCCAATAGGTTATTCAATCTCCAGATGTCGGTTCAAAATTCAATTGGTTATTCAATCTCCAGCTGTCGATTCAACTGTCAATTGGTTATTGAACCTCCAGCTGTCGATTCAAATGTCAATTGGTTATTCAATCTCCAGCTGTCGATTCAACTGTCAATTGGTTATTCAGCTGTCGATTCAACTGTCAATTGGTTATTCAATCGCCCGCTGTCGATTCAAATGTCAGTTGGTTATTCAATCCCCAGCTGTCGATTCAAATGTCAATTTGTTATTCAATCCCCAGCTGTCGATTCAAATGTCAATTGGTTATTCAAATTCCAGCTGTCGATTCAACTGTCAATTGGTTATTCAATCTCCAGCTGTCGATTCAAATGTCAATTGGTTATTCAATCTCCAGGTGTCGATTCAACTGTCAATTGGTTATTCAGCTGTCGATTCAACTGTCAATTGGTTATTCAATCTCCAGCTGTCGATTCAAATGTCAATTGGTTATTCAATCTCCAGCTGTCGATTCAACTGTCAATTGGTTATTCAATCTCCAGCTGTCGATTCAACTGTCAATTGGTTATTGAACCTCCAGCTGTCGATTCAACTGTCAATTGGTTATTCAATCTCCAGCTGTCGATTCTACTGTCAATTGGTTATTGAACCTCCAGCTGTCGATTCAAATGTCAATTGGTTATTCAATCTCCAGCTGTCGATTCAACTGTCAATTGGTTATTCAATCTCCAGCTGTCGATTCATATGTCAATTGGTTATTCAATCTCCAGCTGTCGATTCAACTGTCAATTGGTTATTCAATCTCCAGATGTCGATTCAACTGTCAATTGGTGATTGAACCTCAAGCTGTCGATTCAAATGTCAATTGATTATTCAAACTCCAGCTGTCGATTCAAGTGTCAATTGGTTATTCAATCTCCAGCTGTCGATTCAACTGTCAATTGGTTATTCAGCTGTCGATTCAACTGTCAATTGGTTATTCAATCTCCAGCTGTCGATTCAACTGTCAATTGATTATTCAATCTCCAGCTGTCGATTCAACTGTCAATTGGTTATTCAGCTGTCGATTCAACTGTCAATTGGTTATTCAATCTCCATTTGTCGATTCAAATGTCAATTGTTTATTCAATCTCCAGCTGTCGATTCAACTGTCAATTGGTTATTTAGCTGTCGATTCAACTGTCAATTGATTATTCAATCTCCAGCTGTCGATTCAACTGTCAATTGGTTATTCAATCGCCCGCTGTCGATTCAAATGTCAATTGGTTATTCAATCCCCAGCTGTCGATTCAAATGTCAATTGGTTATTCAATCCCCAGCTGTCGATTCAAATGTCAATTTGTTATTCAATCTCCAGCTGTCGATTCAACTGTCAATTGGTTATTCAGCTGTCGATTCAACTGTCAATTGGTTATTCAATCTCCAGCTGTCGATTCAAATGTCAATTGGTTATTCAATCTCCAGCTGTCGATTCAACTGTCAATTGGTTATTCAATCTCCAGCTGTCGATTCAACTGTCAATTGGTTATTCAATCTCCAGCTGTCGATTCAACTGTCAATTGGTTATTGAACCTCCAGCTGTCGATTCAACTGTCAATTGGTTATTCAATCTCCAGCTGTCGATTCAACTGTCAATTAGTTATTGAACCTCCAGCTGTCGATTCAACTGTCATTTGGTTATTCAATCTCCAGCTGTCGATTCAACTGTCAATTGGTTATTGAACCTCCAGCTGTCGATTCAAATGTCAATTGGTTATTCAATCTCCAGCTGTCGATTCAACTGACAATTGGTTATTCAATCTCCAGCTGTCGATTCAACTGTCAATTGGTTATTGAACCTCCAGCTGTCGATTCAAATGTCAATTGGTTATTCAATCTCCAGCTGTCGATTCAAGTGTCAATTGGTTATTCAATCTCCAGCTGTCGATTCAAGTGTCAATTGGTTATTCAATCTCCAGATGTCGATTCAAATGTCAATTGGTTATTCAATCTCCAGATGTCGATTCAAATGTCAATTGGTTATTCAATCTCCAGCTGTCGATTCAAATGTCAATTGGTTTTTCAATCTCCAGCTGTCGATTCAACTGTCAATTGGTTATTGAACCTCCAGCTGTCGATTCAACTGTCAATTGGTTATTCAATCTCCAGCTGTCGATTCAACTGTCAATTGGTTATTGAACCTCCAGCTATCGATTCAAATGTCAATTGGTTATTCAATCTCCAGCTGTCGATTCAACTGTCAATTGGTTATTCAATATCCAGCTGTCGATTCAAATGTCAATTGGTTATTCAATCTCCAGCTGTCGATTCAACTGTCAATTGGTTATTCAATCTCCAGCTGTCGATTCAACTGTCAAATGGTTATTGAACCTCCAGCTGTCGATTCAACTGTCAATTGATTATTCAATCTCCAGCTGTCGATTCAAGTGTCAATTGGTTATTCAATCTCCAGCTGTCGATTCAACTGTCAATTGGTTATTCAATCTCCAGCTGTCGATTCAACTGTCAATTGGTTATTCAGCTGTCGATTCAACTGTCAATTGGTTATTCAATCTCCAGATGTCGATTCAAAAGTCAATTGGTTATTCAATCTCCAGCTGTCGATTCAACTGTCAATTGGTTATTGAACCTCCAGCTGTCGATTCAAATGTCAATTGGTTATTCAATCTCCAGCTGTCGATTCAACTGTCAATTGGTTATTCAGCTGTCGATTAAACTGTCAGTTGGTTATTCAATCTCCAGCTGTCGATTCAACTGTCAATTGGTTATTCAATCGCCCGCTGTCGATTCAAATGTCAATTGGTTATTCAATCCCCAGCTGTCGATTCAAATGTCAATTGGTTATTCAATCCCCAGCTGTCGATTCAAATGTCAATTGGTTATTCAATCTCCAGCTGTCGATTCAACTGTCAATTGATTATTCAGCTGTCGATTCAACTGTCAATTGGTTATTCAATCTCCAGTTGTCGATTCAAATGTCAATTGGTTATTCAATCTCCAGCTGTCGATTCAACTGTCAATTGGTTATTGAACCTCCAGCTGTCGATTCAAATGTCAATTGGTTATTCAATCTCCAGCTGTCGATTCAACTGTCAATTGGTTATTCAGCTGTCGATTCAACTGTCAATTGGTTATTCAATCTCCAGCTGTCGATTCAACTGTCAATTAGTTATTCAGCTGTCGATTCAACTGTCAATTGGTTATTCAATATCCAGCTGTCGATTCAAATGTCAATTGGTTATTCAATCTCCTGCTGTCGATTCAACTGTCAATTGGTTATTCAGCTGTCGATTCAACTGTCAATTGGTTATTCAATCTCCAGCTGTCGATTCAAATGTCAATTGGTTATTCAATCTCCAGCTGTCGATTCAAATGTCAATTGGTTATTCAATCTCCAGCTGTCGATTCAACTGTCAATTGGTCATTCAGCTGTCGATTCAACTGTCAATTGGTTATTCAATCGCCCGCTGTCGATTCAAATGTCAGTTGGTTATTCAATCCCCAGCTGTCGATTCAAATGTCAATTTGTTATTCAATCCCCAGCTGTCGATTCAAATGTCAATTGGTTATTCAAATTCCAGCTGTCGATTCAACTGTCAATTGGTTATTCAATCTCCAGCTGTCGATTCAAATGTCAATTGGTTATTCAATCTCCAGGTGTCGATTCAACTGTCAATTGGTTATTCAGCTGTCGATTCAACTGTCAATTGGTTATTCAATCTCCAGCTGTCGATTCAAATGTCAATTGGTTATTCAATCTCCAGCTGTCGATTCAACTGTCAATTGGTTATTCAATCTCCAGCTGTCGATTCAACTGTCAATTGGTTATTGAACCTCCAGCTGTCGATTCAACTGTCAATTGGTTATTCAATCTCCAGCTGTCGATTCTACTGTCAATTGGTTATTGAACCTCCAGCTGTCGATTCAAATGTCAATTGGTTATTCAATCTCCAGCTGTCGATTCAACTGTCAATTGGTTATTCAATCTCCAGCTGTCGATTCATATGTCAATTGGTTATTCAATCTCCAGCTGTCGATTCAACTGTCAATTGGTTATTCAATCTCCAGATGTCGATTCAACTGTCAATTGGTGATTGAACCTCAAGCTGTCGATTCAAATGTCAATTGATTATTCAAACTCCAGCTGTCGATTCAAGTGTCAATTGGTTATTCAATCTCCAGCTGTCGATTCAACTGTCAATTGGTTATTCAGCTGTCGATTCAACTGTCAATTGGTTATTCAATCTCCAGCTGTCGATTCAACTGTCAATTGATTATTCAATCTCCAGCTGTCGATTCAAAAGTCAATTGGTTATTCAGCTGTCGATTCAACTGTCAATTGGTTATTCAATCTCCATTTGTCGATTCAAATGTCAATTGTTTATTCAATCTCCAGCTGTCGATTCAACTGTCAATTGGTTATTTAGCTGTCGATTCAACTGTCAATTGATTATTCAATCTCCAGCTGTCGATTCAACTGTCAATTGGTTATTCAATCGCCCGCTGTCGATTCAAATGTCAATTGGTTATTCAATCCCCAGCTGTCGATTCAAATGTCAATTGGTTATTCAATCCCCAGCTGTCGATTCAAATGTCAATTTGTTATTCAATCTCCAGCTGTCGATTCAACTGTCAATTGGTTATTCAGCTGTCGATTCAACTGTCAATTGGTTATTCAATCTCCAGCTGTCGATTCAAATGTCAATTGGTTATTCAATCTCCAGCTGTCGATTCAACTGTCAATTGGTTATTCAATCTCCAGCTGTCGATTCAACTGTCAATTGGTTATTCAATCTCCAGCTGTCGATTCAACTGTCAATTGGTTATTGAACCTCCAGCTGTCGATTCAACTGTCAATTGGTTATTCAATCTCCAGCTGTCGATTCAACTGTCAATTAGTTATTGAACCTCCAGCTGTCGATTCAACTGTCATTTGGTTATTCAATCTCCAGCTGTCGATTCAACTGTCAATTGGTTATTGAACCTCCAGCTGTCGATTCAAATGTCAATTGGTTATTCAATCTCCAGCTGTCGATTCAACTGACAATTGGTTATTCAATCTCCAGCTGTCGATTCAACTGTCAATTGGTTATTGAACCTCCAGCTGTCGATTCAAATGTCAATTGGTTATTCAATCTCCAGCTGTCGATTCAAGTGTCAATTGGTTATTCAATCTCCAGCTGTCGATTCAAGTGTCAATTGGTTATTCAATCTCCAGATGTCGATTCAAATGTCAATTGGTTATTCAATCTCCAGATGTCGATTCAAATGTCAATTGGTTATTCAATCTCCAGCTGTCGATTCAAATGTCAATTGGTTTTTCAATCTCCAGCTGTCGATTCAACTGTCAATTGGTTATTGAACCTCCAGCTGTCGATTCAACTGTCAATTGGTTATTCAATCTCCAGCTGTCGATTCAACTGTCAATTGGTTATTGAACCTCCAGCTATCGATTCAAATGTCAATTGGTTATTCAATCTCCAGCTGTCGATTCAACTGTCAATTGGTTATTCAATATCCAGCTGTCGATTCAAATGTCAATTGGTTATTCAATCTCCAGCTGTCGATTCAACTGTCAATTGGTTATTCAATCTCCAGCTGTCGATTCAACTGTCAAATGGTTATTGAACCTCCAGCTGTCGATTCAACTGTCAATTGATTATTCAATCTCCAGCTGTCGATTCAAGTGTCAATTGGTTATTCAATCTCCAGCTGTCGATTCAACTGTCAATTGGTTATTCAATCTCCAGCTGTCGATTCAACTGTCAATTGGTTATTCAGCTGTCGATTCAACTGTCAATTGGTTATTCAATCTCCAGATGTCGATTCAAAAGTCAATTGGTTATTCAATCTCCAGCTGTCGATTCAACTGTCAATTGGTTATTGAACCTCCAGCTGTCGATTCAAATGTCAATTGGTTATTCAATCTCCAGCTGTCGATTCAACTGTCAATTGGTTATTCAGCTGTCGATTAAACTGTCAGTTGGTTATTCAATCTCCAGCTGTCGATTCAACTGTCAATTGGTTATTCAATCGCCCGCTGTCGATTCAAATGTCAATTGGTTATTCAATCCCCAGCTGTCGATTCAAATGTCAATTGGTTATTCAATCCCCAGCTGTCGATTCAAATGTCAATTGGTTATTCAATCTCCAGCTGTCGATTCAACTGTCAATTGATTATTCAGCTGTCGATTCAACTGTCAATTGGTTATTCAATCTCCAGTTGTCGATTCAAATGTCAATTGGTTATTCAATCTCCAGCTGTCGATTCAACTGTCAATTGGTTATTGAACCTCCAGCTGTCGATTCAAATGTCAATTGGTTATTCAATCTCCAGCTGTCGATTCAACTGTCAATTGGTTATTCAGCTGTCGATTCAACTGTCAATTGGTTATTCAATCTCCAGCTGTCGATTCAACTGTCAATTAGTTATTCAGCTGTCGATTCAACTGTCAATTGGTTATTCAATATCCAGCTGTCGATTCAAATGTCAATTGGTTATTCAATCTCCTGCTGTCGATTCAACTGTCAATTGGTTATTCAGCTGTCGATTCAACTGTCAATTGGTTATTCAATCTCCAGATGTCGATTCAAATGTCAATTGGTTATTCAATCTCCAGCTGTCGATTCAAATGTCAATTGGTTATTCAATCTCCAGCTGTCGATTCAAATGTCAATTGGTTATTCAATCTCCAGCTGTCGATTCAAGTGTCAATTGGTTATTCAATCTCCAGCTGTCGATTCAACTGTCAATCGGTTATTCAGCTGTCGATTCAACTGTCAATTGGTTATTCAATCTCCAGCTGTCGATTCAAAAGTCAATTGGTTATTCAATCTCCAGCTGTCGATTCAACTGTCAATTGGATATTGAATCTCCAGCTGTCGATTCAACTGTCAATTGGTTATTCAATCTCCAGCTGTCGATTCAAATGTCAATTGTCGATTCAACTGTCAATTGGTTATTCAATCTCCAGCTGTCGATTCAAATGTCAATTGGTTATTCAATCTCCAGCTGTCGATTCAAATGTCAATTGGTTATTCAATCTCCAGCTGTCGATTCAACTGTCAATTGGTTATTCAATCTCCAGCTGTCGATTCAAATGTCAGTTGTCGATTCAACTGTCAATTGGTTATTCAATCTCCAGCTGTCGATTCAAATGTCAATTGGTTATTCAATCTCCAGCTGTCGATTCAAATTGACGATTCAAATGTCAATTGGTTATTCAATCTCCAGCTGTCGATTCAAATGTCAATTGGTTATTTAATCTCCAGCTGTCGATTCAAATGTCAATTGGTTATTGAATCTCCAGCTGTCGATTCAAATGTCAATTGTCGATTCAACTGTCAATTGGTTATTCAATCTCCAGCTGTTGATTCAAATGTCAATTGGTTATTCAATCTCCAGCTGTCGATTCAAATATCAATTGGTTATTCAATTTCCAGCTGTCGATTCAAATGTCAATTGGTTATTCAATTTCCAGCTGTCGATTCAACTGTCAATTGGTTATTCAATCTCCAGCTGTCGATTCAACTGTCAATTTGTTATTCAATCTCCAGCTATCGATTCAACTGTCAATTGGTTATTCAATCTCCAGCTGTCGATTCAAATGTCAATTGGTTATTCAATTTGCAGCTGTCGATTCAACTGTCAATTGGTTATTCAATCTCCAGCTGTCGATTCAACTGTCAGTTGGTTATTCAATATCCAGCTGTCGATTCAAATGTCAATTGTTTATTCAATCTCCAGCTGTCGATTCAAATGTCAATTGGTTATTCAATCTCCAGCTGTCGATTCAACTGTCATTTGGTTATTCAATCTCCAGCTGTCGATTCAGCTGTCAATTGGTTATTCAATCTCCAGCTGTCGATTCAAATGTCAATTGGTTATTCAATCTCCAGCTGTCGATTCAAATGTCAATTGGTTATTGAATGTTCTGCAGCAGTGCGTTAGACATTCAGAAGTTCATTCGGAAAAAATAGTTTTTCAGCGAACACACTGCTGCAGTGTGTTAGACATTCAGAAGTACATTGGCGAATGTACTGCTGCTGTGTGTTAGACATTCAGAAGTACATTCGGAAAAAATATTTTTTTCAGCGAATCTACTGCTGCAATGTGTTGGACATTCAGAAGTACATTGGCGAATGTACTGATGCAGTGTGTTAGGCATTCAAAAGTACATAGGCGAATGTACTGCAGCAGTGCGTTAGACATTCAGAATTACGTTTCGGAAAAAACAGTTTTTCAGCGAATCCACTGCTGCAGTGTGTTACGCATTCAGAAGTACATTGGCGAATGTACTGCTGCAGTGTGTTAGGCATTCAGAAATACATTCGGAAAAAAATTAGTTTTTTTAGCGAATCCACGGCTGCAGTGTGTTAGACATTCAGCAATACATTGGCGAATATGTTTTTGGAGTTTTCAAATTTCTATCTTCAAACTGCCAACTCCAAAATTCAAACAACAAACTTCAAACATCAGACTTCACAATGCACACTTCAATATTTTATACTGAAAACGCCGAAAATGTGTATAGTAATACTCTGCAAATTCTCGTCGCGGTAGATAACCTGGTTGAATTTACTATAAGGCACACCTTAACCTTTACCCTCATAGAGACGTGTTTTCACAGTTGATCCAGATCAGAAGATTCTAATAAGAGCCATCTTATCAATGTCTGGTCTGTTTGCTAATGGAATTTGATAAATGTGTTTCTTTAGGGTCACCTTCCATATTTCATTATAACTGTTTGCCCTGAATATTCAGTAGGTATTGAAATTTGATATAAAATAGAGCTCACTTGGCGTATCATCAAACTGTTTATTATTGTGTGTGTAGCAGACGACAAAGTTTGCAGACAACAAATTTTGGCAGCGAAAGAATTTAGAGTAAAATAATAATATTCGAAAAATTCCAAACGGCGTCATTTTGATTAAAATAGATGAAACAATAGCTGCAATTAAAAACTCACGCTGTACGTAGATGGCCACTGCTAACTCTAAACTGTTACGAACATGTGATATTGATCTATTTGATGAAATTATAAATGGAATTAAAAATGCATTAATCAAGGAAAATTGCTTATAACACAGGGTTTCAACGCAATAACGGTAATGAACAGATTCATTGAAACCTTGCCTTCATTTTTCTCTTTTTGCATCGCTACTTTTGCTTTCGAAAGGATCACCCACTTTCAAGATATATTTACTACATTTGACAGACACCTACATGTAAATTACCAAGAACAAGTAGGGAGTCTGTGTTTGACAATCGTGGAAAATGATTGAAATTTGAAAATCAACATGTTTCTAATAGCAAATGGACCATTGTATAATAATAATTAATATGTTGTAAATTTCACATAAATAAGTAATAATTGTTGAAGTGTTTCAGGTTATGTTTCATATATATTTATTTACTCCATTGAATTGGTGATTTTTTATATTTATTAACAAATTTTAAGTTATGTCAGCAAATCAGTTTTCAGGACACAGTGCCCCATACAGTTTCATTATTGAACAAACCAATCCATAGGGTCCCCTGTGGCGATAACTCCGCCCACGAAATATTTTTAGAATGTGATTGGTCATGTGCAGATGAATTCTGCGTGGACTGAGGAATTGAACTCTATACCTCTGACAAATTGACCTTACTCCATGAGTTTTGATTGACAGCTAATCAACCAATTGACCGTACGCCAGCGGCGAGATAACCACGCTCACATAAATCAAGAGAAGCAACTCTTCCTATGTCCGACATTATGAGTAAAACCAATTTGACTGAGGGTCTACACAATTCATAATAATTATATCAGAATAAATGTTTTGTTGATCATGTTTAATCCGTGTATACTGTTTGTCAGGTTTTATCAAGGTCTACACTTTATTCGATCAGATCTCCGAAACCCCAAAGAACTTCCGATCAGATTCATTAAAATTGTTCTAAATAATGGCTATTTTTTAAATAATTGCTTAGATATAAGTTCTGTTAGTACTTTTTTGTTGTTAAATCGGTCAGTTGTTTATAATCAAATAACAAAAACATACTTATCACCCCCAGATCTTGTTTTATTATTGTGGAAAAATGTTGTGTCGGGCATATCAAATCGACGAAATTCGTAGTTTTCAAACAAATATTTTTCATAGAAGACAAGCTCTAGACAAATTGACAGATAACGGATGCGTAAGGGGAGACATTTATACGATTTAGACCAGGTACAAAATTCTATTAATCCAATTAAAAATGTGAGAAATTCCACGCTGGGTTAACACAACAAACATGGTGGTATTTTGTTTCAATAAGTGAAAGGTCACGTGTGATGTCGCGTGATTTATTGAGCTTTAAAATAGTATTGGTCAAATAATATCATTCGGATGCAAAGATTTTTTATAGAGCAGATAGAGACCTCGATCTGGAAAAAGCCTGGGAAGGCCTAACCATCATTAAGTTAGTGGCTATTTAAAGGAGTTATTTACACCTTGTGGTTTTGAATGCCCAACTTCCTGTAAAATGTTTATGGATGCTAGCCGATGAAGCAAAAAAATGACCATTTTCAGTTCTGTTAAAAAAAAGCAGTTGCACCAGACACGTGAAAGAACGGTTTATCAAGTTCATACAGGGATATTTGTACATATTTGACACGAGCGCGTTTCCAAATCAATTGTATGTGACATTTTTTTTGTTTTTAGTTTGATTTTGGTTTCGGAAAGGGATAAAAATTAATATTACCGAAAATCGTTCCTTATAACGTGAATCAGCAACGTTTTGTTAAGAAAGCAATATATCTCTCCTCTGTGTCTGACTCTGACGGCCTGTGTCTGACATTTATAGATTGTCGGACAAAATGGCGGACAGCAACAGGTCAGCGTGGGCTTATCAGTTATGGCTTACTGATTGGTTGATTAGCTGTCAATCAAAAGTCCTGGCGTAAGGTCAATTAGTAAGCGATAACTGATAAACCTACGCCGATGTGACCATATGAGATAAAGTTATGCAATTATACCTTGATCCACGTAAATTTAACCCTTTCCCTCATATAAACCTGTTTTTACGCATAAGCAAACAGAGTAGACCCAGATCAGCCGGCTCTTGTAGAAGCCATCGGATCAGGGTCTGCTCTGTTTGCTTTTGACACGATAAAGATCTGATTCTACAGTTTTTGTCAACGCAAAAACTTCTCTTTACAGAAATAATATGTTTTTAGGCAATAGAAACAAGAGTAGACCCAGATTAGACGGCTCCTATAGAAGCTGTCTGATCAGGGTCCGCTCTGTTTGCTTTTGATAAGAAATATATTTGATTTTACAGTTTTTATCAAAGCTAAAACTTCTATTTATGGAAATAACGTGTTTTACGCATTAGCAAACAGAGTAGACCCAGAGCAGTTTTTGTCAAAGCAAACAGGGAAAGGGTAATAGGTATTTAGAAATAATTCTAGCTCTAGGTGTGAATATCTGATAATCAGTCAATTAAACGGGTCATTAGTTTTTTTAACAATTGAAATTGAGAAGAGTTACAAGGTTCCGTGGAAAGTCCTGTTGCAGCACGCTAGCCGACTACCCCGAAGAGCGCGGTTTCTTCCCCGTGGTAGACCCCCCCCCCCCCGTGTTCTCGCGGCATCAGGCTGCCCCCCGCCTGCTCGGATCTGTCCCGTGGAAGGTCCTCGTTGAAGCACGGGAGCCGACTGCCCTGCCGCGCGGCTCCGTCCCTGTGCTAAATTCCCGGACTCGCACGGGATCAATGCCACAGGCAGCGTGGCTCCGTCCCGTGAAAGATCACCGTGTTAGAAGGGCATCGGGTTTTCCCGGCCTTCGCGTCTGGAAGATCCCCCTTGAAGCACGGGAGTCCACTGCTCCGGCCTATCCGGATTCGTCCCGTGGTAGACCCAGTGCACGCGGCCTGGCAAATTGTCCAACGTCGAAATTAGACAATTGTTAGACATTTTTCCCAATTTGATAGAATTTTCTAATGTCTAAATTGGACAATATTTAAACATTTCCCCAATTATCTCACAGCAGCGGGCTGTCCCGACTTGTGCGACTTTGTCATGTGGAAGATCCCCATTGAAGCACGGGCGTTTACCTCCGTCCCGAGGTAGACACAATGTTCCCGGCCTGGCAAATTGTCCAATGTCGAAATTAGACAGTTGTTAGACAAATCTCCTGACTGGATAGAAATGTCTAATGTCTAAATTGAACAATATTTAGACATTTTTCCCAGCCAGGCAAATTGTCAAACCTCGAAATTACACACTTGTTAGACATTTTACCGACTTGATAGAGCTGTCTTATGTATAAATTGGACAATACGTACATTTTGTATTTAGACATTTTTCCCGGCCAGGAAAATTGTCCAACGTCGAAATTAAACACTTTTTAGATATTTTTTAAACACTTTTTCCGACTTGATAGAAATGTCTTACGTCTAAATTGAACAATATTTAGACACCCCTCCCCCGTGTTATCACGAGAGAGGGCTGCACAGGCCTACGCGGCTCTGTCGCGTGGAAGTTCCGTTTGAAGCACGGGACTCGACTGCCCCGGCGCGAATGGCTCCGTTCCCGTAGTAGATCTCCGTGTTTGCACGGGAACCGGCTGCTGCGAGCCCCGTGTAAGGTTACCGTATTAGCGTGGCAGCGGGCTTCCCCGGCAAAATAGCTCTGGTTCCGACTGCCCTGGCGCTCGCGGCTCCGTCTTCGTGGTAAATTCCCGTGTTCACACGGGACCGCATACCGCAGGATTCGCGGCTCGGTCCCATAAAATATCACAGTGTTAGCATGGCATCGGGCTTCCCCAGGCAGATTCTCGTTGAAGTACGCTAGCCGACTGCTCCGGACCATGCGGCTTCGACCCGTGGTAGAACCATGTGTTCGCGGCCCGGCATATTGTCCAACGTCGACATTAGCCAATTTGTTAGACATTTTTCCCGATTTGATAGAATTTCTAATGTCTTCATTGGACAATATTTAAACAGTTTCCCCATTTATCTCACAGCAGCGGGCTGTCCCGACTTGTGCGGCTCTGTCCCGTGGAAGATCCCCATTGAAGCACGGGAGTTTACCTCCGTCCCGAGGTAGACACAATGTTCCCGGCCTGGCAAATTGTTCAATGTCGAAATTAGACAGTTGTTAGACAAATCTCCTGACTGGATAGAAACGTCTAATGTCTAATGTCTAAATTGAACACTATTTAGACACTTTTCCCAGCCAGGCAAACTGTGAAACATCGAAATTACACACTTGTTAGACATTTTACCGACTTGATAGAACTGTCTTATGTATAAATTGGACAATATTTAGACATTTTTCCCGGCCAGGAAAATTATCTAACGTCGAAATTAGACACTTTTTAGATATTTTTTAAACGTTTTTTTGATATTTTTTAAACACTTTTTCCGACTTGATAGAAATGTCTTATGACTAAATTGAACAATATTTAGACACCCCCCCCCCCGTTGTTATCACGATAAGGTGCAGTCCAGGCCTACGCGGCTCTGTCGCGTGGAAGTCCCGTTTGAAGCACGGGACTCGACTGCCCCGGCGCGAATGGCTCCGTTCCCGTAGTAGATCTCCGTGTTTGCACGGGAACCGGCTGCTCAGAGCTGCGCTGCTCGTTCCTGTGCAAGGTTACCGTATTAGCGTGGCAGCGGGCTTCCCCGGCAAAATAGCTATGGCTCCGACTGCCCTGGCGCTCGCGGCTCCGTCTTCGTGGTAGATTCCCGTGTTCACATGGGACCCGCTTGTCGCAGGCTTCGCGGCTCGGTTCCGTAAAATATCACCGTGTTAGCACGGCATCGGGCTTCCCCAGGCAGATTCCCGTTGAAGTATGGTAGCCAACTGATCCGGTCCATGCGGCTTCGTCCCACAGCCTGACACATTGTCCAAAGTCGAAATTTAACACTTGTTCGACAATTTTACGACTTGATAGAAATGTCAAATTCTCGGCAAATTCTCAAACGTCGAAATTAGACACTTGTTAGACATTTTCCCCATTTGATAGAAATATCTAATGTCTAAATTGGACAATATTCAGTAACCAATTGACAGTTGAATCGAGAGCTGGAGATTCAATAACCAATTGACAGTTGAATCGACAGCTGGATATTGAATAACCAATTGACATTTGAATCGACAGCTGGAGATTGAATAACCAATTGACATTTGAATCGACATCTGGAGATTGAATAACCAATTGACAGTTGAATCGACATCTGGAGATTGAATAACCAATTGACATTTGAATCGACAGCTAGAGGTTCAATAACCAATTGACACTTGAATCGACAGCTGGAGATTGAATAACCAATTGACAGTTGAATCGACAGCTGGAGATTGAATAACCAATTGACATTTGAATCGACAGCTGGAGATTGAATAACCAATTGACAGTTGAATCGACAGCTGGAGATTGAATAACCAATTGACATTTGAATCGACAGCTGGAGATTGAATAACCAATTGACATTTGAATCGACAGCTGGAGATTGAATAACCAAATGACTTTTGAATCGACATCTGGAGATTGAATAACCAATTGACAGTTGAATCGACAGCTGAATAACCAATTGACAGTTGAATCGACAGCTGGAGATTGAATAACCAATTGACAGTTGAATCGACAGCTGGAGATTGAATAACCAATTGACATTTGAATCGACAGCTGGAGGTTCAATAACCAACTGACAGTTGAATCGACAGCTGGAGATTGAATAACCAATTGATATTTGAATCGACAGCTGGAGATTGAATAACCAAATGACTTTTGAATCGACATCTGGAGATTGAATAACCAATTGACAGTTGAATCGACAGCTGGAGATTGAATAACCAATTGACAGTTGAATCGACAGCTGAATAACCAATTGACAGTTGAATCGACAGCTGGAGATTGAATAACCAATTGACAGTTGAATCGACAGCTGGAGATTGAATAACCAATTGACATTTGAATCGACAGCTGGAGGTTCAATAACCAACTGACAGTTGAATCGACAGCTGGAGATTGAATAACCAATTGATATTTGAATCGACAGCTGGAGATTGAATAACCAAATGACTTTTGAATCGACATCTGGAGATTGAATAACCAATTGACAGTTGAATCGACAGCTGGAGATTGAATAACCAATTGACTTTTGAATCGACATCTGGAGATTGAATATAACCAATTGACAGTTGAATCGACAGCTGAATAACCAATTGACAGTTGAATCGACAGCTGGAGATTGAATAACCAATTGACATTTGAATCGACAGCTGGAGATTGAATAACCAATTGACAGTTGAATCGACAGCTGAATAACCAATTGACAGTTGAATCGACAGCTGGAGATTGAATAACCAATTGACATTTGAATCGACAGCTGGGGATTGAATAACCAATTGACATTTGAATCGACAGCTGGGGATTGAATAACCAATTGACATTTGAATCGACAGCGGGCGATTGAATAACCAATTGACAGTTGAATCGACAGCTGGAGATTGAATAACCAATTGACATTTGAATCGACAGCTGGAGGTTCAATAACCAATTGACAGTTGAATCGACAGTTGGAGATTGAATAACCAATTGACTTTTGAATCGACATCTGGAGATTGAATAACCAATTGACAGTTGAATCGACAGCTGAATAACCAATTGACTTTTGAATCGACAGCTGGAGATTGAATAACCAATTGACAGTTGAATCGACAGCTGGAGATTGAATAACCAATTGACATTTGATTCGACAGCTGGGGATTGAATAACCAATTGACATTTGAATCGACAGCTGGGGATTGAATAACCAATTGACATTTGAATCGACAGCGGGCGATTGAATAACCAATTGACAGTTGAATCGACAGCTGGAGATTGAATAACCAATTGACAGTTGAATCGACAGCTGAATAACCAATTGACAGTTGAATCGACAGCTGGAGATTGAATAACCAATTGACATTTGAATCGACAGCTGGAGGTTCAATAACCAATTGACAGTTGAATCGACAGCTGGAGATTGAATAACAAATTGACTTTTGAATCGACATCTGGAGATTGAATAACCAATTGACAGTTGAATCGACAGCTGAATAACCAATTGACTTTTGAATCGACAGCTGGAGATTGAATAACCAATTGACAGTTGAATCGACAGCTGGAGATTGAATAACCAATTGACAGTTGAATCGACAGCTGAATAACCAATTGACAGTTGAATCGACAGCTGAAGATTGAATAACCAATTGACACTTGAATCGACAGCTGGAGATTGAATAACCAATTGACAGTTGAATCGACAGCTGGAGATTGAATAACCAATTGACATTTGAATCGACAGCTGGAGGTTCAATAACCAACTGACAGTTGAATCGACAGCTGGAGATTGAATAACCAATTGATATTTGAATCGACAGCTGGAGATTGAATAACCAAATGACTTTTGAATCGACATCTGGAGATTGAATAACCAATTGACAGTTGAATCGACAGCTGGATATTGAATAACCAATTGACTTTTGAATCGACAGCTGG
The DNA here is from genome assembly GCA_963576725.1 of Azorinus chamasolen. Lineage (NCBI taxonomy): Eukaryota > Metazoa > Mollusca > Bivalvia > Cardiida > Solecurtidae > Azorinus > Azorinus chamasolen. Next base: position 76,649,733 of record OY755243.1, read on the forward strand.
AGATTGAATATAACCAATTGACAGTTGAATCGACAGCTGAATAACCAATTGACAGTTGAATCGACAGCTGGAGATTGAATAACCAATTGACATTTGAATCGACAGCTGGAGATTGAATAACCAATTGACAGTTGAATCGACAGCTGAATAACCAATTGACAGTTGAATCGACAGCTGGAGATTGAATAACCAATTGACATTTGAATCGACAGCTGGGGATTGAATAACCAATTGACATTTGAATCGACAGCTGGGGATTGAATAACCAATTGACATTTGAATCGACAGCGGGCGATTGGATAACCAATTGACAGTTGAATCGACAGCTGGAGATTGAATAACCAATTGACATTTGAATCGACAGCTGGAGGTTCAATAACCAATTGACAGTTGAATCGACAGTTGGAGATTGAATAACCAATTGACTTTTGAATCGACATCTGGAGATTGAATAACCAATTGACAGTTGAATCGACAGCTGAATAACCAATTGACTTTTGAATCGACAGCTGGAGATTGAATAACCAATTGACAGTTGAATCGACAGCTGGAGATTGAATAACCAATTGACATTTGATTCGACAGCTGGGGATTGAATAACCAATTGACATTTGAATCGACAGCTGGGGATTGAATAACCAATTGACATTTGAATCGACAGCGGGCGATTGAATAACCAATTGACAGTTGAATCGACAGCTGGAGATTGAATAACCAATTGACAGTTGAATCGACAGCTGAATAACCAATTGACAGTTGAATCGACAGCTGGAGATTGAATAACCAATTGACATTTGAATCGACAGCTGGAGGTTCAATAACCAATTGACAGTTGAATCGACAGCTGGAGATTGAATAACAAATTGACTTTTGAATCGACATCTGGAGATTGAATAACCAATTGACAGTTGAATCGACAGCTGAATAACCAATTGACTTTTGAATCGACAGCTGGAGATTGAATAACCAATTGACAGTTGAATCGACAGCTGGAGATTGAATAACCAATTGACAGTTGAATCGACAGCTGAATAACCAATTGACAGTTGAATCGACAGCTGAAGATTGAATAACCAATTGACACTTGAATCGACAGCTGGAGATTGAATAACCAATTGACATTTGAATCGACAGATGGAGATTGAATAACCAATTGACAGTTGAATCGACAGCTTGAGATTGAATAACCAATTGACAGTTGAATCGACAGCTGGAGATTGAATAACCAATTGACATTTGAATCGACATCTGGAGATTGAATAACCAATTGACAGTTGAATCGAGAGCTGGAGATTGAATAACCAATTGACATTTGAATCGACAGCTGGAGGTTCAATAACCAATTGACAGTTGAATCGACAGCTGGAGATTGAATAACCAATTGACAGTTGAATCGACAGCTGGAGGTTCAATAACCAATTGACAGTTGAATCGACAGCTGGAGATTGAATAACCAATTGACAGTTGAATCGACAGCTGGAGGTTCAATAACCAATTGACAGTTGAATCGACAGCTGGAGATTGAATAACCAATTGACAGTTGAATCGACAGCTGGAGATTGAATAACCAATTGACATTTGAATCGACAGCTGGAGATTGAATAACCAATTGACATTTGAATCGACATCTGGAGATTGAATAACCAATTGACAGTTGAATCGACATCTGGATATTGAATAACCAATTGACAGTTGAATCGACAGCTGGAGATTGAATAACCAATTGACACTTGAATCGACAGCTGGAGATTGAATAACCAATTGACATTTGAATCGACAGCTGGAGGTTCAATAACCAACTGACAGTTGAATCGACAGCTGTCGATTCAATAACCAATTGACAGTTGAATCGACAGCTGGAGATTGAATAACCAATTGACATTTGAATCGACAGCTGGAGATTGAATAATCAATTGACTTTTGAATCGACAGCTGGAGATTGAATAACCAATTGACATTTGAATCGACAGCTGGAGATTCAATAACCAACTGCCAATAAACAACTGCCTGCCAACTTCACGCACATAACTATTGACCCAAGCTTCAAACAGCTTGGATCCTGATGAAACGCCGAGTTATTCGGTGGCTCATCTTGATCTAAGCTGGATTGCAAATGCGACTTAGCGGGATATTATACCACCATCTCCTCTATGGCTAAAGAAGATTTGATTTGGTTTGGTTTTTATCAGGTTTTACGTCGTTTTAACAGTATTTCAGTCATATCACGACGTCCAGCTAATTACAGGTGGAAGAATACCTCAGGAATTCTTCTGTGCACGGGACAAATTGCACTGTTTCGTGCACAGAAGAACATCCCAGTAGAGTTTAAGACTGTAGTGTCCATGCAATCAGTTATCGTTTTAGAAAATATTTCACTGTACAAGGCCGACATTGCAACATCCTTTATAAAACGTGGAGCATGTTGCGTGCATGCGTGTATGATTTGTTGTGAGGACCGGCGGCGGATCCTTTAGAACTTAAGAGGTAGACAAAGATAGCCGACTAATGAACGCATGTCGTGTAGAATAAAATTGACGATACATTTTGCTGCACACACTACTGCAGTAAACCAAATATGTGCAGGAATGACTTCAACTATTGTTGGGCTATTGGTATATAGTAAACAGTTCATTAAGGTACACATTATATTGTCTTTACCAAAACAGCCTAATTTTGCCACATAATGCACCGAAAGTACCATTTTGCGCGAAACATTATGTTTCACCATGCATTATAATGCCACGGGCAACAATCTGATGTTTAATTTACTACAATGACTTCTAAAGATCGTAACTAAGTCATACATTTGCCCTCCAACTCTTTGCACTCCTAACTAACCAATAGCGATTTTCAGCAAAGAGTATGAAATTCTATCCCCCAGTGCACATTTTGTTTTACAATTATATATAACATACAGAAGTTAACGCTAACAACTTTACCCTACATTTCTTAACCCTTTCCCTGTTCATGCTTATTATAAATTTCATTACCTACTGAGTATTCATGGATAAATTAGTTGCAATGAATTATGGAAGGTGGACCATTGTAGCCATTTTAGAAAGTATAGAAACAGATCTTTCAAATTCCATTAGCAAACAGAGCAGACCCTGATCAGACGGCTCCTCTAGGAGCCGTCTGATCTGGGTCTACTCTGTTTGCAGATGCGTGAACACACGTTTATATGAGGGAAAGGGTTAACCATTTACTCCATAAATACACTTTTTTTACGTGTTTTTAAACAGAGTAGACTAAGACAAGACAGCTCCTGTTTGTTTATGAAATAATAGACATGATTTTACAGTTTCAGCCATGACCAAAATTCCATGCGTTCAAGTGTCACTTTAAATATATTCTAGTTTGTATTAATGATGTCAATATTTCTTACCTAAAATATTCATGGAGTGAAGTGGCTGGTAGTTGTCTAGTTTTAATTCTACTTTCCTTACATCTAGATATAGGTAAATCGTTTTGTAGGTCATATAGACCATTTGATAGCACATTTATTACCTTTAAAATGATGTCTCATGGGCAACCTTTGTTAACATATTGGACAGACTTATCGGACAGAAAGGGGTAACTTTCGAGCTATTTATATACACCTCGTATCCTGTTGACATCATATCCCTGCTGAAATTCGTTTATTTTATTTACATTCGGTTCTGTATATAAAGACCACAAGCGGCACCACAGTATCATAATAGACATATTCTTAATATAACGCTGTATTCAAGTTAAATTTCAAGAATTTTTACCTTATTAAACATTATTTAAATATCCGTTTAGTAAGATTCAGACTAATGACATTCAATATATCTATTTAGTCTATTAATATTCAGTTCAGTAAGCTTCATAATCAAGTAAGAAAAAAATCAGTTAAGTAAGATTCCGTTTAATAAGATTCAGAGTCAAGTCAGTAAATTTCAGATGAGTAAGATTCCGATTTAGTTTAGTAAGATTCCTGTTCAGTTTAACCCATTCCCTCATATTGACGACTTTTGACGACTCTGTAAAAGTCACTTTGTAAATTCAAGGTTCCCATTGAAAAAGGACGTTTCTTTGGAATTGAGAGAGAACACAGATTGTGTAATATTTGTGACAAACATGAAATAGGCGTCGAGTTTCACTATTTGTTTAATTGCTCTTTTCTATTAAAAGATAGACGTAAATATCTACCTCCTGAACTGTATCCAAACATTTTGAAATTCAAAAACCTTATGAATAATTCTGATCTGAATATTTTGACCAAATTAGCATTGTTTGTTAAAACTATAATGCTGAAAGTTAGATGAGCCGTCTTCCTTGTATTGTGTGATTTCATTTTTAATTTATGTTACTATTAACCATTTCCCTGTTCTATATTCATGTAAGAAATAATGACTTCATGAACATTAATAAGATTAGTTTTCATAATGGCATATAAACACAAGACATTTTGGTTCAGACAAGCTGTAAGCAAACAGAACAGACCCTGACCAGACGGCTTATATAGGAGTCATCTTATCTGAGTCTGCTCTGTTTGCAGATGCGTAAAAATGTGCTTACATAGGGGAAAGAGTTAAGTTACAGCTTGACCCCTGTTATCCCGGCAGACATCATACCCTTGACGGGACATCATCTATGTTGAGACATGTTTCTATTTTGCAGGGTTCACATGGGTCTTATGTTTACTACTATTTATATAATGTTTGTTCTTTTTCTCTGTTAATTTGTTTATGTATCTCTTATGCCCATATGGGCCATGAGTTTGAAATAAACATGTAAGCTTGAAACGATTGTGATAAATAGAGCATTTGCTATAGGAGCAAATGCTCTATTTATCACAATGGTTTCAAACTACAAAATTAAAAAAAATCATTTTCTCTAGTTAATGCTCCTTTTCGGTAGATTTATTCAAAGTGGTTGTATCTAAAATAGCCTATGAGGTAATGGGTTAATAAGATTACAGATTCAGACTAAATCAGATTGAAGTCAGTAAGATGTTGCTTAGCAAGTTTCCAGATCGAGTTTAGTAAGATTCGTCTGTAGTCCATGTTTTCAATTTCAATTAAAATACAATATTTCGATATATCTTTAGTAAGACCCAGTTTATTCGGATTCAGTTAGGTAAGAGTCCAGATTAAATTTGTTTATATGTTCTGGTCCTTCGGGATAATAATTTCAAGTCACATTAGTTACGAAAAATGAATACCGCGTTAGCCGATGCTAGGGTGCGTGAGTAATAATACAGTTATAATAACTGCTGCTAATGTATTTTCGAATTGCTGCTTTGGCTTTCGAAAAACATACTACTACAGCAGGGGATAAGTGCTCGTGTGGCGGCCTTAAAATGTCGCACGTACTTAATTCTCAGTGTTGTTATTTCTTCTGGTCCCATGGGGTCATCAATTTCAGTGCTTTTAGATATGAAAATTGAATACCGCTTAAGTCGGTGCTAGTGGGCGTAAGTAGTGTTACACTTTTAATAACTGATCATGAACAGGCTCAATAAAAGTGGAAAAACACAGTCCTACAGGAAGCGCCAAACACAAGGAAACGGCACCAAAACATCATTATACATGAAACAACACAATTACAAAACAAAACGCGAAGAAACGCACAAAAATATATAAAACATTTACTGTATAAAAACAAAGTCTGCAATTGTTTCGTTTACCTATTGTTGCGTTCTTTCGAAGGATTTCCTACTTTCAAAAATTTGTACAAATCGGTTAAGCAATGTTCGTCTGCAGTCTATGCACGTGCGGAATGACATGACTTATGAAAGCATATGCACGATCGAGCGATTTTACGACACCATAAAATTTATTTCTAGACTGATATAACGAACTTCTTGATATAATAGATCTATTTTAAAACGATTACTGCGCAATAAAAGGGTATATTTTAGACGCACGATTCTGTGTTTTATTGCAGAGCCTAGAACTATTTGTTAACCTGAAGTGAACAGATTCTATTAACTCTTGTCCAGCCATCCGCAACTTGACTGGCATTTTTTGCAAACAGCTTGAATCCAGATGAGATGCCGAGTAACTTGGCGTCTCATCAGGATCAAAACTGTTTGACACTTTGTCAACAGTTTCTCCAGTGCCTGTGAGATTCGGAAAAAGTCCAATTTGCATCAGATCCAACTTTGGGCAGACATTTCTTTTTTATAGCCGGGTAAGATTCAAGACACAACCCTTTCCTTCATATAAATGCTTTGTCACTAAATTAAAAACAGAGTAGACCAAGATCCGACTTTTTTCATAGTTGTCCATAAGGGGAACATAATTTTGAGGATTATTTTTAACGAGTTATTTCTCCTCAATTTCTAATTTCCGTTTACTACATATCGTCCTCAAACAAATGTTTATACTAATGGTAAGCTCGACTGGCACGAACTGCCATAATGGTTTACAAGAATTGTCCTATGTTTGGCGTGTTTTATTCGTCCATTACTCGTCGACGGTCTGCGTAGTCGACGGTCTGCGTAAAGAATTTCTTTAAGTAATTTATTCTCCAAAATGCTGAAAAAATTACCAATTGGACTCAAACTTGACATAAATGATTATTGGAAGGTCGCCTTTCTCACAAATTAAGTCCATCCTTGTGGGATTCTATGGCAACCAGGTGGAAAACAATATTGCCAGAAACTAATGACATAATTTGAGCATAATTTCGCAAAACTGTGTGCATAACTCTTCTTTCGTTATTTGATGGATTTTGTCCATACTTGTGTAGATATTTAATGTTGATGTAAAGTTGTGCATCAGGGGTAGACTATTTAACCCATTCCCTTATATTGACGACCTTTGACGACTCTGTAGAAGTCACTCTGTGAAACCACTGTGATACATAGAGCATTTGCTCCTATAGGAGCAAATGCTCTATTTATCACAACATTTTAGCTTCAAACTACAAAATTCTAAAACGTTTCCTTTTCTCTAGTTAATGCTCCTTTTCGGTAGATTTATTCAAAGAGGTTGTATATATAATAGCCTATGAGATAATGGGTTAAATACCTATCATTTATGAAGTTATTGTACCTTATTATTCTAATACAACGTACGTACATATGGAGACATTCCATCCAAAACAGATAAGGCATTATCCATAGGTCATATATCCTTTGTATACTTATACATTACAGGAAAAGAGGCCAGGCACTTGCAGAATTAGCAATGTACCTAAGTTAACAACACTGCAAAAACTGCGGCCACCTTAATCTGGCAACTCGCGGCACCCCGTTCAAAAGTTTATGGGACTTTGTAATATTTTTCACAGAAAAACGTGCTTGGTTTAGAGACACTATCTCAAGAAGCGAGGCATCCGTGTTCTATGGTTACAATTCTAATGTTTCTGCTGTGACGATATCCCATTAAGGATCTGGGATACGAGATTTGTGGGAAAATGTCGTAATGCATTAATTAGACAATGACACATTCAATCTCCCACCGCTATTTCTTGATAATTATTTATTGTCTTGTTTTATTTGTTGCATAGTTATTAACATGGCATTTACCATAGGCGAAGTGGGAGAAAGTGAGATCCGTCTGACATCCTTCCACGGTAAATAACGAGTGTGTATAATATTGATATAAATGATGAAATCATTGTGTATATGAGATTGAAGACCCAGAGCGCCAGATAAGATGCGTAAATTTAAACATTTTCAAGCATATCTCCTTTGTTTCTCCACTAAACCCTATACTGTTACCACTCTTTAGAATCGTCTAACAGTATAGGGTTTAGTGGAGAATTGACGAATTTAGTATTTGGGTACGCACCGTTATCTGTAGCTCTGATTGAAGTTGATGTTAAAATTGAAAACTCCAAACAGATGCATTGTACACAAGCATTTATGTGTTTAGGTGTGCTTTAATGAATTAAATAGATAAGGAACAAAGTATATCGAAATGTTTTATGATCGTATATGTATGTAGAACAAAATGTTATCCATTCAGTTCCTATACAAACATACCAAGAACGGTAGAAATTGCTTTCATTATGCTTATGACATACAGTTGATATCTCGAACTACAAGGTACCTTACCAATAACAGAGGTTCGAGTTATCCGATATCTAATTTGAAAACAAATCTCAACTTCACAGCTTAATGCAGATCTAAAGAAATAATGAAAGCTCCAGTAGGAGCCAGGATCCTGGCTGTTTTACACTCGGTCAATAGTTTCTCAAGAGTTTGACTGAAATGGAAGTTGGTAGAAGATCCAGCAAACATAATTGTTTCTGTACGAGAAGGGTTAAGTATTCATATTGAGACAGGATGTCTTTTCCCAGCATTTATTCACCCGATCCACCTTTACTATGGATATTAGATATGTGTACAGCAGAACTTGTCTGAAGTTACCCTCAAAAAGAGGTATAATTATTGACCTAAAAGGCAGGTGGTAGCTTAATCCAGGTCACAAATAAGACAGAGAGCTCCTAATGGAGCTTTATGCATTAGTGTTGCCCTGCATTAAGCAACCGCCTGCTTTTTAAAACGCCCGTGTTCAATAAATTGATGGTCGCTTAAAACATGTGCTACTGTATTACATATAACATTAAGTTATATCTCTAGACAACGTATTTAATATGGTTTTATAACATACACGCGTGCGTCTTATTTTGGATTTACATTCAACAGACAATATTAATATTGAATAATTTATGGATGAATTTAGCATTACTTCTGAATGAGCATAAAGTATTGGTATCAAAACAAATTCCTTTTCGATTGAAATTGGTGTCTGTAGCAGTAACAGACAGACTGTGAACCATTTATCTGTTTAGATATCTCTTTGAAGAAGACAACACTCTGGGCTTCTTGTTTATAACAAATGGACACCACGCAAAATATGTTTTATTTAGCAGATCTGGTAATGACTCTATATCAATGTTTATTTTTTCAATCGTTTTTGCAGATTCTAATATAATCCTTATACAGTACCCGTATCAGCCGAGTGTTTACGTTTTCTGGGATACAATTATTGAACCCATTTGCTGCCGAATACATGTATTGTCGTCTACAAAATTTGTCCCCAGATGCAATATTCGTGTCTTAAATTTTCACCCATTTTCCTAACGACATTCACTACCACAGTAACAAACAGTTTGGATCCTGATAAGACGCCGAGTTACCCGGCGTCTCATCTGGGTCAAAACCGTTTGTACAGGGATTCACAGATACGATATTTGCAGTAAACGATTTAAACCAATGTCATATATGACCAGAACAGTTATCTTCGAAATCTGCATTTTGTAATGGTGTCCGTACATGTACATACGTATGACTTACATGGTTTTATATCTTCCTTTTCTGGCTCGTTGGTGAACGACTTATAAATAACCATCAGTTGCCATATGCCATTTTTCACCATGGGCAAAGAATTTTACAACTGTTCCGCTATTAACCATTTCCCTAATGAATAATTATGTAGGAAATAATGACGTCATGAATATTAATAAGATTATTTTTATAATGGCATATAAACACAGGAGATTCCGGCTCAGTCAGAAACTTGGGGATGAGATCTATTTTACACCATAAGCAAACGGTGTAGAACCTGATCAGACGGAACCTATATGAGCCGTCTGATCTGGATCTACTCTGTTTGCAGATGCGTCAAAATGCGCTTACATAAGGGAAAGGGTTAAGATCTTGTCTAAATTTGTTCCGGACGGCAGATTGAAGCATAATGCAGGTCGACTATTGCTTCAGTATGTTTTTACTTTCTTTCACCACGTATCGCTTTAGAGATGATATTTACTGCAGCAAACAGGTTAAAAGTAAACAAGATACCTCGATAAAAAACAGGGAGAACGGGTTAACCAGCAGAATAAAAGTTACTCCATCAATGAGCAGACACTGTCAAATCAGCAAAGTGTAATGTAATGATTCAGCAGTAATGTCTCAAACAGAACAATAAAACCGTTAAATTGACTAATAAATGTTCTATTTTTATAAATGTATTTTTGTAGTCAAGCCCTTGTACTATAAATGATCATAAATGCCCATAACGAAGGGATACAGGAATACATAAAAGTACTACAACAACAAAACGAACAGACGGGCTTGGCCATGTGTTCCTTTTGGAAAGGTTTCCGTAACAGTATTTTCTGACTAAAACACATATTATTTTAACCCTTTTCACCGCTGTGAAAAAGTAATGTCTGCTCAAATTTGGAGCTAGTATAATGTAGACTACTTCCGACTCAATCAATCTTTTAAGAAACTATTGGTATTTTGTCAAATAGCTTGGATCCTGACGAGACACCTATGTATTTGCACATGAGAGTCACGTCAATGTATTATATTAACTCTTTACTCCGTGAATATATGTAAACAATAATGACATAATAAATATTAATTAGATAACTTGTTGTAATAGCACATGGACGCGGGACATATTGGACATGGCAGAAACTGTAGACTCATATCTATATCATGTCATAAGCAAACAGAAGAGACCCAGATCAAACAGCTCCTATAGGAGCCGTCTGATCTGGGTCTACTCTGTTTGCGAATGCGTAGAAATATATCTTTTGGGAGTAAAGGAGTACGAAAGGTGGTGTAAACTGGACACTCTTTTGCTAGGGTCTAAAATGTTAATGAAGAGGAATGGAAACATATGCATCTGAATAAAACATACATCAAATCATCATCTGAATAAAACATGCATCAAATCACCATCTGAATAAAACATACATCAACTCCCGCTGATATCCCTTAAAATTAGTCATTTATGACAAAAACAAACATCAAGAGTATAGAAATATCATGCCCTAAACATCGAGGAGAAAAATGTCGACTGAACCATTGGTCACATATTGCTAATCAAACGAAAAAATGGAAACTGGAATCGTAGCACTGAGTTGCACAATGACGATGTAGATATGCATCATGATACATGTTGAAGTGGCAGATACGACAATAAAATGTTTATGTTTCATTCACATGACATTTCCTTTCTAACTTTCATCACACTATGTCCATCATGACATTAACAACAAATATTACAAAACATAAAAACGCTAAATCTGGTTTTTAGCTCACCAGAGCACTTTGTGCTCAGGGTGAGCTTTTGTGATCACCCGTTGTCCGTCGTCCGTCGGCGTGCGTCGTGCGTCGTCCGTCGTTCGTCGTTCGTCGTCCGTCGTCAACAATTTGAACTTTAAAAATCTTCTCCTCTGAATCTACAAGGTTCTCATCTTTCATCTTTGGTACATAGTATCATCTTTAGGTCCTCTACAAAAGTTATATAAATTATGCCCCTGGGGTCAAAATTGGCCCCACCCCAGGGGTGCCTTGTTTTCAATAGAAACATATAGTAAAACTTTGAAAATCTTCTCCTCTTAAACTAGAAGGTTCTCAGCTTTCATATTTGGCACATAGCATCATGTTCAGGTCCTCTAAAAATTTTATATAAATTATGGCCCTGGGGTCAAAATTGGCCCCGCCCCAGGGTTTGGCAGTTTTCAATAGAAACAAATAGTGAAATCTTTGAAAATCTTCTTCTCTGAAACTGGAAGTCTCTCAGCTTTCATATTTGGCACAGAGCATCATGTTCAGCTCCTTTAAAAAGTTGTATAAATTATGGCCCTTGGTTCAAAATTGGCCCCGCCCCAGGGGTGGGCAGTTTTCAATAGAAACAAATAGTGAAATCTTTGAAAATCTTCTTCTCTGAAACTGGAAGGCTCTCAGCTTTCATATTTGACACATAGCATTATGTTCAGGTCCTCTACAAAAGTTAAATACATTATGGCCCCAGGGTCAAAATTGGCCCGCCCCAGGGGTGGGCAGTTTTCAATAGAAACAAATAGTGAAATCTTTGAAAATCTTCTTCTCTGAAACTGGAAGTCTCTCAGCTTTCATATTTGGCACAGAGCATCATGTTCAGGTCCTCTACAAAAGTTATATAAATTATGGCCCTGGGGTCAAAATTGGCCCCGCCCCAGGGGTGGGGAGTTTTCAGTAGAAACAAATAGTGAAATCTTTGAAAATCTTCTCTGAAACTGAAAGGCTCTCAGCTTTCATATTTGACACATGTCCCGGTCCTCTACAAAAGTTATATAAATTATGGCCCCAGGGTCAAAATTGGCCCCGCCCCAGGGGTGGGCAGTTTTCAATAGAAACAAATAGTGAAATCTTTGAAAATCTTCTTTTCTGAAACTGGAAGGCTCTCAGCTTTCATATTTGACACATAGCATCATGTCCAGGTCCTCTACAAAAGTTATATAAATTATGTCGCGGGGTCAAAATTAGCCCCGCCCCAGAGGTGGGCAGTTTGTTTTAAATAGAAACAAATAGTGAAATCTTTGAAAATCTTCTTCTCTGAAACTGGATGGCTCTCAGCTTTCATATTTGGCACAGAGCATTATGTTCAGCTCCTTTAAAAAGTTATATAAATTATGGCCCTTGGTTCAAAATTGGCCCCGCCCCAGGGGTGGGCAGTTTTCAATAGAAACAAATAGTGAAATCTTTGAAAATCTTCTTCTCTGAAACTGGAAGGCTCTCAGCTTTCATATTTGACACATAGCATTATGTTCAGGTCCTCTACAAAAGTTAAATACATTATGGCCCCAGGGTCAAAATTGGCCCGCCCCAGGGGTGGGCAGTTTTCAATAGAAACAAATAGTGAAATCTTTGAAAATCTTCTTCTCTGAAACTGGAAGTCTCTCAGCTTTCATATTTGGCACAGAGCATCATGTTCAGGTCCTCTACAAAAGTTATATAAATTATGGCCCTGGGGTCAAAATTGGCCCCGCCCCAGGGGTGGGGAGTTTTCAGTAGAAACAAATAGTGAAATCTTTGAAAATCTTCTCTGAAACTGAAAGGCTCTCAGCTTTCATATTTGACACATGTCCCGGTCCTCTACAAAAGTTATATAAATTATGGCCCCAGGGTCAAAATTGGCCCCGCCCCAGGGGTGGGCAGTTTTCAATAGAAACAAATAGTGAAATCTTTGAAAATCTTCTTTTCTGAAACTGGAAGGCTCTCAGCTTTCATATTTGACACATAGCATCATGTTCAGGTCCTCTACAAAAGTTATATAAATTATGTCGCGGGGTCAAAATTAGCCCCGCCCCAGAGGTGGGCAGTTTGTTTTAAATAGAAACAAATAGTGAAATCTTTGAAAATCTTCTTCTCTGAAACTGGATGGCTCTCAGCTTTCATATTTGGCACAGAGCATTATGTTCAGGTCCTCTACAAAAGTTATATAAATTATGGCCCTTGGGTCAAAATTGGCCCCGCCCCAGGGGTGGGCAGTTTTCATTAGAAACAAATACATGTAGTGAAAATTTTGAAAACATTCTTCTCTGAAACTTGAAGGTTTGCAGCTTTCATATTTGGCACATAGCATCATGTTCAGGTCCTCTACACAATTTATATAAATTATGGTCCCAGGGTTAAAATTGGCCCCGCCCCAGGGGTGGGCAGTTTTTAATAGAAACAAATAGTGAAATCTTTGAATATCTTCTTCTCTGAAACTGAAAGGTTCTCAGCTTTCATATTTGGCACATAGCATCATATTCCGGTCTTCTACAAAAGTTATAAATTATGGCCCTTGAGTGAAAATTGTCCTGCCCCAGGGGTAGCCAGTTTTCAATAAAAAACATATAGTGAAAACTTTGAAAATCTTCTCGTCTGAAACTGGAAGGTTCTCAGCTTTCATATTTGGCACATAGCATCATGTTCAGGTCCTATACAAAAGTTATATAAATTGTGCCTCTTGGGTCAAAATTAGCCCCGCCCCAGGGCAAGCTAGTTTTCTATAGAAACATATAGTGAAAACTTTGATAATCTTCTGCTCTGATTGTCTGGTGAGCACTTCAGGGCCATTCTGGCCCTCTTGTTATAGCTTCACCTCTTTCCACAACAAAGGCTAATTCGTTGTTCAAAACGTTTGCCAGTCTTTGTAACTTGGACTCTCATCGGAGTTAATTTTGCTTGACAAGGTGATTAACATTTCTGAAAAAAAAACCTGTAGAAAACAATTATGTTTGGAAACAGTTTCTCAACACGACATGTGTCGAGTGTTTAAAATGTATAAATTGCTAACTATTACATAATGAGAAAACTAAATTGATTTTAAACAATATCAAAAAACAACAACACATATTTATCCTCTCTGTCAAGAACTAAAATGAGGTTATCTCATGGTTTACAATAAACACGTAAGATTATCCGAAATCAGAAATTTATTGTTGCGTCGTTGTGAAGCTAAACACACTCCCTCCTTTCGAAATAAGTAAAGCATATTAGGAGAAAGACATATTTAGGTCAAATATACGAAAACAGTAACAGTTGAATTTCAAACCTGAATAGTTTAGGTCTTTTGTAGGTAGGGGGTGCTTAAAGCACGGCGAAAGTCATGCAGAAAACTCCAAATGCATCCTACATTAAGCTGCTACATGTCTGAAAGACCGGCACGGATGCTAATTTTAACGTGCAGTTTAACCCTTTCTCTGTTCTATATTTCAATACCTACTGAATATTCATGGACACTATATTTATAATGATTATAAATATGATTATTTATAATTTATAATGGACGGTGGTACATTATAGCCATTTTAGAAAGTGAAAACACAGATCTTTCAAATGCCATAAGCAAACAGAGCAGACCCTGATCAGACGCCCATCTAGGAGCCATCTGATCTGGGTCTACTCTGTTTGCAAATGCGTGAAAACACGTTTCTATGAGGGAAAAGGTTAAAGGGGTTTTATTGAATTAGAAGTACTTTTATTGTGATACTCCATTGTCGAGATAAATTTATTAGAAACCCCTTTAGATAAACGAAGCCAAAAGTGATTTCGACAATTAACTAAATCGGATATGTTCGGGCCTATATTGTTTGAAAGAAAGAAAAAGTAGTTTACTACAATGCTCACAGTTTTTTGTTGAAACTAAATAGTTTCCTTAATACGACCACTCAAAAGGAGTATAATTTTGGATTTTGAACTAGACAGATGTTAGGTTAACGCAGAAAAATGCTTTGTAGGGGCTAAATGCTTTGTAGGAACTTTCTGTATTACTTTTGCCCTGCATTAACCAACCACCTGCTTTTACACACATTAGTGTAATAAATAAATCGTGTGAGCACTTGGGAGAATTTACTATATATATAAAAGCATAGCATTGGAAACTTATTGAATGACTATTCAAAATACGTTTGTCAATAATTGCAGGCCAAGATATTTATAAATCAGTACCGTTATATTTGTCTTGAACTCTTAGCCTGCTGTTGGTGGATCCATGTTTATCTTTGCAAACAGTTTGAATCCAGATGAGACGTCGAGTAACTCGGCGTCTTAGCAGTGCCCAAACTGTTTCACATCCTGATTGCATTTTAGTGGACCAATTGATTATAGTTTGAAATTTAAAAATGTAATTGGTGAAATCTTGTGTAAAAACAAAATGTTCAGTGGACTTAAAGGTTAATAATTAATTCAATTAATCAATTGGTAAAAAAACCAAGAACCCCCCCCCCCCCCCCCCCCTAAGAAAACAAGTTTAACAATTACGACAGAGACGGACTGAATTTCATTGCCATTTACTACACAACTCTTCCGCGACTTGGGTATAATTCTGTTCATCTGGCAATACTGATTTCTTCTTTCCAAGAACTTGGCGGATAGACAAGAGAGGGGGGGGGGGGGCATTTATATTGCACATAGTTACGTGTAGTAACTCTTTCGCCGCCAAATAAATTGTACAGTAAAACCTCTCTATAACGGCCACTAAATTGTGTTAATTGGTTGGTATTTAGGGCAGGTTTCTGCCTAAAGCAATGTGAAAGTAAAACAGAACGATCCTATAGGAACGTTCTGTTTTACTTTCACCTTGCTTTAAGCAGCCACCTGCCTTAAACACAAAATATTTGATGTAATTTAGTGGCCGTGATAGAGACGTTTTACATTATCTACTAAATCAATCGTCAGTTTCCTGTTTGAAAGTTTGGTTCTCTTAAGTGGTCAGAGGGTCAAACAGTTTGAATCCTGATGAATTACAGGCATCTCATTTGTAACCAAACTGTTTGCAAAGGTTACCGCGGTCGACAATAGTGGCGAAAGGGCTAATACTTACCCACTCCATACGTATGTTGCGTCACAGCGGCGTACATTCAAACGCACTCACCAACAAGATTAGATTATTTTTTTCTATAAAAAATATTAGTGTAATCAAGTGAATCAACTGGGTCATTATCTTGAATGGAATACAAACAAGTTGAATGGCTTCTTTTCATAACCTTTTGACTTGGTGCTTTTCAGGCGACTGTGTGTTTTGTTTGTGGTGGTTTCTGCATGAATCATACATTTACTTCGATTTATACCTTTCGTCGTGCATTTGACGTGGGGAATAATACTATGCAATAGGAATGTAAATATATTTTATGATAACAAGTGTGATTTTAAAAATAACGATAGATGAAAAAACTGTATTCATATTTGTCCTAAATTTTCAGCTTCCGTCACTGAAAGTATTTTATAGTTAAAAGCATATCCCCTGAAGACAAGCTAAAAGAATATAATTGATCAACGACTTTGCTTAAAAGACAATGTCAAACATCCCAAAACAAGTAAATAAGATGTATGGAGTTTTTGTATGCATTTATATTCCACATGCGAATATTCTTTAGAGGCCCGGGAAAATAAAGTAGACTGTCAATTTTACATTTCAATATGTCAAGCATCCAGGAAAACAAAACGCAAATATAAAGTGGTTTTATTCGTACGTCAAATAAAACGGAAATTATTTAAACGACCTTGCATAAATTGTAATTACTTGCAATCGGTGGTTGTGCTAGTATTTAATTCCTTTACGTTTTGACATATGGTTTTATCGAAGTCAGTGAAAATGTTGACATTTAACCCGTTACTCAATAAATACGCCTTTTTACGCCTTTGTCAGCACAGAAGACCTAGATTAGACGGCTCCTGTGGGTGTCGTTTAATCGGGGTCTGCTCTTTGTGCTGAATGAACAATACAGATTTGATTCTATTGTCTATGTATATTTATATATTTAAATTGATAGGTGAGGCATATGATCGCATAGAAATCCACCATCAGCGTTAATACGAGACATTTGGATATTTAAAAGCATGCATAAATCTACCAAACCAATTAGTTTTCATTTTATTTGTTCAAACGTTGTCACGTGATATATGCTAAATTACGTCATAAAGCCTGTACTCGTGGGCATGTCTGTTGACCGGGTACAAATAAATTCACTGAAATCGTTTGGGTATGCAATAGTGTGACATCACTTTAAAACAGCAGTGATGGTTGGCCATTGTTTCGATATCACTGCAGAGCAGTAAAATCAAATTAAACAGATATAAGTAACAGTAAATGTATTGTTTACATTGATGTTTGTTCTTTGAGCTTTTGTAACACATGTTTGTCGTTACTATTCATTACATCACTTTGAATGCTGAAATAAATTGTTAAACAGTGTAAGAGTTACTATTATACTTAAGTGAACCAAAAGGCACAATAAATTGAAAGAAGTCTGGATCAGGCACAAAAAGCGAAACTAATGTAGGCTGGACTTATTATACTCGTATAATAGAACTAGTTATGGTCTATATATAAACCTATCGACCTATGGGGAAAGTGGTATTAACCTGGGGATAGAATATCTGCTGATATTGCTTTACATATATGTATTTATCAACCTCAAAAGAGGGCATTAACAGGGGAATATCTTTAGGAAACCAGAAAACCTCTATAATGTGGTTACACATCAATTACGCATGTAAGCCTTATTTCGGACAAATATTCAATAGGCAATATTGCAAGTGTTATTTCGTAAAGCAGCATTGGCGGGTATTTGCATAGTTTTAGAATAATAGCGGCATTGGTACGAAAACAAATTCCTTTTCAATTGATATAGGTGTCTGGGGCATTAACAAATATAAATAAACAGACGGGAGAATATGTATCAGTTAGACCTCTCTGTAAAGTAGATAACGACAATATGTATCTTGCCACTGACTGTCAAACTATGACAACTGTTCGGACATGATTTAAGTTGTTGTGTATGATTGTTATATATACAGTGCACATTTCTTTATGAATATATATCTTACCCCACGCGCTTAATGATGAATTGTTTATCTTGAAGCAAAGCGATACGCAATTATTTATCTTCTTGTCATTGCCAGTATTAATATTTATACTTAAGCAAATCATTCGCCTTTAGATTGTCAAACATATTTGTCAGTCTTCAGAAAATTGTCTCAAAATATATATCTATATTCTTGGTAACCATGGCCACCGTTTCATGAACTCAATAATCACAGCCGATGAAACCTGGATTAGTGTATACGACGCAGAAAATAAACAAGAATCATTCATGTGGAAACATCCAGATTCACCGTCACCAGTAAAAGCCCAAATGATGTTCATCATCTTTTTTGACTCGAGAGGCGTGATTCTGAGTCATGTGGTACCAGCAAGACAGACAGTTACAGCAAAGTATTATTCAAAGGTAAGTTTAGTTGAATGTTGCTGACATATATTCTAACTATATTTTATTGCTGAAGTAAATAGTTGATACCATGATAAATGTATTTGGTCTGATAACTGCATCACATTTTCAGGTTATCAAGCGTGATCTGGTATGAGCAGTAAGAAAGAAAAGACAAGATAGTGGCTTCCTTTTACACCATGACAACGCACCGCCCCACTCCTCTGTGGTAACCAAATCAACACTCAGAGAGTTAGGCATTGAGACCGTGAAGCATCCTGCATATTCACCGGATCTAGCTCCGTGTGATTTCTGGCTTTTTCCAACCTTGAAATCAGAGCTGCGCGGCAGTAGGTTTGATGGTGTTGATGACCTACCGTCGGTAGTCAGGGAAACCATTCGTAAAATTCCACAGGAACATTTCGGGTCTTGCTTTAACAAATGGATACGTAGGTGGGAAAAGTGTGTATCATATAAAGGAGAATATTTTGAAAAGATGTAACGTTTAACTATTTTGCAGATACCATCTTCCCTTCATGAGAAAGTTGTCTCGCTCAATGTTACATGACGTTGCCCCGCTTAATGTTACCCGACGTCACCATAGTGACTGAGGATTTCGCATCTGTGTAATTTGTATCATGTTTTCTATTTGATTATGTAATAGTATGACTTGAGAAAATGTTGTCCTAATATTCGCATTAATAACTAAGTTATGAACCTTTTCCAGATACTTTTCGAACACCCCTCGTATGTCTTTGAAAAACCGCACATGTACAATAACCTTTGAGCATCAACATGTATGTGTTGTGCTTACTCCACTGAACATGTTAACATTAAAAGTTCAAGGCATAAGGTGTGTCCTATCAATGACGTTGTATAAATAATCCCTTGCAAAGTATTTGGATCCTGGTGAGACGCAAAGTAAATCGATGTCTCTTTATGATCATCTTCATTTTGACATTCTTACTGTTAAATGTTAATTATACAGTAGGGTTATGTACGTTTACATTATGCTCAAGACTACATAGCACTTCTAGATTATTTAAAACATTAAACGTTCTCATTTTCCGCAGCGGGTCATACGATTTTACACAGAATCACAGATAATGTACAGATAATGATGAACTATTTTGACAGTTTAAATATATTTGATTGAAAACGACTCGAATCGTCCGGATAAACTTGTTTCCAAAGACGAATATACTGACTGACAGTCAAGCGGACTGATAGACAGATATAAAGAAGGATTTTAGTATACATCCGAATTGTGTTGTATCAGTATACTTATTAATAATATGAGATATAAATGAAATATATTTGTTCAAATAAACATGTTTATATCTACTGTTTATGAAATGAATCGCCTTTAGCCCCCCCCCCCCCCTACACACACACAACCACACTTAACACACTTCCCGATAGAACCGACTTTCGGCACGATCTGATTGTACAGTTTCTACCATCGTCACAAAACATCCTGTAATAATTGACCATTATAAAAACAGTTAATGAATATTCACGAAGTCATTAATTATTGTACACATATTCATAATGGAAATGGTTAATAATTCTTCTTTACGATCGACTAAGTATATTTTAAACAATAATATGAAACCCATAGGGTAGCATATAGCGGTTAACTTCGCGAAATCTTTGTCAAACAATAAAATCACGTTTCGCATATTCCGCCATATATTTTATTGTACAATCATTGCACCAAACAACCGACTAACCTCCATTCTTTGCCTTATTACATTGTATAACATCATCGATTGGACATGGTAGCACCCACGGTGACGCATTGAAACCATGTATTCAAAACATCAAATTAAAAAAGACAGATCTATCAAACTGTCAATTACGAGAATGGAACACCTGGTGAACAACACAGTTCATCCTTTCTAGAGCATACTTCTCAACAGAAGTCTAACTGTAAATATTAATGACATGTGGTAGCTTCACTCTTTGCTGTATGAATATGTAATCAAAATAATGACTGATTGAATATTGATTAGCTTTTTATAATGGTATTATGAGCAAGGGAATAGTTCACCTTGACATAACCTGTAGGATTATATCTGTATTATTCCATAAGCAATTAGAACTGACCCTGATCAGAGAGCTACTCCTGGAACCGTGAAAATACATTTATAGTAAAACCCCTGTGAACCGGATGTTAAATCCAGTAGAAATATCGGTCATGGAGACCGGTGGCAGATTAATGCAGGGTGGAAGTCATGCATAAAGCTCATCTAGGAGCTTTCTGCATGACTTCCGACCTGCATTAAGCAGCCACCTAGCTTAAAGTATCTAAATTCTTCTCTGCTAGAATTCAGGTTTAAAAATGGAGGACGTAAATATTGCTACAAGTAGACATCTGTTTTTAACGAACCATGTCTCTGCTCATCACCTGATCTTTTAAGAAAGGTTCTTATATACAGTAAAACCTCTCTCTAAGCCGGTATTCTAGACTTTAGGTACTTTTAGGCAGGTAGCTACTTAATGCAGGGTGAAAGGCAAGCAGAAAGTTCATAGAGGACTCCCACCCTACATTAAGCTGCCACCTGTCTCCTATACTGAATTTAACGGCTGGTTTAGAGGGTTTTACTGTACTAAGGAACGTAAAACGCATAACAGGTTAGAGAGAAAAAACGTGCATGATTAAACAAAAACATCCATTCAATGCAGTTTAATTTCCTGACGAAATACATTTACCACCATTGGCAGGTACAAGAGCTGCCAGTTTGTGAAATGCTCTAAAACAGTGACTGAACATGGGCATTTCCTTGAAATTATCTTAATAGATTTATGCCCGAAAATGACGTAAAGAAACGAATCGACACGTACCTAAAGGGACAGGCTGTGTTCATTTTATTAACCCTTGACATGATAAAATGCCTTTTCACACAGAGTACACCCTGATAAGACGGCCCCTACAGATCCGTCTGAACTGGGTATTTTCGGTTTGCTTATAAAACAAGTAAGATCTGATTCTACAGTTTCTGCTATGGACAAACTATCATACGTTCATACCTTAGAACAAAATATCAGCCGGTTAATATTCATGATGGCATTGTAAGTGTTTTTCTACAGTTTCTGCTAAGGACAAAATAACATTAGTTCACATGTCATTACAAAATATCAGCCGATTTATATTCATGATTGCATTTTATTTATTTTTCTTTCATGACTATTCATCAAGGAAAGAATTAATCAAGGATGAATCTACAAAAAATAGAGACATCAAACCATGATATAAATTTCTTAGTGATTTACGACAAAAACTCAAACGGCTGGGTAATGGATAATTCATGTTCTTAGCATGCAGGAATTAAATGTCAACAAGTCCATGGGTCACATAACACTGATAGAAATAAGACGAAACTGGAGACTGTGACATTAATCTTTACTTTGCGTTGCACAATGGAGCTAAATATATTCACTATGATATAACTGAAATATGATATAATTAAATATGATATAATTAAATATGGTATAATGAAATAATAATAAATTGAATATAATATGAATGATAAAGACACGATTCTAAAGCGTGGTCATAACACAGGGTTTGACGGAGAAATGACGAGTTTAGTATTTGAGTACGTATCTTTATATGTTCCTTTGAATAGCTTGAATAGAATCGGAAGTAGTCAAAATTGCACCAGATCAAATGTTGAACAAAGCAGGTAAAGTTCAATCTAAATACTCAATAAAGTATGCATAGAATCGGTTTATATGTGCTGTTAAGGGATTATGAGAGATGCAGATACGGATTAAGTGAACCTATGTTGCATTTTTTCCGTATTTTCCATCAAACTTAACCTTGATTGTTCTGAAACATTTGTCCTTATGACTTTGCAACATGTGTCCTTATTCATGCATATATTATAATGCATTTGTTATACAGTGTAATATAAATGACAAACCATAATTTCTATTGAAAAAATGTAACCTTAAACATTATTCAAAAATGGCAATGGCACATTTTGAATAATGCGATCTGTCACTTTTAATACAGTTTTTCTTTTCTTTGAAAATAATTAACATTTTTCAGGTCAAACCAGATTGAAAACTGATACATGTAAAGGAGTTGCATAAAAGGCATTCTGTTGACACACACATAAGATTGATGGCGGATTGGTATGCATTTGTAGTCCAAATGTAAAAAATATGTTTAACTACGGAAAAGAATAATATAATGCTAATTATGCTTTTAAATATCTCTAGAAGCCAGGAAGACAAGACGTATAAATCAGGTGGTTTTATTCTAAATCAAATGAGAGCTGGTCTTAAACATGTCTGTGAATGCTTCAATAAGATTAAAGCGACATAAGTGGTATAAATTAATTCTAGCGTTGCTTTACTGGTGACCTATTTGTATTCAAGACGAAATTCTAGCAACGGTTATTGACATCCAAAGACAGAGAACAAACAACTGAACCGCGTTTTCTTCGAAACATCGACTGCAATATACAGTGAAAAGTCAATTATTCGAAAACTTAAATACGTACCATTATTGATCTTTAACACCGGTGGCAACTTAATGCAGGTTGAATGTAAAAAATAAAGCTCCCCTAGGAGCTTTCTGCATGACGTTCTCCCTGCATTAAGCAGCCACCTGCCTACAAAGACATAAAGTATTCATTACTAAAGTTTCATAGTATCGAGTTTTGCTGTACATGTATTATTTGTGCTGTTTAACTTGACAACAAGGATCAGTGTCAAACCAATTTCAAGTGTGTTCATCATTACAAGGTAGCAAATAAACCGAAAATAAACAACCAAACTAAATGAAAAATATTTACACTGTATTGCACGTGTAATTCAGGGCTCAAATAATCGACTTCTTTCGTCATTGCATGTCGCCATTTTGGTACATGTCAAATAGGCTTATCAAATAACGTTAAACTGAAGTTTTTGTAGCCATGACCATAAGCAAGAACTGGGGAAATACATCACGTCTCAAATATACCAGATAATCTCTCTAACAAGAAACTGACACGTAACCATACCAATGGAAAAGTAGTAAAGTCAAGCAGGCAAAGCCACATGCAAGACGCAACCACCACCAATACACCGATAGACAGCATGACACACACACACACACAACCACACACCCAAACGCACACACACACACACACACACACACGAAATGAACACAGAAAACACCAAAAGACACACAAGAACCAGGGACAAACGTTCTACATCTTATGGAGTTTATATAGCTCAACTTATTCGGTTTGCCCGAGTCTGTACATTGCTAGAATATGTTAACAGTCGTAATTTAGTTATAACTGATACACTTCTTAAGCAAGGCTACAGATATCACAATATTCGGAAAACTTTTTCTTAATTTTATTATCGAAATGTACCTCTCTCATTACGAGTTATTAAACGCATTAAAACTTTTAGAGAGAAAGGTTGTGGTCCCATTATATTGCAACGCCCTGCATGTTTGGTTATTGACCCCTTTACAGTCGGTAGCTACCGTGACACTTACTCTATGATGGTATACTCTTAAACCCAGAAACGGGATGAGCAAACCAGACTCCTGTATTGCATTTTCTCTGTCGTGCTCTTAACTGCTTCCTTGCAGTTGCTCTGACGTCAGCAAAGTCATAGAGTACATATTTGACGGACTTTCACAGTTGTTGTTATGCTATGTTTTACATATAGTCCTGTGTTTACCGGCTTCTATGTTGTGGGGAAGCCCGGTGGGGATACCTTTATTTACACTGTTTGGTAATTAGGGTGACTGAGATAAGTGTGTGGTTAGGTCGTCCGTAAACCGGTTTAAATCCCTAGTGGTGGTTTTGCCACTGACCGTTCCAATGCGGTACTCTCTTTGGCATCCTTACGTTTATGTTTGTCTTATGTCTTTGTACTTGTGCGGTTGTTGATGTTTGAAATGTTCATCTCTTGTATGTGTCCATGTGTTTTGCGTGCATGTTCCTGCTTGACTGTACTATTTTTTCATTTACCGGCTCGACCATTCATAGTTATTAGCACTTCTGATAAGTCGAGAGTAAGCAATGAAGCTGCAACGAAAGTGAGTGAGTGAGAGAGAGAGAGAGAGAGAGAGAGAGAGAGAGAGAGAGAGAGAGAGAGAGAGAGAGATGGATAGAAAAATGGAAAGAAACTGAGAGAGAGCATGCAATAATCATTACTTATGAAATCACAAATGAAGGAATAATGATGTATGCCTCTAAATAATATCCGATTAAACCCGTTACGTGTAAATAGGTACATCGAACGTGTATCAGGAAAATAGCTAAATAGTATTAAATGTTTTACAGTACCTGTTTGAACTTAGATTCAAAACGATGTTGGCATTAATAGCATGAATATGGAGCTACTTATATTGCGTGAATCGGGGATGGACAAGATAAGCAAGCTCTAGAATCGGTATGTAAACACGCACAGAGTACATTTTATCAGACTAGACTGGAGAGATCTTTAACCCTGTCCTTCATATACACTCTTTTTCTCGCATTTGTAAACATAGTATACCCAGATCAGACGGCTCTGTTTGCTAATGGAATTTGATAGACCTGTTTCTGTACTTTCTACAATAGCTACAATATTCCGCCTTCCATATTTCATTATAACTATCATAACTATGTTGCCCATAAGTATAAGGTATTTAAATTTTAAGTAAATATATAACAAGGAAAGGGTTGATAATCAACTTGTTAATATATAGTAGATACTACTGTTAGTACTGACAGGGAATTCTGTAAGGTACACATATAACAATTACGTTACGTGAAATGCAAAATCTACTTCATGAGTTTTGATATATACAGTAAACCCCCTCTAAACCGTGATTCTAGTAAAGAAGAAGTTAGATACTTTCATGTAGGTGGCTGCTTAATGCAGGGTGAAAGTAATGCAGCAGAGGAAATTTAACGCCCGGCTTAGAAGGGATTTTACTGTACATGTATACATGACCAGGCCACAGCTGACTGGTTAACCGTTTCGGCACCACATTTAAATTGTCATTTGCAAATCAATTTTGTTAAATAATTCGGTAAAATAAGGAAATGCGGCAAATAAATGCAAATTTCAAAGGAATAAAGCAAAGATATAGAACTAGAGTTTGAGACAAAAAGTGAAGTCCCTGATCAGACGCCGCCTTGAAAAGGTAAACGCGGTGTCTGATCTGGGACCGCACTGTTTGTCGACATTGACGGTTTAATGGTTAAACCTTACGCCAAAGTGAAAACGATAATGTCAGCTATAATTTGGACCTGGTGTAAGTTTCATTGTTTCCTGTTCCTTCAAGCGTTTATGAAACATTTTTCAAACTGCTTGGATTCTGATGAGAGTCCGGCTACCACGGTGTCACATCTGGGTCCATGCTTATAAAACTTTTAGTTGAGTTTGAGATCGTTCTCAAGTTTTTGATCAGTCAGATTTGAGCATTAGGCTCACATCTGACCAATCAAAATATTGAGAACGAACTCAGACTCAACTAAAACTATTATAAGCATGGACCCAGGAAACGAGCTGTTTGGAAATGTGAGACAGGTCGCCAATGGCGTGATAAGGGTTACTAAACAAAAATAAAATAGTTAGTCCAAAGAGTGAGAAAGAAAATTGATGCAGACATATAGTATAAACTCAATTTCACAATACACGATAAAGCAATACATATTTCAAATACATTTGCGAATGAGAGATTCTTTTGGTGAGATATTTTACTCTGACGATATGGATTTTACTGTTTGAAGATATTGCTGCGAAATATGTCGTAGATTCAATTTAAATCTTTTCTAATTCGATTTTGCTGTTATGAAATTAAAATTAACCCAATCCCTCATATTGACGAGTTTTGACGACACTGTAAAAGTCGCTTTGTGAAACCATTGTGATAAATCACAATGGTTTCAAACTACAAAATTCTAAAACTTTTCATTTTCTCTAGTTAATGTTCCTTTCCGGTAGATTTATTCAAAGAGGTTGTATCTAAAAATAGCCTATGGGGTAATGGGTTAACGGAGCAATCTCATTTTGGAAAGAACATATTTTGAATTACATAATATTGCGTTCTCGATATCTAGTAGATTTAAGTTCGAATCGAATGATCCATTTGAATGGGAACAGCGCTCCAATTAAACAAACAACTGAAGTTGAATGTACAGTCAGAACTGCACAATTCTGTATATAGTAAAATAAAGAGCATAGCTATTAGACGACACAATTTGTGTTGAAATCAGAGAGAAGTATTACTGTAACCTTCATTTGGTCGATATGGTGTTTAAGCAGTTGAAAAGTATACATAGTTTCAATGATGTGATAGACTCGTGTTAATCCTTTACTGAAGACTTAGGTCTGAGAGATTGTAGAAAGGGTTGACCGGACAAAACATTTCACAGAAAATATGTCACAACGCCACTATGCAGTTAACACGCTCACGATTCGACTCTAAGAGTAACCGTGTGTTTCTAACGAATATTTAAACTGCAATCTGCCACTGGTTTAGAAACGAAATCAAACATTACAACATAAATTAGACAGACGTTACTCTTACAAAGGTCGATATGCGCATTAATACACACATGCACATGCACACGCACACGTATACGCAACCTACACGTGAACATCCTCACATACATTGAATTTCTAGTTCGTACTCCAATGTATCAGTCGGTTCTTGTGTTATATGAAATGCTTAATGAATGCCAATTATCTAAAAGGTACCTACTATGATAACCGTCTCGTGTTTGTATAATACATATGTTGCTGATATCTTTAGCAGAATGTATATAATCTGCTCAGAAAATAAACGAATGCATACAAACACAATCGAATGAATGGCAAGTAGTAGCGAGATTAGCAAGATTAGTCAGGTCATGGGGTCGGTGCATGATTACAGATAGAGCACGTGCTTAACAATACGGTACTGGGGATATCTGTCAAAATCATCATGTAAACATAGAACATTTCATGCTGTACATACTGATTGGCATGATCAAAGGATGCGTCAAAAAGCATCTGATACAGATACTACTTACATACAATTGAATATGAAACGAACTTTGAAGCGATGCGAAAGAGTTGTTGGGAATGTTTCAAATACTTTATAAAATATAGAGTCAAGCCCCTATAAACTGGAATTCAAGTAGAGCATCATTTAGATACTTTTAGACAGATGGCTGCTTAATGCTGGGCGAAAGTCATGCAGAAAGCACACAGAGCAGTTTTCTGCTTGACTTTCACCCTGTATTAAGTAAGCTGACACCTATCTCCAAGACTAAATTGAATATTCAGTTCAGAGGGGTTTTACTGTATGTGTTTCACATGGAACATGATTATGTAATACGGACCGACTAACCCTAGTGCTACAACAAATATGAATTCTACTTTATGTTCGATTTGTTATAATTTTCACTTAGTAACAATTCGCTGATGTATTTGAGTAACTATAGATCAATAGTTAAACACTTTGGACCCTGGTAAGACGCATATTCGGCGTCTCATCTGGAGTTGTTTGCAAGTGCTAGTCAGGTCTGCTTAATCTGCTTAAATATATTCTGAAAATGTGATATCCTTCGAAAGCAAAAGTAGCATTGCAGAAAGAGAAAATGCAGACTCAGTTTTATTGAGCAGTAATTAAAAGTGCAACACTACTCACGCCCCTAGCACCGGCGTAAGCAGTATAAAATTTTCAAAACTAATAACTAATGATCCCGAATGACCAGACAGTATAACAACACTGAGAATGAAGTACGGGGCGACTTTTTACGGCCGCCACAGAAGCACTTAACATCTGCTTCTGTGACGTACATATATTCTGAAAGTGGGAGATCCTTCGAAAGCAAAAGTAGCAATGCAAAAAGAGAACATTGCAGACTCGGTTTTATTGAGTCCGTTAGTGAGTAGTAATTAAAAGCTTAAGTTGTGGTACAATTTTGACATCATCGGATTCAATCAAGCTTTTGAGAAATTATTGAGAGTGTAGAAAAGTTTGGATTCCGTAGAGACACCGAGTTTCTCGGCATCTCACCATGATTTAAAATGCTTAAACAATCGAATCAGGTCGCGGGTTAACACTTAACCCTTTCCCTGATATTGACGACTTTTGACAACTCTGTAAAAGTCACAGTGAAACCATTGTGATAAATAGAGCATTCGCTCCTATAGGAGCAAATGCTCTATTTATCACAATTGTTTCAAACTACAATATTCTAAACTTTTCCATTTCTCTAGTTAATGCTCACTTTCGGTAGATTTATTCAAAGAGGTATCTGAAAATAGCCTATGAGGGAATGGGTTTATGTAGTCAAATAATACATACAGACGAATGATAAATCAAACGTAAACAGTAAAGTCACGTTTGAACAGACATTATTTATTCGTTTTTGGATATCTCTATTACCCAACATAGGCTTGCGGGAAGTCGGTGGATCTTGCTGGGTGTTCTTTGTACGAAACGACTTAATACATGTTTATTTCGGGCAATAAAATAGTCAGTGTCCCGAGGGACTGTTGTTATCCCGAGCCCGAAGGGCGAAGGCTATAAGAATCATACGGAACACTGCAAACAAACGTGTATTGTCGCTATTCTTGCAAATCCTCTTTTCTGCTATCATTTGTGAAAAAAACCAACCAAACATATACGCTACTTTTATGACGGTATATTCGATTTATGCTGTTATCGGGACACTGTTTTGTTTTATGACATAATATCATCAACCAATCATAATAAGGCGCCACTTGTGAAAGTGTAGCATACACATGGGACGACGTGTGGACTTGAAATGTCTGGATATTAATATTTAAAGCCTAAAGGACATACATATAGCTCTGTAGGTACATACTTATTATTTAATGCAATGAAACTATTAAGCTTACAGTTCATTAAAAAGTCTGTTTGGTTAATTACCTACCAGTAACAAATATTTTTTTCTAATCGTGTAAACACAAGGGCGGGAATAGAAAGCAGGTTCTTGTACTGACTAAATTGCGGCAGCTGCAATGATCTCATTCTGGACAGAATTGTTGTATGACTTTTTTTTATATGAGCCATTTGTGACAAAAGTACAAAATGAGTCATGCAGGAAACACCACATACAGAACAAACAGTCGCCCGAACAGCAACACAAGGAAACAGCAAATGTACATAACTATAAAAACAACAAGAGACGCACAAAGACAAAACACACATACAATAGGGGGAAGATGGAAGTACCGCCTTGGAACGGTCAGTGACAAAAGTCACTGGGGTTTAAACCGGTTTATGGGCGCCCAACCTCACACTTATTCCATCCCCACCCTAAAAGACAAACAGTGTAAATAAACGTATCCCCTCTCCGACTAATCTACAAAGCCATTTAGTCGCCTGGCTTCGGCCAAAACACCGAAGTACTCCGGTCCTTTGTTTACGTTAGGCCCCATAAAGGTATAATCAAAACAGGTCGAAAAAGCGCTATTGGAGAATACATGGGCAATCGGGACTACAACAGCATGTTTTATGCAAGAATGCACATTCTTCCATCCCTGAGGTATTCTTCAATTTGCTGGACGTTGCGATATGACTGAAATGCTGTTATGGACATTGCGATCTGATTGAAGTGCTGCTAAAGCGACGTAAAACCCCAATAGGCCAATATAAATAAACGAAACAGGAATAGTTCAATTCAGTTTTGCCGTTCACTAAACGTTTTTGTTTTCAAGTTTTTAGGAACCAGCGCAAGAATGCGTTGGATGCAGAAACGATTTCTAATTCCTTTGCGCATCTTAATTCTGTATTTTTAGAGTTATCCCTTTATCCGTCTAAAGGGGCTTGAATGTCGGCGATATTCTTCAGAAATTTGCACTAAATTGAATTGCACTCCTTTGTATTTGACTCTGAAGCAATACAATTAAAATTTGAATGGAAAGAGCGTGTTTCAAATTGTTTTTACAACAACGAATTCCAGCAATTTTCAATTTAACCCGGCCATTTTTTTCTCACATTTGCAAAAAATAGTAGATAAGGATCAGAATAACCATGTAGAAGCCGTCTTATGAGGGTCTGTTCAAATTACTTACGGACTTTTCTAGATCTGATTCTACAATGTCTGCCATGGGCAGTTTTGTGTTCGTAAACCGTAATAAAAGTGCAGCTTATATCGGTATAGTCATCGTTTCTCCCATGGAAAATCATGAGTCAAAGGAGCCATCTGATCAGGGTCTGCACTATTTGATATGCAAATTCATAACAAGGGGTTTCATTTGCATATATTTTACCCACATGAAAATTGAATTGATTGTGAGAGTGCATCAAAATTCATATGAGAGTAGATGGGTTAATCCGAATTTTCAAGTTATTCTAAGTGGGTTTTTTTTGTATTTGCTGGTCCTTCGATATCATACGTTTCAATGCTTTTAGTTACGAAAATTGAATAACCACGAGTCGTGTTGCACTTAAATCAACTGATCATAAACCTCAGTAAACCCAAGTCTGCATTTTCTCTATTCGTATAGCTGTTTTTGCTTTCGAAGGATCATATACTTTCAGAATTTACGAAATACCTCCGCATTACTCAGCGTCTCATCTAGAAGAAAAAAACTACTTGCAAATGTAAACACAGAACAGCATCGAACTATTGGGCCATATTTTTAATTTGCTTTCAAATAAGTGGTAGTTAGCTCAATATATTGTTTGCCCATTTACTTCATGTTGATAGTTTACCGTATCCATAGTTCAATCGGTAGAATATTTGCTTTCATAGTGATATACCGAGCGAGAACACAAACAAACGGGAACACTTCTGTATCTGAACCCCTCTTCTGAGAGAATCCAGGAGTACTAAATGGCAAAAACAGAGTGATATTAAAACATCAAAAGATCAAACTTCACGTTGCATAAGTACGGGCACGCTGGAGGCATTCTTCTCAATTGCCAGTGTTTTGCCGCAAGTATACATATATCATTCAGAAAGGACTATTAACTAAATATATCTAATTATGATGCCGTCCAGGGATCTATGTAATGAGTATTTAGTTCATGTATCGAGGCTATTATTTGAAATGGCATGCCTAGATTCATTATCTTATTTATAAGTATATGCTACCCAAAGGTTGCTCTTACGAAATTCTATTTAAAGTCAATACATGTAGGTTCGGAATTGCATTAAGTTCTCTTTAAGTACGATGACCCCATGTCTCGGTGTGTAGTGAACGCATTTGTCATAATAAATGGAACCACTTACAATCTTGACCCTTTACATCATAGGAACGCCTTTTTACGTCTTTGCAAACAGATAAGACCCAGCTTAGACAGCTACTTCAGGGGTCGCTTGGCCAGGGTATTCTTTGTTTGTTTGTAAATACTTTAAATATGAGTCTACAGTGTCTGCCAATTTGTAAGAGTGTCTTGTTCTCAATATTAATATAAATGTCAGCTAATGGATATTCATGCAGTTGGTTTTCCATAGTGATGAGGCGAACGCCTTCGATGTACATGTATTGATATAATTATTACTGAATTCAAAGCGTTACCTTATGATATATCGTATTTGTAAAAGAAACATTTCAAGTTTAATAGACGGAAGACAAATTACCAGCATAAATAAACAGACATTGGCACCACACGTTGAAAGATCGAAAAGCGCTTCGTAGGCCTATAGAAATATTTTATTTTCAAGTATATCCCATATTATTCCGCCAGAAATGCGTTAACTCTTTCGGTGCCATTGTCGCCTGTTGGCACCATTGAAGGCGGCATCTGACCTGGGACTTCACTGTTTTCTGTATTATTTTAGCCCATGCATACATGTGTTTAAAAACAAATGTTTTACTAATATACCTTTATTATTTGTTTAGAATTATATTTAATATGAAATTATTATTGCAAGCGACACTTTTAAAATTTGGCGCCAAAAGAGTTACTGATTATGTTCCATACTGATTATTCAATATGATAATAAACTCATACATACTCTGATGCAAACGAATAAAAGCAAGTATGAACGTTGAACAGAAGACACGAATAACAGTAAATGGAGGGAGTCAGGCGCGGATTTAGAGGGGGGGGGGGGGGCGGAGTCGGCGTACACTCCTATTCTTTTTAGTAATATTTTAGATCTATATACAGTAAAACCTCTCCATAACGACCACTAAATTGTGTTAACTAGTTGGTGTTTAGAGCAGGTGGCTGCTTAAAGCAAGGTGAAAGATGGGAGCGTTCTGTTTTACTTTCACCTTGCTTTAAGCAGCCACCTGCAATTAACACAAAATAGTTGATGTAATTTAGTGGTCGTTGTAGAGAGGTTTTAATGTATCTACTAAAAGCCAATAAAACAATGATTCAGTAGGAGTGTTTTATTTTCCTCACCCAATTAAGCTCTTTTTCAACATGTATTACAAACACACTATTTATTTATGTCATCAAACATAAAAATCTACGCCCCCCCCCCCTCCAAAAAAATTCTACGCCCCCCCTAATCTGAAATCCTGGATCCGCACCTGGGAGTCTTCATAGTATGCAATGACACAGGTAGCATCTCAGCCACAGTGACGCTACTTGTATGAGTCAAGAATCATGTCTCTCTATGCGCAAATTTAGACTTAGTAGAGTAGTCAGCCACGGCATTAAGCATGAAATATGTAATACGTAGAGTGTTTTCTGTGAATATAAATATTATTGATAATTTGTGAGATAATAGATGATATATTTCCTGGGAACTCGTTTGTCTCACAGATTTGTACAATTTCTAAAGGAATTGCAGCATTATTATCTCCCGGATGTTCAATAATTCCAGTAATGTATTGTTTTTTTATTGTGCGAATGATACAATTACTGCAAAATTGATTGCACGGAAAATATGGTAATTGGCAGTATGCAATCAAATATGATCGTAATGTATATTAATATACTGTAGTACATGTCTTAAGTGGCCATCAAAAGAGGTTTTATTATGGGTATCTAAGGCAGCTTGTAGCTTAATGCAGGTCAAATAAAATGCAGAAAGCTCCTATAGCAGATCCTATGCGTTGCATTAATCCGTTCCCTCATATTGACGCCTTTTGACGCCTTGACAAAAAATGACATTTTGAAACCATTGTGATAAATAGAGCATTTGCTCCACAGGAGCAAACGCTGTATTTATCACAATAGTTTCAGAATTACACAATTCTAAAATTTTCCGTTTTACTAGTTTATGCTCCTTTTCAGTAGATTTACATGTATTTAAAGAGGTTGGGTCTAATAATAGCCTATGAGGTAATGGGTTAAGCAACCACTTGCTTTTTATTACGCCTATGATACAATAAATTAATGGCCGCTTGCGACCGTACATCGTTCATTAGAACTTTACTGCTTTTGTGTATTTT
Source organism: Azorinus chamasolen (assembly GCA_963576725.1). Classification (NCBI taxonomy): domain Eukaryota; kingdom Metazoa; phylum Mollusca; class Bivalvia; order Cardiida; family Solecurtidae; genus Azorinus; species Azorinus chamasolen. Next base: position 76,683,513 of record OY755243.1, read on the forward strand.
TAATAAAATTAAATAATATTTTGATAACGTGTTAAATCCGTTACTCCATAAATATGCTTTTCATTGTCATTGCAAAACACAGTATGCCCAAATCAGACGGCTCCTGTAGAAGCCGTCTGGTCATAGTCTGCTCAGTGCTCTGTTCACGTTTCTTGTTCATATTCCATTGTTAATATTAAGCGCATTAATATTTGTTTCGTTATTTCTTACATGAAAACTTACAGCGTATATTTGTATCTTAAAGATTATTTATAAAGAATGACTGATATATTAAGGCATGTCCTTCAACTACCTCCAAGTTACCTGAGACTCCACTTTAAATCAACTAACATTTCTTTATAACGATTCCCTAAATGAAGTTAAAAAACAGCAACTGCATTCTTTTTTTAACCCTTTCCCTCATAAAAATGTGTTTTCACGCATTTGGAAACAGAGCAGACCAGATCCTATAGGAGCCGTCTGACCAGGGTCTGCTCTGTTTGCTAATGGAATTTGAAAGATCTGTTTCTTTACTTTCTAAATTGGCTACAGTGTTCCACCTTCCATATTTCATTATAACCAGTTTGTCAATGAATATTCATTAGGTATTAAAAATTGGAATAAACATAGAACAGGGAAAAGGTTAACCCTCAACATACCGGATCCGAGTATATACGACACTTGCAAACAGTGTATACCTAGATACAATGGCTGTTGAGGGAGTCTTGTGATCAGGGTCTGCATTGCTAGTCATATTACTCATTTTCTTCGGTGATAAATTTGATACAAGGGTTTATTTAAGTGATGTTTTGAAAAAAAGAAGGAGACAGTTTAAACTATTCAGCATATAAAGTGTTAACCATTTCCCTGTTCTATGTGTGTTTCAAATTTCAATACCTACTGAATAATTATTATATCAAATTATATTAGCAAACAGAGCATACCTCTAGGAGCCGTCTGATCTGGGTCTACTCTGTTTTCAAATGCGTGAAAACACGCTTATATGAGAGAAAGGGTTAAACAGGGTGTTTGACAGAATATTGCCGAATCACCAATTTTATTTGAATTCCATACAAACAGGAATTGAAAAAGACTCAGTACAATGCCGCTATTACTTCATATCTTCACAAAATATAATTATTGTTTCTGAAATAAACTCAAGCTTTGTCGTTTTAATTACGTTACTATTTTAAATTTGATCGTTGACCATGCCCCGGTAAATATTCTAAATTCACATTTAAGTTCAATAACCACACATGCCAAACGTGTTTAGTTAACAATCAGAAGTTCTGATGGAATCAATTAAATATATGCATTTAAATATCTGCGTGACAGATATGCATTGAAACACTATGTTTGCGTTCCATAAATATTAGAACATGCAGAAGTGATTTTGATAATTTTTCAAACTGTGATGAATTAAATCATGATTAAATATTAAATGGAGCTGCAAAGATCGCGGCGAACTAAAATAGTCTCATTAAACACCGTTGGAATATAGACGATTGATCAAATCCTTGTCCTACAGGACGGTACACAAATGATGACCATTAACCCATTACCACGTATGCTATTTTTCAGATACAACCTCTTTGAATAAATCTACCGAAAAGGAGCATTAACTAGAGAAACGGAAAACTTTAGAATTTTGTAGTTTGAAATCATTGTCATAATAGTTTCACAAAGTGACTTTTACAGAGTCGTCAAACGTCGTCAATATGAGGGAATGGGTTAAGCCATCCATCATTCATTCCTCCTCTTTAACCGTTACCGAGTTGTGCGTCCCGTACTTCATTCTCTGTGCTGTTATATCTTCTGGTCCCCCGGGATCATTAGTTTCGATGTTATTAGTTATGAAAATTTAATACCGCTTAAGCCGGTGGTAGGGGGCTCGAGTAGTGTTGCACTTTTTATGCCCCCACATAGTCCGTACGCTCATCTAGAAGAATTTGTCCGGACTCTTTCTTGGAAAATATGTGTTCAATCCATACCAAACTGTACACACATATTTGTGGACATGATATCTTGGCCAAGTTAGGTAGCCATGTAAATCGCTTTAGTCATTTAGGAGTTGTGGCCCTTTATGTGCAAACATTACTTTAAAAATATATTGTCCGGACTCTTTCTTGTAAAGTATTCGTCCAATCCACACCAAACATCACATTCATGTTTGTGGCCATTATATCTTGGTCAAGTTCGATATCCATGTTAATTGATTGAGTCGTTTATGAGTTGTGACCCTTTATTTATCTTGTCCGGACCCTTACTTTATGTGACAACATGTCTGAAGTCCTGTGGACACATTCTAGTTAATAACTGCTCATGAAAATACTCCATATCATCCAGTCTGCAATTTTCTCATACTTTCAAAATTTATTTCCGATTTCTATCAAACTTTTAAGAAACGACTGACCTAGTGCCAGACAACTCGGGTCCTAATGTTGATTACTGTAAATTCTCATTTAACCCATTACCTCATAGGCTAATTTAGATACAACCTCTTTGAATAAATCTACCGAAAAGGAGCTTTAACTAGAGAAAAGGAAACTTTTAGAATTTTGTACTTTGAAGCCATTTTGATAAATAGAGTATTTGCTCCTATTTATCACAATGGTTTCACAAAATGACTTTTACAGAGTCGTCAAAAGTCGTCAATATGAAGGAATGGATGTTAAACAGTTCAGATCCTTACAGAGCGACAAATAACTAGGCGTCTCCTTAGGATCCAAACTGTTTGAAATGACATCATAGACACGTCTTCGTGACGGTGAAGATGTAATAAAAGATTATAGCGAATCAATAGTACCACATCTTTCTTAACGAACTACAGTTGCACGTCGATACCTCGAACTCGGATAACTCGAACTCCGGGATAACTCGAACAAAAAGGTCAGTCCTTCCAAACCTTACAATACAGAATTGATTTAAAATGTATTGATAAAGATATCTAGAAACACACGTGACAGCTTAATACAGCTTAATACAGGTCTAAAGTAATGCTGAAAGCTCCTTCATGTATTAAACTTTAGCCTTGAGTAATTATTTAGGGAAAATATAGGATTACTCGAACTTCTGTTATCTCGAACTAATTTGTATGGTCCCTTGAAGGTCGAGTAATCGAAGTTCAACTGTATGTGACACAGTCAGATCTACTTTGACAGATAACGTGCTTAGTTTAGAATTTATTATCCCAAAAATAATCCTTAAATCTCAAAGGCATTATAAAAAATGCTGAGTGTCAACACATAGTTTGATGGCTTTAAAAATGAAGATGGTTTATACGGTTTTTAAGCAAAACTAGAAATGAGCATTCCTATACGAAAGTCAACCCGTAGACTTACAAACACTGTAAACACAAATCAGAAGCCAAGTTGAGAACACTGAATTTAGCCAGGCTCTGCACTGTTTATCAAATCAGTCAGAAAAACACGATACGTGTAGATTTTTTTACCTCACTTAAAATGTGTATTATATGAGAAAACATGTCTTCCCTTTCATATTTAAATTTTGTTTAAGTGTATGGAGTTGTTTCAATTTTTATCTTTCCCCTGTGGAATATTTATGTAGGAAGTAAATGTAGTTACATCATGAATAGCTTAATTCTATAATGGTTTATTTACATAGTCAGATCTGTTATAGATTTATAGGCTTATAGAACATAATTACTTTGATGAAATAGCTTCTACTGGGACTGTATGATCTGGGTCTTCTCTGTTTGTAAAGGCACAAAACTAAGTAAGTCATCGGCATGGCAAATAGAAATCGTATCTATGGCGCAGATCAGCATAGATATGTTGCTGTTGATGATGATGATGATTTCAGCTGGCCCCTTGCTCTGCACATTGGCACATGGGGTCGATGTAACCCTTATTATCTTCGTTTGATTCTTGCCGAGTCGTACTTGTGAATACACGAACAAGAATATATATTGTCGATGACAGCTCTGCTCTAGTTTTCTCTGTAATGCGTGTGTGATACATCGTACATGTAATTGTCATAGAAATATATAGTTTCATTTGTCATAAAGGGCATAGAAATACATTATGTCAGGAATAAAGTTCCTGGTTCCCGCTTTTGCACATGTGCATTTACTATTGATGTAAATATAGTAAAACCTGTCTATAGCGATCAGTAAAGTAATACAGCAAACCTCTCTATAACGGCCACTAAATTGAATTAATTAGTTGGTATTTAGGGCATGTGGCTGCTTAAAGCAAGGTGAAGGTAAAACAGAACGCTCCTATAGGAGCATTCTGCTTTACTTTCACCTTGCTTTAAGTTGGTATTTAGGACAGGTGGCTGCTTAAAGCAAGGTGAAGGTAAAACAGAACGCTCCTATAGGAACGTTCTGTTTTACCTTCACCTTGCTTTAAGCAGCCACCTGCCTTCAACACAAAATATTCGATGTAATTTAGTGGCCGTTATAGAGAGGTTTTACTGTATCTATTTTTAAGACAGATGTAAGCTTAATGGAGGACTAAACCTATACAGAAGGCTTTGCCATGAGCTTTCTGCATTACTTTCATCCTTTATTAAGCAACCACATGTTCTTATCGACCTCTAATATGGTCAATATATTCAGGTTCTATCGTATTTCTAAGTTGTACCTATTGTAACTCACACATCCGTAACAAGTGTGCACTTATCATTACTGTATACATCTGAACAAAAATACCGTTGTCCAGAACTACATACAAAGGATACGTACTCAATACTAAATATGGAAAAATAGTCAAACAGGGAGAGTCACACACGAAATGACACCGCACCAAACACCATCAAACAAGAAACGATAAAGCCACAAGACAAAACATAACAGGGCGCATATCAAGACGAAAAACATTAAACATTAAGCATATTAAATCGTCATTTCAAGAAAACATAGTAGCAGAGCTACAGATAACGATACTTACTCAATATACTAAAATCGTTATTTCTCCACCAAACCCTGTGTTGTGACCACTCTTTAGAATCGTCTCGAAGAGTCTAAAGAGTGGATACAACATAGGGTAAGAGTGGATACAACATAGAGTTTGGTGGAAAAATAAAAAAAAGGTTTTGTGGAGAAATAAAAAAAAGTTTTTCTTGAAAATATCTTAACTTAATTATCTTATCTGGACCTCTTGTTGTCTATGCTAAGGTCGACCTGACAGTCACTTACAACAGATTGGGTCTATATGAAACGTCAAGTAACTCGGCGTCTTATCAGGTTTCAAAGCGTTATGCCTCTCCGTAGTTTCTCAAACGCTTAAGCCAATAATAAGTAAGTAAAACTTGATCCATATAAAAATACAGAAGACATCTTTATTTTGCAGCAGTACAAGCGAGGGTCAACACAAGCAGTGGTATTACAATGGACACTGATATCATTTACTTTAGTTGTAAGGGTACCAAATGATTCAATTATGCATTGATGTTTTCTTCAATAAAACGTCCTGTCGGTTGAGTTATAATAGATAGTTGATTAAGCTGTGTCATTAACCCTTTACTCCATAAATACGATATTTAACGCATTTGTAAACTCCTATAGACATAACAAAGATATTAGTCTACAGTTTTGGTATTGGTTAAATATCCCTGTCTTCATATCTTATTACAAAATAAAAAGTACAGCTAATTAATATGCATGATGTTATTATTTCTTATACGGATATTAATGGAATAAATGCTTTAAGTAGCTTATTTGTTTTTAACACTAGGTGTAACAGATTCTGTGATAATGTGGGGAGAGTAAATACGCAGAACAATCTATCAGGGAGATAATGCTATTTTCTGACATTTATTACGTATACAAATAGCCAGTCATCCGTCAGCATAAAATATGATGAATTCATATGTTAAACCTGCGTCTATTAGCCATTACTTTTCTGCTTACACTCTTTTTAGTTTATTAGCTCCGATTCTACCACGAATCTGAGAGAGACTACTGACCAATGGTCAAATAAACTGGATCGTGGTGAGATGACGAGTTACTGTACATCATATACTGATCGAATCTGTTTGCAAATTGAAATCAAGCCACCCTTATACAGGTTAACTATTTCAACGCTGAATTTTCAAATGGACTATTCCAAAATATAAAGAGGCAAAGCTTACTGTGAATATTCAGGTATTTTTCTCAAGTGTAACATGACAAATATTGCAGGTTCTGATGAGAGGGCTCCTCTAGGAACCCTCTAATCTGGGTTTACAAAGTTTGCAAAGCATGTTTAGTGACTCGTCGTTCCCCACACTGAAAGGGTTAAGTACCCAATAGCATGATCAAACCTCGGCTTTTACTGCCTTTGGAATGGAGCTGTCTGGTTTTAGTGGTTTTACCTTAAAGGCACATTAATTAACATTCTATCATAATTTGTCCATCTACATCTAGACAGAATGCACATAAACAATCATGACAGCGTGTTCATTTTTCAAAGCTCTCGTGGCTGTACGCATTGTACATAAACTGTGACATGTTTTGACGGGAAAAAAGCTATTTCGTAAGAGCATAGGCAAACTAGTTCAGAGGAAATGAGGTGCATCCATGGATACATAGAGAAGGCGTTTTACTAATTATATATCTATAAAAGTGAATAAAATACATATTAAAGTTTTCATTTATCAGAAAGAACTGCCAAAAATACTTGCATATAAACTATTCATATACTCCTAAAAATTGTTCAGAAAATATGTTAATAATATATATATTTCAAAATAATTTTAACGAGTATAAACATATTTCCTTAGAAAGTGTGTCCATCAAATCGAATATTATTTCTTTTTTACTTATGCAATATTTATAATGTTATTGGCTTGTTTCTATAAATTATAAGAATTAAACTGTCACATTCTGCACTGTTTGTCATTCAAAATATTCCCGCTATTTTGTATTTCATGCCGAAAGGTTTCTCTATATTAAACACTGATGGTCCATTCCACTTTGAATATTCAAGATTTAAGGTTATTGCAGGGTTAACCCTTACGACGTTTGAATTCCAAATGGACTATTCAGAAATTCAACCTTACGGTCAATGTTTAGGGATTTTTCGAAAGAAAATAGTAACAAAGAGAGACAAACAGTGCAGACCCTGATGAGAGGGTTCCTCTAGGAGCCCTCTCATCTGGGTCTACACTGTTTGCACAGGACATTGGTAGCTCTTCTTCCGCACTGTAAGGTTTAATTGCGTTCTGTAAATGGGTAAACACGTTTCATTTCTTGACATATTTGCTAGCGTCCGCGATATTGCAAGTCTTCCCTATTTGTTAGGTTGGACATTAACCATTATCCTAGTAATAACTACTGATGCCTGCTTACATTTTCTCGATCACGGCATAATTGACCCAGTGTCAGGCTGCTGGGAGCCTTTTAAGGCACCGGATTTCTAGGCGTCTGATCCGGATCCAAGTTGCTTATGAATACCAGTCAAGTCGCACTAAAACGTTTCATGATAACATTATGTCTACTTGATTACTTTTAAACTGAAATATTGATTAAGCTACCACCTGCTTTACAAACACACAATTAGACAATTCTTTTTGATGGTCGCTTAAGACAGGTTCTACCATATTCAAATATTTTATCAGCTCTATAGTGCTTCATGCCATAAATTTGTTGCGTTCAGAATTATTTCTGTCTGTTTATAACATACGTATATGTATGACGTATACGTTATACGTGCTTGTTTCTTATTGCCAACTAGCTTGGGATTTCTTTTCTGCTCGTAGAAACACTAGGTCAACGAACTGTCATCAGATCTAACATTTATAATTCAATGTTAATAGATTTTTGAACACTGGAACTGAAATTTTGTTTTGCAACATCGTTCGGAAACTGACGTACTAAAACAATGCTGAAATTCGTTTTGTTTCCGCGACCTGACTTGTTTTCGCAAACAGCTTGGATCCAGATGAGACGCCGAGTAACCCGGTGTCTCATCGGTTTCCAAATTGTTTGTAAATAGATTCCCAAAAGCATGGTCGATTCGGAAGAAATAAAAATTGCACCAGAACCAATTCTGAACAGACATTATTCTCTTTACAACAATGTAATGGTTAGATATAGAGTTTGAAACGGACCATGCGTCCACTTACGACTACATCTAAATTCCATTTTGTGTTCGGAACATAGACATTCTACAGACATTTGCATTCTGTCGCTGATTCAGATGATAACGAGAAACATTTCCAGGACACATTTTTCCCATTTCTGCAATGACACGACATGCATTTTTTGTTATTGGAAATGATTGATTTGAACTGCGTGTATGTTGTGCAACAAATTAAGAGATGTTGTGTTGTTTCTGTATTTAAAATGATACTGTCCTTAGAGACAGCTGATTATATCTTTTATTTACATACCACTTATGAATGTTTATCTGTTTGTTTGTTAAATTATTTATTAGTTGTTTATCTCCATGTATCATACAGCCTGACTAAAGCGACCACTTTGTGAATAAACATAAATGTAGGTATGCTTAAAATGCACCTTATTGCTTAATACAGGACAAAAGTAACACATACAACTCCTATAGTAGCTTTCTGCATAACTTTAGTCAAGCATTACGTTATCAAATATCTTTAAAACCCGAAATTAGACCTCGTTTTAGTGGTCGCTATAGAGGGGCGGCACTGTATTCACTAGTTGGTTCGTTTCAGTAGTCGTGAGTGTGTTTACTGGAACGGTTTCAGATCGCATTGTCAATGTTTTCTTTAGATAGGTGTGCATTAACCTATTCCCTCATACTGATGCCTTTTGACGCCTCAGTAAAAGTCACTTTTTGAAACCATTGTGATAAATAGAGCATTTGCTCCTATGGAGCAAATACTCTATTTATCACAAAGGTTTCAACACTACATAAATCTGAAAAAAATCCTTTCCTCTAGATAATGCCCCTTTTTGGTAGATGTATTCAAAATAGTAGGATCTATAATAGCCTATGAGGTAATGGGTTAATAGTACCGGGAAGGGTTAATGTATATTTTGCTGATTTGATAGCATTGTTACTAGAATATGTGATTTTGATTCATTTTTTAAATGCGTTCAGAAATAATATAAGATTTATTTTTATTTTTTTTATTATCTGGCTCCTGCGTCGCTTTAACTCGTTACCTCTACAATGGCTATTTTTAGATACAACCTCTTTGAATTAATATACGGAAAAGAATTATTAATTAGAGAAAATGAACATTTTAAAATTTCGTAGTTTGACACCATTGTGATAAATAGAGCATTTGCTCCTATAGGAACAAATGCTCTATTCATCACAATGGTTTCACAAAGTCACTTTTACAGAGTCGTCAAAAGTCGTCAATATGAGGGAAAGGGTTAACAGGTAGAGGAAGGCTCTAGAGATGTTCAATACATGGGCCACATTTGCTATATATATACGTTTTATATACGTTAGATATAGCAGGCTAGTGTTTGGTAGAGACGCGGCGTCTGATCTGGATCCAGACTGTTTGCATAGGTATTCACTCATTGTCCCATAGCAGGCTAAAGGGTAAGGCAATTGTAAATCTGCATAATATGTAGAATATCGTCAAAGTGTATATGTCAAATGGTAATAACAAACAGGTGATATCGTAGCCTTAACCTGTACAACATGGCATTGCTTGCAATCCATAAGAAAACAATTGCTTAGCCTGATGATATTTGCATGACCCAGTTTAGCTTAACCTAAGACATGTGAGCCAATGTATCAACGAATCTCCCCTATAAAGGACACAGAATCCCATATCGTTGTAGAAACATGATATTCGGGTATGTTATATGTGTATTGGGTTAACGTCTCGACAGTATTTCAGTCATGTGGAGGCGATGCGTCTGCTTACGGCAAATATCTAGCATTCCATATAATATATACATTGCATGTAATGACATAATCACGTAGAAAGAGGCTGCATTGAAGATCGTTTTGCCAATTGAAGATTTTATTTTGCCACCAAACAAAAGGGGATTTCTATTATTAAACTTATTTTCCTGACTGCCCGCAAATTCAATTTATGGCTCCTTAGATTTGTTCACAGAAACTAATCACTGTAACTGAACATTTATTATTATTTTCCAACCCAATTCACTACTTAGATATTGAAACTCTGATGCTATTTGCAAAAATTCACATTGAACAAAGGATTCTTAAAAAGCAGCTGGTTGCTTAATGCAGGACAAAAGTAAATTCCAATTAACTTGCTTTAAGCTACCACGTGACTATGTCTTAACCCTTTTCCTCTTCTGTATTTATTCCTACAGCAAAACCTCTAAATTACATCAAGTATTTTGTGTAATCGACAGGTGGCTGCTTAGAGCAATGTGAAAGTAAAACAGAACGCTCCTATGGGAGCGTTCTGTGTTACTTTCACCTTGCTTTAAGCAGCCACCTTCCCTAAATACCTAATAATTAACTTAATTTACTGGCCATTATAGAGACTGTGTTTTACTGTACTTCCAATATCAAACTACGATAAATATAATCTTACTCGGTTGAAGGCGTCAGTGTGTGGTCTCCATTCTGAATTTATCAATGTAATATTGACGGATCATGCTAGACTCGCCATGTCTGTAGATATAATGAAAAAGTTGAAAATAATTCTCAGATAACTATCATTGCATTACACATGCCCTAAATTGAAAGTGGATTTCACATAATTTAGTAGAGGCAACAGAAATTTCAATCATGTCTAGCAAGTTATAAATGGTAGGCGGATCAGATAAGTTCTTTAAACATATACATTAAAACCTCACCAAACTGGAATTCTAGTAGAGAATTTAGATTTAGATACTTTTAGGCATGTAGCTGCTTAATGCAGGGTGAAAGTCATACAGAAAGCTCCTAGAGGAGCTTTCTGCATGACTTTCACCCAGCATTAAGCTGGCACCTGTCTCCAAGACCGATATTTATACTAAATATTTAAGGTCCGGTTTAGAGGGTTTTTACTGTATTACATTTCCCATCTGTTTAGATGGAGACGTGTCTGTATTATTTACACACATTTTCGTAAAATGTGCCCTAATCAACATGAAAATGAATTTTACTAGTCTCAATGTTCTAAGATGTTTCCTTAAAACAACCTCAACCTCCTTCGGTTTTGTTCAGGCATAAATCCTCCTAAATTTCAATACAAATGGTGTAATTAATCTTAGAGAAATAGTGTTTTACACCAGGAGAATTTGCAGCCATAGTTTCAATTTTAAATGGCATTTCCTATTTTATCTTTGATCTAGCTAAGCGCGACCCGTTTAGCATTTTCAAACAATTTACGGCCAGATGATACGACAAGTACATCGTTGACTGATCAGGCTCCACACCGTGTGATACTCGAGAAAATAGTTTCATAAAAACTCTCTCGAATCGGAAGTAATAAACATTGCCCAAGATTGGCGCAGACATCATCGTTTAGAGCTGGGTACAGGTTAAGCGATTGATAGAAAAGTTTTTGCCCTTCGATTAACTACATCTATCATCCGGAAGGAAACCATCTCGAAGAACCGGCAAATTACTGTTCGATACGGGATCCCACAGAGATATTGCATGCTTAAAATTCCATTTGATTTTAGTCGTTACTTTAACGTTTAGTGTGTTGCAGGCGGACGAGTGATTACCTATGCAAACATGTTTGGATCCAGATGAGACGCCGAGTAACTCGGCGTCTCATCAGGATCCAAGCTGTTTGACACCCTGGTTGCATTTGTATATTTTGATTATAGCTTGAATTTTGAAAAGTTGACGGTTGCAAAAGTGTGTAAAAGTAATTTACTCAGCTGGCTAACGGTTAATTGCAATGGTCTGGGATATAACTTATTATGTGCAAGCAGAATGACGACACAACGTCGATGGTAATATTGGTTGTACATTAGTCTAACCCTACTCATGCTGATGTCTACTCAATCTCAGATTTGCTCGACCTTTTGATGACTTCCGAATCGATTAATCTTATAAGAAGCTGTTTATAGAGTTACTCTGTGTCTCATCTGTATCCAGTCTGTTTGTAAATGGAATCCAATGCGCGTTTAGCATGAGGAGAGCTTTGTGAAGCTAAACACATTAAAGTATCGAGACTTGTAAGACATCAATGAAAAGAGTGTTGGTGTGTCAGTTGTAAAGCGAAGGTAATAGATTAATAACGCCACAGTCCTTGTGGCAATAGTGTGGAAGAATAAGGGGGAAAATAAGTCTTTCTTTCAAACATTCTTATTAGGGTATATAGTAAACCCTTCTAAAGTGAATACTTTATGAATAAATATACATTAAAATCTCGATTATTCGAATTTTTTGTTTAGAAGAATTTAGAACCTTTTAGGCAGGTGGCTGCTTAATGCATGGTGAAAGTCGTGCAGAAAGCTCCTAGACTTTCACCATGCATTAAGCTGCCACCTTGCGTAAATATCGATAATGATACGTATTTTAGTATTCTAGTAATCGAGATTTTACTGTAGATATGGTTGTTTAATGCAGGACTTTCGTCCCGCATTAACACATTCCCTCATAGACTACCGGTATTTTCAGACACAACCTCTTTGAATAAATCTACCGAAAATGAGCATTTACAACAGAAAAAGAAAAGTGTGTAGTATTGAAACATTTTTAATAAATAGAGCATTTGCTCCATAGGATGAAATGCTCTTTTTATCACAATGGTTTCAAGTAATGACTTATAGAGGCGTAGTAAGGCGTATTTAAGAAGGAAAGGGTTAAGATACTGTCAGTGTTTAAGATCCAGATTTAAACCTTTATTGGTTGTCGCTTTACACGGGTTTCACTGTACTCATGCATTTTCTGTCCTGTTATGGTTGTAAAAATGTTGATATCAGGCGTGAAGCAATACTGTTTGTTTCCGGTTTCACGATCTACCCTAATTCATTGGTCCCGAATCTAATCTTCTTATTGTATTTAAGACAATTTACACGAAGGAATGTAATATTATTACATTAAATTCATCAATTTGTGGTCATGTAAGCTGGGATTGGACAAGTCGAAGCGACCTAACAATTCTAGTTTATCAAGCATGAGATCGGAAATTTATTTTTTACGCCTAACATGAAATAACTTGCTGAACTCACGGATACTCTACAATTCTGATCAGATAATGTATAATTCTATCAATCAGACTTTGCTGGACCTTTGTTTAACCCTAGTCCATAAATACGCCTTTCTGCGTCTTTCTCTTATAGGAGCCGTCTGATCAGGATCTTCTTAGTTTCTTAACACATTCCCTTATATTGACGACTTTTGGCGACTCTGGAAAAAATCACTTTGTAACACCATTGTGATAAATAGAGCATTCGCTCCATAGGAGCAAATGCTCTATTTATCACAATGGTTTCAGAACTACAAAATTCTAAATTTTCCTTTTCTCTAGTTAAAGCTCCTTTTCGGTAGATTTATTCAAAAGAGGTTGGGTCTAAAACAGCCTATGAGGTAATGGGTTAATTAAATAATAGAGCTATGATATGACAGTTTCTGCAAAGGCTAAATATTGGCTGTGTTCATTTAACATTATAAACATTAAATTGAATATAATTAATATTCATGATGTCATTATTACAAACATGAATACACGCAGTAGTATGAACATTTACGACTTTATCGCACTAGTCAACATGACCTAGAAACCTCAGTGTGGTATTTCCAGGTTTACAAATGCCATTTGTCATTTAGATGTGTCCACTATAATCATCTGTTTGGGTCCGTAATGTTACGGAATTAACTTAAATGTACTACGACAGCGAATTAATTGCCATTTAGCCGACTGAAATACAAACACTGCTTATGGACATTTGAACATCATTATTATTTTGCCAAAAAAGTTTGTCCGTTGTTTGTTTTTTTCCTGACGAAGAATGTATCAACACATGAGCTGAATCTTAAAATTACAGATGAACTAATTCTTAGCGTTGTATAGAATAGGTTACTCAGTTTGAATTTCATTTATCATTTGAAATTAGAATATATTTATGTCAGTTGTAGCTGATGAAACTGCCACCGACAATACGTGACGCGAAAGAAATAATTATCCCAGATACCCATCGGCGCAGAAAAAGGAAGCTTACATTGAATTATAAACATTTTCAAAAAAAGGATTGGTATGTGGAGAGATACGGTATAAGTGTCGTATTATTAGCATTTAACCTATGAATCCCATATGTGAGACATAGTCACACAGTGTAGACCCAGATCAGAGGCAAGGTGATCTTTGATCAGGGTCCAAGGTTATAAAACTTCTGAGTCTGAAATCATTCTCAAGTATCTGATTGGTCAGATTCTGAGCAAGCTCAGAATCTGACCAATCAAATGTTTGAGAATGATCTCAGACTCAAGCAAAAAGTTTTATAAACTCGGGACCAGGACCCGCACTGTTTGCTCTACCAATCAACTCCAAAGGGTTTCACAAGCATATATTTACTTCGCATTAACCCCTTTACATGAAAAAGATATATAGTTTTTAAGTTTCAATTTGAGCGCGATTATCGTATATAACATTCGGGGTAAAGGGTTAACCCATAGCCCGCCAGTCACAACTATAGTTGCATTTGCAAACGGTGTAGACCCAGATGAGGTCTCATCTGGGTCTGCACTGTTTGCCATGAAAAATTCACATCTGTATGCTCTATGCTACACATTTTGTAAAGATTTTCCTTATTAATATTCAAAGAGGACAGAGTGATAAAAATTTGTGGCGGGCTAAGGGCTAATAAATCCCAATGCTCTCTGAAATAAAGGATAGAGTCGATACTGCCGAATGCAGCATTACAATACATTTAACTTGTTTTATTGAATCACAATTAGTATCCAAACTACTACCCGTATATATTCAACTGAAGTTTGTAGAGTAAAGTGTATTTCTTATTCTGAAAACATGTCTTAATGCTTTTCTCATCTAGGTCTACATTGCTTTGAAATTACATTAACACTGAAAGGTTGAAATCATTACATGTACATATGACATTATGCTGTTTTAACATGCACAATTTAATTCAAATCTTTATTTGAAGAGCTGCCATAGACAAAGAATCACCCAAAAGCTGTTATCTTTTATAACCTTTATTCGTAATATTTAATAGGCTGAACACATTAATATTCGAGCGGGCTTTTGTGACATTTTATCCTAGACAACCGCCTGGAACTATGGTTTTATTTATCCACATGGTCCATTTTAGCCATGGATAACATTATTGCCACTCTGTACAATGAAATTATTTATCTAAAATGTCTTACCCCCAGTGGTGTTTTTGCTGCTGACCGTGCCAAGGCGGTACTCTCTTTGTCACCCTTACTTTTGTTTGCCTTGCGTCTTTGTGCTTGTGGTTTGTTCATGTTGTGGAACGTTTGTCCCTGGTTCTTGTGTCTCTTTTGGTGTTTTCTGTGTTCATTTCGTGTGTGTGTGCGTGCGTTTGGGTGTGTGGTTGTGTGTGTGTGTCATGCTGTCTATCGGTGTTTTGGTGGTGGTTGCGTCTTGCATGTGGCTTTGCCTGCTTGACTTTACTACTTTTCCATTGTAAACAGATAGATATTTCACAGTCTGTCTACTAATGGTGTAGACGCTAATATGACTAGAACTTAATTTGTTACGGCATCCAAACATTTCCTTTATAGAAATTATGCTAATACGAATCTGTATGGCTTTATGAAATAAATGTGTTTTTGTCTGTTGATGGAAATGTGTTCTATTAATATATATAATTATGACGGATAGTGAATAACACACATATCTGAAACAACACAACTGGTTATGAGATGTGGCGAAATATCCATTTGCATATTATAACCAGTGTCTATTTGGGTTTATATTTTGAGGAATTTGGGCACTTTAATTTAGTTATGACGTTGCGGTGACAATATACATTAACTAGAATAATTACGCTTCTGTGTGTTAAGACCATCATAACCACTGACAGTAGTGTGTAATGTACGATACATGCAGGGGATTTACTGTAGTATATTAAGACTACGATTGGGAAATTTTTAATTTTAGTTTCAAGCAATGTTTTATTCAAACATTATTTATTAGCAAAAAGCAAATGCATGAATTAATCGTGTTTTTATTACCGCACTTGCATGATACGATGTGTAACATTTAGCCTGCTGTCGGCGGACCCGTGCTTACTTCTACAAACAGTGTGGACCCAGATGAGACGCCGAGAAACTCGGTGTCTGATCAAAAGCCAAACCGTTTGACATCCTGGTTGCATTTTGGTAGATAATCTGATCGTATCATCTCAGTGATAAATTGTAAATTACCATTTATATGACTTGACATGCATATGAGTTTAGTGCTGTAAAATTAAATTATTTACAAGATGTATTTGTGCTCGCATTAGAAATGAATAAATTCGGGTCCAATTATTTTCAGCATGGATAACCTACATGTGTACATTGTTTCTCGGACATTTCTCGTCGACATCGTGACAGTCCTACGTCTTGTTCTGGACAACCAAGTTTTCTGACATCACGACAGGTGTATACAAATCATTACTTTTATCATTTGACATATGTACAGAACATGTTGATAGCTTTCCGTGACATTTCCGTGACATGTCATCTGGAAGTCCGTCTATATATGGAAAGGACATATTACACGTGTAAACTGGTCTTTATACCACATTATGCTAATCATTTAATCGGGCATAGAATGTCCTCTCGTCGCGTTTGTGACGATATAGACGTCTATAGACGGATTTATCTCCGGATTGTCAATTAACCCTTTCCCTGTTCTATGTTATTAAATTTATACCTAATGAATATTCATGGACGAAATAGTTTTAATGAAATATGGAAGGAGGAACATTGTAACCATTTTAGAAAGTAAAGAAACAGATATATCAAATTCAATTAGCAAACAGAGCAGACCCTGATCAGATGGCTCCTCTGGGAGCCATCTGATCTGGGTCTACTATGTTTGTAAATGCGTGAAAACACGTTTATATGAGGGAAAGGGTTAAAAGGACCATGGTTTTATTTCCAGTCATTGTTTGCATGATTTATTTTACAGCTTTAATTTATAAAGGGTCATAACTCATGAATATTCAGAGTTACGTGACTGCTTATCGGAATTGGGTATTATGACAAATATCATTCACAAAACATTGTGATATATATAGCATTTGCTCCTATAAGAGCAAATTCTCTATTTATCAAAATGGTTTCAAAAGGCGAGGCGTCAAAAGGCGTCAATATGAGGGAATGGGTTAAAGCTTACTTGACAATACATAACGTTTAGCCGTCGAGTTTGTTCCATTTTGGCCATAATGTTTTCACCATTTAGAATGATGTTACGCACGTACGTAATTGCGTATCGCTAGCTACGCTGCTGACTCTTTGGTTTTATAACATTCTATGGAATAAATCAAACCATTCATTATAGCATCCTTATACTTCAACAAAACAAGTAAATTTATAAGTAATGAAAACATTTCCATTATGCCGATTCGGGACCGATCTTAGAACCCGTCTCACGATGGATCATACAACTGAAACTAGAATCTACCATATTTTATTTTCAAAACCCCCCACAAACAATCGCATCTTCTAGTTGCGTCCGTTCTATATTAGAGCTTACGATAGTTTCCGATGTATGTCCCCGTTTGCGAATCCGGTTCAGGACTACTTACTAGGTTCATTAAAACGATTTGTCGTTCTTGATAAGACAAGATCAAACGATAATCTATTTCTACCGCTCACGCACTTCAAGCATTTAAAACTTATGCATGGCAGTTACCAGCCTCTCAATCAGTCAATCATGCAACAGTGTGCTTGTTTCTAATAGCTAACAAGCTTGTATTATTGACAAAATGTCCTGCTTTTCCAAATATAGAAAATACTACATCGAAGATCAAACCAACTGGAACAATTATATATTAATGTTAGGAAATGTATTTAACGTTGTGAGTACGAATGAGTGATTACATATCGAGGGTTTGGTGCAAAACTATTGTAACTCCTTCACACAGTGAAGGAGTTACAATAGTTTTGCGCCAAGCCCTCGATATACAGACTGTTTGGATCCAGATGTGACACCATTGTCTCATAAGAATCCAAACTGTTTGATTCTCTGACCGTGACGTTGAAAAGAAACGCAAGATAAATCAACTTTGACAACTGAAGACGACGACGTTTCCTACCAACAATTGTCTGCTCAGCAGGCTTAGGGTTCAAAGACTCAAGTCTTGTTTCAGGAAGGAAGTAAAAATGGCAAACGTGTTTAGCATCATCTCTTTGAAACGCACGTACAGACCACATATTGAAAATCGTTTCTGTCGCATTACACAACAAGCTTGAAACGGACCATGTGGCCGCTTACGACTACATGTTGCTTTTGATTTACAGAACGTAGACTTACCATTAACCCTATCCTTGCTATAAAAATGTCAGCTGAAAAATTCATTGCAATCATATTATTTTTAATCCAGTTGGCTTAATGTTTTGTGTTACAGTTGAATTTCGATATCTCGAACTCGGATAACTCGGACTTCGTGGTAACTCGAACAAAAGTTTAGTTCTTTCAAAACTTACAACACAGAATTGCTCTAAAATGTATTACTACTCATATCTAGAAACACGTTTGACAGCTTTATGCAGTTCTAAAGTAATGCTGAAAGCTCCTGCATTACTTTTGACCTGCATTTTGCTGTGAACTTAAGAAATTGTCCAGATCAGAAATAGGATAACTCGAACTTCTGTTATCTCGAACTAATTTGTATGGTCCCTTGGAGTTCGAGATATCGGAGTTCAACTGTACTACTGGCTGAATTGCAAACAGTTTGGATCCGAGTTACTCGGTGTCTCATCTGGATCCAAGCTGTTTGACAGTGCCAATCAAGTACGCTTTAGCACGTGAAGAGTAAACGTTTTCATTAATTCCTTGGTTAAGATGATAACGAGAAACAACATCATGACGTGTGTTCCTTTTTTTGCAGTGGCACGACATGCATATTTGTTACTGAAATTGATCGACTTAAATTGCATGCACTGTTTTGTAAAAAACAAAACAAATCAAGAAGTACGAGTTTGTTTTTGAATTTAGATTACGTCATAATTCTGTCCTGTGAGAAAACTAATTATATCTTTAAATGACATAGCACTGGATTGTTTATCTGGTGTGCCTGTTGAGTCATTTAGTACGTAAGTGTCGCTTGTTTGTAAATTTGATAGGCGTGTGTTTGTTTGCCTGATCGCTTTCAGATCATGTGGTATTTTTGTTGTTTTAGATGGATTTGCGTTGGTTGTACTGCAATTGATTAATGCTTTAATAGTTCATAGAAAAGCTAGGATATACGTTTGGTTTCATATTAACCCTTTCCTTGTTCATCATCCATGTAAGAAATAATGACATCGTAATTATTTATTAGCCGAACTGTTCAAAGAAACGTTTTGCTTTGAAAACAAAAACACCGTAGAATCAGATATTTATCATGTCAACTGCAAACAAAGCAGACCCTGGTCAGACGGCTCCTATAGAATACATCTGATCTGGTTCTGCTCTGTTTGCAAATGCGCGAAAATGCGTTTACATGAATGAAGGGGTTAGTGGTAACATATTTGGTTAGAATATTTTAATCCTTTTAGTGGGGGGCACTTTTACTGACATTTGCAAACAGTGTAGACCCAGATTAGAGTCTGTGCTATTTGCAATTCATAATCTTCTCGCAAAGGGTACTAAGTGGACTATATTAACTCAATAGTCATGAGGCTAATATTGTGTAGGTGTATCAGGAGGGGTTTTATCGCTGTAGTATTGCTCTCCCAATGTGACCTGAGACTCGATTAATTTCGGCGTGTTTATCGGGATTCTTCGTAATATTCTGTGACAAAAAAAAAAGCAAACCAAAAGCCGGTAATAATCATGTTCCACGAGGATTGTATTCTTATAGCGCATTCTTATACCTTCGGAAATTTATCCGCATAAGTATCAGGTCAAATTGGGAGGATAATACTATGCTTTGCTGTTGTATTTGTTGACGTGATTTAAGCATTGTTTAGGGATAGGGTCATTTAATCGTTTCTACTGGATTAGAATAGGCTTCATATTGATTGAAAGAATATCTTGGTAGGCGTGATGATATACCGGGACACTAGATAAAGATGCGTTTTCAAACAAACAAATAAACATCGTCATTTCCGCACCAATCCTATTATATGACCACTCTTTAGAATCGCCTCTTTGACCCTTTCAACATAGAATAGGTGGAGAAATAAATGAGATAATGTTGAAATTGTTTGACATGATCTTATCTGGGTCACTAATATACATTCGGTTAATCTTTTCCCGGTTCTATGTATATTCCAATTTATGGACAAAATAGTTTAATGAAATATGGAAGGTGGAACATTGTAGATTTCCAATTTGCAAATTCCATTATCAAACAGAGCAGACCCTGGTCAGACGTCTCCTATAGGAGCCGTCTGATCTGGGCCAACTCTGTTTGTACATGCGTGAAAAAAGTGTTAAAAGTATTAAGAACATTGTTATTTGACAAACAATGACACGCAGTTGAATTGCTTGACATAGTCCCATGTATAACTTGTATATCTAATTGAACTAGTCTACATGCGTACAGTAGAACCCCTCTAATGCGACCACTTAATGAATAAACATATCTCCCTTTATAAGCATGTGGCTGCTTAATGCAGGACGGGAGTGATGCAGAAAGCTCCTTTAGGAGCTTTCTGCATTACGTTCGTCCTGCATTAAGCTACCTCCTGCCTCTGCCAACCAGAATTATGCCCATTTTTTGTGGTCGCATTAGAGGGGGTTTACTGTATTTTGAACGAATGTAATATCCATCAGTATAGTGGATTTGTAAGCTTTGTTTGCGCGGAGAATATGCAGCGAGCGGAGTCACTGTTCACTGTGTTCAGAGTCTGTGTTGTTTGTCAATGTCTATTGTAACCTGTTACTCCATAAATACACATTTCTACTCCTTCGCAAACAAAGTAGACCCATGTCAGAACGCTCTTATAGGAGTCGTCTGATCATGGCCTGCTTCGTTTGCTTACAATATGATATAGACATGATTAGATACAGTTTCTGCAACGGTCAAATTTAAAGTTCCTATGCCCACGTGCTATTGTATCAGTTAAAGTAATTAATATTCATGATGTCATATTATCCAGTCACCAGGCTTCTCTAGTGACATGATAAAGGGGGTGCGAATAAACTTTGGTTTATTAGGTTACTTCCGGTAGTAGGTTTATTAGGTTAGTAGACGCTGATTTCGCGTAAGAATATATACATGTATTTTCGTAATACGCTGGATCTATTTACTGAAAATGTTTGGGTATTTTTGACTGGAAAACAATGGTACACTTTAGTTTGTAAACATCATTTTAGTGTTTAAATGATAGAACGAAGCAAAATATTATAAAAAAAAGTAATAAAAAGTCAAAAACCAAAAAGTACAAATATAAAATGCAAACGCTGGGACTCAATCCCGTGCTAGTCAGATTACTACTCCAACGCTCTACCACTTGCGCCAATTCCGCTTACTTCCAAGTGACGATTTTTTTTCTGTCATATATAGATTTCTAAATTTAATACAATAACAAAAACTAAAGAAATATATATAAGAACCCGAATTTCTCAAAATT
This sequence comes from Azorinus chamasolen, assembly GCA_963576725.1. NCBI lineage: Eukaryota > Metazoa > Mollusca > Bivalvia > Cardiida > Solecurtidae > Azorinus > Azorinus chamasolen. The sequence continues at coordinate 76,705,052 of OY755243.1, forward strand.
TAATGGGAATACACCTTATGTTACAATTGTCAACTGAAATGATCGTTTCTTCTTAATAAATTCAATCTCTGACTATTTATCAATCTGTCTCACCTGTCGTCTGCTCCAATTGCTCGCGATGTAAACAAAAATGTCCGACTACATAAACAAAACTGATTTTGACCTGGAATTAGAATGGTATGAAGAAATTGATTCACCGGATGCTGAAGAAGACTGTCTAAGGTTTGGAATGTTTTCCTCAGACTTTGATATCTAGATCTAGACTAGAAATGGTTGATGGTAAACATAGATCTCCCGGATTGTCAATTTAACAGGAAAAGTCAAATCCTAAAGAATTTCTCAGCTTATGAAATGATGATATATTGGTATTTATTGAAAATGAAGAAAATAAGAACATCATGAAAAAAACTCTTTTTGATGTCCAAAAATAGATCTATGTAAGATTTCTGAAAACAAAAAATTCTTGTGAACTTTTTAAACAACAGGCTTAGCTAAGTAATTACTTTTAAAGAATGTTCGTGAAACTGGGGCCTGGTTAATGATTTCTCCAAACCGCGTGTCATGACACTCGGTCAATGGTTTCTTAACAGGTTGTTGGAATTGTGCAGTAAAACCCCGATAGTTGGAACTCTAAAACAAGTATAACTATTGATATTTAAGACAGGTTGCAGCTTCATGAATGCTCCTAGTGGAGTAATTAATAAAGGGTAAATTTCGTTTTTCAAAACCGATAAAGAAATATCGTATTTGAACTCTTCCGATGTTAAGCGCGTATTGACTAACATTTGCAAATAACTTGGATCCAGATGAGACACCGAGTTACTCGGCATCTCATTAGGGTCCAAGCTGTTTGAAACTCGGTGAATAGTTACTAAAAAGTATGATCAAATCAGGAGTCAGTAAGAATTCAGCAAATTAGAGACTAGGCAGGCATTATTTTTTCAGCATGACAAAGGGTAAATGCATGTTTAATAAATCCCAGAATACCGTGAAACCTCGTGTTAGATCTTCTTTTTATATGATGAAAGAAATACTGTATAACCTGTCTTAAGCGGCCATCAAAACGAAATCTAATTATGGTTCTGTAAGGCAGGTGGTAGCTTAATGAAGGTCAGAAGTGATGCAGAAAGCTCCTATAGGAGCTTTCTGCATTACTTTTGCTCTGCATTAGTCAACCACCCGCTTTTCAAGACACATGTGTTCAATAAGCGAATGACCGCTTATGACAGGTTCTACTGTACACACTGCAAGCGATAATTGAACAAGATGTGCATCAAAAGAAGTGACATTTTGAAAGAGACATTTAATCTTGTCTTCTATACTCTCTGACCCACAAGTTGCGAGTAATGAAATATTCTTTAGTAATATACCATTTGAGCTCAAACGTTTCTAATAGTTCCATTTCACCCCATTAGAAAAAACGGCAAACTCTTTCTGGATATTACATGATGCATATTGGAATGCAAAGTTAAATCTAACAACTGCAGCACACTCGGTAGGAAAGTGTCGCATGGATGATGATGCATTAAATGTGTTACCTTCAGCGTACTGAAAAAATAAATATTGGCGCAAAGGTTCGGCGACTCCATTTTCAAACTGCAAAGCTCATACAAGTTATGTTTAAAGATACAGTCAAAAGATCAAACAGTCTGGATCCTGATGAGACGCCTAGTAAAACAGAGACCGTGTTTTCTTCGTCCCATCGAGATTCAAACAGGATTCACCACTTCATCCGTAGTTAAATGTTAAATCCATTTATAAAATATAATACACAAGTTGTTGGTTTTGTTAATCAATTAAAACACGAAAAATAAAATTAAACTGCTCGTGAATACAGTTAAGTTAACATTCTTTAAAGCGACCAGATTATGATTAAACATACATGTATATCTAAAGGCAACCATTGCTTAACCCATTACCTCATAGGCTGATTTTAGGGAAAAAAAGAATTAGAATTGCGTAGTTCTAAAACCATTATGGTTAATAGAGCATTTGCTCCTCAGAAGCAAAATGATCTATTTATCACCATGGGTTCAAAAAGTGACTTCTACAGAGGCGTCAAAAGGCGTCAATATGGATGAATGGATTAATACAGGACGAAAGTAATGCAGACTTCTCCACCAGTACTAGCTTTCTGCATGACATTTATCCTGCACTAAGCTACCAAATGCCTTTAAATCCTACAGTAATACAGTAAAAATCTATACTACGAAATGTTGGTCATGAAACATTTACGTCTTTGTAGGCAGGTGGCTGCATAATGCAGGATGAAAGTCATGCAGAAAGCTCCTTTCTGCATGACTTTCACCCTGCATTAAGCTGCCGCCTGTGTTAAAGTTCAATAATGGTGCGTATTTGACTCTTCGTTGTGTCGAGTTTTTACTGTACCTCCTTTTCGCTGGTCGATTTGGAGGGATTTTACTGTTAAAGGTAATTGAATAAATATTCACTCGAAAGTAATACCTTCCTGGTAAAGAACAATCTGTCATCTTTTTAGAGTATTTTAAACATGTGGCTGCTTAATACAAGGTGAACGTATTTCGAAAAGCTCATTTTGGGAGCTGTGTGCACGATTTTTACCCTGCATTAAGCTGTCCATATCTTTATTTCCGACGCTGAGACAAATTTGAACGTTCGTATTAGAGAGCGAATTTACTGTACTGGGTCTTACCATCATGCTCTACAATACGTAGTGGAAGTTTGTGTAGATAGACATTTGGCTCGCTGGTGATAATGTAATATATTTCAACTTCAATTTACACGCCTTTAATTTAAGTTGTTAGAATATTATGTTAATGGTCGTTTGACTCGCTAGTGATAATGAACAAACAATTCAACTTCAATTTACACTGATTTTACTTCTGACGATAGTTTTAACCCTTCGTTTGCTATTCACGTCAATATACCTACCTGTAAATAGTGAAGACCCAGATGAGACAGCTCCTGCAGGAGCTGTCTCATCAGGGTCTGCACTATTTACAAGTTGATTGTTCATCCAGTGTACTCCACAGTAGTGATTGCACAGCGACATACTTGTACACAGAGAAGATATATGTAATTATACAACAGGGCATGGGTAAAGAATGAGAAATGTATTTTAAAATTCAGCAAGAGAAGGGTTAACTCTATAACGTCACTTGTTGTACGGCTTCACAGTTTTGCAATTTTAATAAAATTGGAAGATTGTGTAAAGAGTCATTTGACTCGCTATTGATAATGAAGTAAATGTCAACTTCAGTCAACACGCCTGCTACTTTCATGTACGACGACACTTTTGCAGTTGTTAGAATTTAGCAAATGGGAACTTATTGTGTGTAGATAGTCAACTTACTCGCTAGTGTTAATGTAATATATGTTGAATTCACTCACACGTCTGCTACTTATGGCGGTACTTTGCAGTTGTTATACTTTAACAAATGGGAACTGACTGTGTAGTAATTTGACTCGCTGGTGATAATGAAGTAAATGTCAACTTCAGCCAACACGCCTGCTACTTATGACGGTACTGTTGCAGTTGTTAGAACGTTACACGTGGAAGATTGCGTAGATTAGTCCTTCCCCCCCCCCCCCACACTAATTTTTTGCCTCTAATTGTTTAATCCATTACTGTCAAGTGTCAACAGAAAGGGACACAGGCAAACAGTGTAGACCCATATGTGAAGCCGTATATGAGACGTCTCATCAGGGTCTACATTATCTTCTCAAACGCACGTGATGCTCATTTATAAATCTTTTTATACGGAGCCTAAGTTAGTATTATTATCCAGACATAAATGGGTGAATACTCTATGGAATGTAAATATTTATTGTATATTCGTGGTTAACTGCTCGCAAGTTTATTTATTGGAACTTTTGCTATAGTTGTGTACACCCCCAGCAGTAGAGAAACTACTGTCTGGGGCGTATGCCTCTAGCAAACGTTTATGCTTACAAAATGGTAGCATTGCCCGTTGACTCGTATAATTGATCTATATATCTACATTTGATCCCCATGCTGTACCCATGTACCTGGGTGTAATAAAAGATATGTTCTGTTCTGTTCTGATAAAAAGTAATGAACTAATGATGACATGATCATCATTAATATTAATATGAATATGTTTGTTACTGTATATGACTACAGTAATGTTTGGCCATGACAAGAACTCTTGAATCCAGAACAAAAAGGTGCAGACCCTGATCAGACGGCTCCTATTGAATCTGATAGATATTTGACACCGTTTCTCTTAACCAAACATGAACCGCGACTCAAATATCTACCAGATTCATTTAATTCACTATCATATGAGTTTCAAATATTCTTCTGTAAAAAACAGAGACGTTTTCAGACAAAAAATACTGTTTGATTTTTATGCCCCCCAAAGCTAGGCTTTGGCGGCATATAGTGATCGCACCGTGCGTGGGTGTGTGGGTGGGTGTGTGGGTGGGTGTGTGGGTGTGTGGGTGTGTGTACCTTTTGTCCGGAGTATATTTCCTTTGTCACATCAGCTACGGATACCAAATTTGGTGTGTGAGTTCATCTTGGGATGGCGGAGTGTCGCGTACCATTTTCATGTCACTGTGACCTTGACCTTGACCTTTGGCCTTGATTTTACAAAAAGCTTGTACGGAGCATATCTCCTTTACCTTACCAGCTACAGATTCCAAATTTGGTGTGTGAGTTCATCTTGGGATGGCGGAGTGTCGCGTACCATTTCCAGGTCACTGTGACATTGACCTTGACCTTTGACCTCGATTTTAGAAAAAGCTTATACCTTACCAGCTACAAAAAGCTTGTCCGGAGTATATCTCCTATACCTTACCAGCTAAGGATTCCAAATTTGGTGTGTGAGTTCATCTTGGGATGGAGGAGTGTCGCGTACCATTTTCAGATCACTGTGACCTTGACCATGACCTTTGACCGATTTTACAAAAAGCTTGTCCGGAGCATATCTCCTTTACCTTACCAGCTACAGATTCCAAATTTCGTGTGTGAGTTCATCTTGGGATGGCGGAGTGTCGCGTACCATTTCCAGGTCACTGTGACCTTGACCTTGACCTTTGACCTCGATTTAAAAAAAAGCTTATACCTTACCAGCTACAAAAAGCTTGTCCGGAGTATATCAACTATACCTTACCAGCTAAGGATTCCAAATTTGGTGTGTGAGTTCATATTGGGATGGAGGAGTGTCGCGTACCATTTTCAGATCACTGTGACCTTGACCTTGACCTTTGACCGATTTTACAAAAAACTTGTCCAGAGCATATCTCCTATACCTTACCAGATACGGATTCCAAATTTGGTGTGTGAGATCACCTTGAGATGGCGGAGTGTCGCATACCATTTTCAGGTCACTGTGACCTTGACCTTGACCTTTGACCTCGATTTTACAAAAAGCTTGTCCAGAGCATATCTCCTATACCTTACCAGCTATGGATACAAAATTTGGTATGTGAGTTCATCTTGGGATGATGGAGTGTCGCGTATCATTTTCAGGTCACTGTGACCTTGACCTTTGACCTCGATTTTACAAAAAGCTTATACCTTACCAGCTGCAAAAAGCTTGTCCGGAGTATATCTCCTATACTTTACCAGCTACGGATTCCAAATTGCTGTGTGAGTTAATCTTGGGATGGAGGAGTGTCGCGTACCATTTTCAGGTCACTGTGAGCTTGACCTTGACCTTTGACCTCGATTTTACAAAAGCTTGTCCGGAGCATATCTCCTATACCTTACCAGCTACGGATCCAAAATTTGGTATGTGAGTTCATCTTGGGATGACGGAGTGTCGCGTATCATTTTCAGGTCACTGTGACCTTGACCTTTGACCTCGATTTTACAAAAAGCTTATACCTTACCAGCTGCAAAAAGCTTGTCCGGAGTATATTGTCAGGACGGGCCAGAGTGTGGACAAAAAGACAAATATTTATCAGTCTGAGAAGAAACCTCATCACCTCTACTAGTACTTGGTGTATCTAATGCACATATATGTATGAACTGATCTGATTTTTGACTGTTACTACTAATGGGACAAGAATTTGAATCACCTTTTATTATCATGTTACGGCCATCAGATTTACATTCTGAATTGACCCCCGTAATAACATGACCTGTAATATCAACATCTTTATCCTTTTGAACCATTTCTGTCCAACAGGTAACTTTCTTCAGACCACCTAAGCTCACAAATATGAGTACAACTAATATTGCTACATTTTCAGACATCAAGAACAATAAAACTACTAGAACAAGGGAGGTAATTGTGTCTATACCCCAATTACACTCATCGGCCTTATTGCTTTCATTTACATGTACTCGTTCTACATCTGAATTATGTATACTAGCTACAACCATCTCATCTTTCTCTTTTGATTCAACTCTGTCACAGTACATACAATTTATTTCTATACATGGATGCCTTGAAAGTGCATCAGCATTAGAATGAAGTAAACCTGCTCTATGTTGTATGGTGAAATCATATTCATTTAGAAATGTTAACCATCTTGCTAATTGACCCTCTACATTTTTGAAGTTTAGTAACCATAGATGAAAATGTTTCATTGCATTAACAATAGCCAATAGCTCTCTCCGTGTTACACAATACTTTCTCTCAGTTCTCGTGAAACATTTGCTATAATAACCAATAACATTTTCTTTACCATTTTGCACTTGAGAAAGAACTGCTCCCTGTGCTGAGAGACTTGCATCACAATCTAAGATAAAGTGATCAGTTTCAGTTGGAAATGCCAAAATTGGAGCTGTTGTGAGAGCCTCCTTTATTTTCTTAAAGGAATTTTCACAGTCCTGTGTCCAAACAAATTTTCTACCATTCTCAGCAAGTTCATGAATTGGCTTTGCCAATTTTGCAAATTGAAAAACATAAGATCTATAATAACTCGCCATTCAAATCCCAACCGGTCCAGCCGAGAAACGGACATTAGCCACCCGGACATTTGCCCCACCATTTTTCATGTTTGTAATAAAATGACAGCATTAAATCTCGAAATTTGTGAAAACTAATGACAGTTGACATTCGCGAAAACTAATGACATTTCAAGTCGGCATGCGTGACGGTTTTGAAGGCTTTGAACGAGAAGCAAGGAAACTAGCTTACATGATTGGTAATTATTATTTAGCTTATGATGCATACGTATTTCTCATCAGATAAACGAAAACCACTACTCAGAATTGTTTTTCTCTTCACTGACTTCAGTACAATAAATGGAGCTCTTTAAATGTGGAGTCTCGAAAATAGGTCAACCTTTAACTTGAATCAAGCACAGGGGACCGTCCCAATGAAGTATGAACCTGGACAGAAAAAATGTATGAACACTAGATATATAGGGACCGTCACAATGAAGTATGAACCTGGACAGAAAAAATGTATGAACACTAGATATAATTATAGTCTATATATCTCGTGATCATACATTTTTTCTGCCCAGGTCCATACTTCATTGTGGCGGTTCCCCGTGGAATCATTCGGACATTTTGTTGACTTTTTGTTATGATTCTTCAAAGTAAATTGTGTTGCTGATGGATATCAAGAGAGTATTTGCTCATAAAAACCTGATACCAAAATGTTATGTGTCAGTGACATTTCAGCCTTGATTACAGGTCTATTCCTTTAGATAAACATATCCTTCTTTTTAAATACAAAAAAATAGAGTAGCCTTAATATACGGACTGTTACAGTAATTAAATAAACAAACATAATTAGGCGACATTTCATTAATTTACTACGGACCGTTTGTTACCAGGTAAAATGTAGGTAATTACGACATCAATGCCAATTACTGCATAAACAATTAGACCTGTTTGCGGCATAAGAAATAGATGAAGTGCACAATGCCTAGCACGTCTTATCAATATTACATGGCTCAGTGGCTAGCTGCAAGAGGTAAGTATGTCAAGACCGACTGGCCCATAATCCTGACCCCAGGCATTTAATCCCTTGACACGTTTATGATAGGGCACTTACGAATTGCAACATTTAGCTAATAGACCGATGATTCTAATTAGATACGTGTAGTCTGCTTGAAATTTTGGGACCGATTTTTTTTCAAATTCTGTCGTACAAACCGGTCTGAGAAGTCAAAAATCGGTCCAGACCGGCGATTTTCCGGATTTCTAGAGCCAATGAAATAAAACTCCTGGCCTCTTTTGCATTTTTAGGTGTAGGCCAATTCTTGATATCTTTGATTTTCTCAGGAGAATTCCCAACACCATTTTCACTTATTGTATGACCTAAAAATGTGACCTGTTTCTGAAACAATATACATTTCTTTGCATTCAACTTTAAATTAGCATCTTTCAACCTGCTGAACACTATTTCCAAATTTTGTAACTGACCCTCAAACGTTTTTGAATGACAGATAATGTCATCTAAATATATTATTACTATTTTCCAGAGCAAGCCCGAAAAAACCATTTGCATTAACCGAGTGAAAGTGGCTGGACTGTTGCACAGACCAAAAGCTAGACGCCGCCATTGCCACTGTTCTCCACCAGGTATAGAGAATGCAGTTTTATATCTATCTTTCTCATCAATGTCTACCTGCCAATAACCTGATTTCATGTCTAAACAAGACCACCACTTTGATCCTGCCAATGCCTCTATGCTATCATCAATTCTTGGCAAAGGTTGTGAGTCCTTAATAGTACAATAATTAAGACCTCTGAAATCACAACAAAACCTAATGCTACCATCTGACTTGGTTACCATCACAACTGGAGCATTATACGGTGAATGTGAACATTTTTCTATGATACCATCATTTTCCATTTTCCTAATTTCTTCTTCGGCAGCCTTGCGTTTTGCTAATGGAACTCTATATGGATATTTCTTCACAAGTTTTGAATCTCCTGTATCAATTTCATGCTTTATCAATGTAGTGTGACCAATATCATTTGAATCTTTACTAAATGCATATTGATGCTTAATCAAAATTTGCTTCAGCACTTCTATTTGACTGATGTCTAAATTTGCACATGACTTTTCTTATAATGCTACTAGGTGATCTGGCAACTTATCTGAATCCTTAGCAATATCTGAAGTACAAGCTGAGCCAACAAATTCATCTTCAACAACCTCAACTGTTTCCATGGTAGCAGTAACTGTGTCTTTAAATACCTTAATAGGCTTGTCTGTCAAATTAGCTAATCTAATTGGAACTCTACCCGTATTTGGATCTACTACTGATTTTGCAACTAGTAAACCAGTTTTCTGCACAAATTTTTCTGAGCCCTCAATGATGCAAGAACAATCTTTATCAATATAATCTAGTGTTTTTCCACCTACTACAACTTCACTACTAGGAGGTATCTCAACATTCTCCACAAGAGCTATTCTACAACAAGTAGATTGATTATGTTTCATATAACAAGGTATATTTTCTCCATTGATTTTCAAATAACCCTTACTAATCATCAAATCACATTTGTGAGTTTTCATAAAATCCATGCCCAATATAACATTTTCAACTATGTCAGAAATAAGCATTTCCTGATTAAATGTTTGGCTACCTAAAGTTATTTGGAATGAAGCTTTCCCTTCAAACGCAATATTCTCTCCAGTCACAGTTAACAATCTAGATTGAACTGATGTAATTTGAGGTTTTACACTGTTTGGGAAAGACTCAAACAATTTACTACTCAAAACTGAAACATTTGCACCAGTGTCACACAGAAAAGATGTAACACTATCATTTATCATGCCATCACAGTAATAACCTTTTCTACTGCCAAAACTACCTATATTTTCATATTGAATGTTTGAACCTAATTTGTCTGCGGTCTGGCTGCGGTTCCCCAACTCGACCTCTGTCCGTTTCCCTGCCACCTTCTACCTTGTACATTCTGATAATTTCTCCTTGTATTATTAGAATTAAACCTATCCAGTCTATTGTAATTATTTGAGGATCTATAATTATCAGATCTACCTTGGAAATTTGAATTGTACCTGTTCCCCTGTCTATTTTGACCATTTGAATGATATCTATTATTTTGCACATTCTGGTAACCATTTTGAGACCCAAAATTTTGACTAGCTTGTCCAGATGTATAATTTATCTTCTCTACTTGCTGTGTGAGAGATTTTATTTGATCAACCAGATCTGCCATATTTGGTGTAGCACTTTCTTCTCTAGACTTTGAAGTAGTTAAAGAGGAAAAAGAGGCTTGCTGATATGCATTAACTGGTTTCATTCTTTGCTTATCAGCCAGCTTGTGTGTCTCCAATCTAACAGCTATCGTCTCGGCTTCTGTCACAGATTTCGGACAATACTCTCTCAACCTTAACCTTATGTCAGAGTCATCAAGACTATCGATGAAATAATCTAAAGCTAAAATTTCTACCAACTCTGTATTTGCATCTGGATAAGCTTGTCGAGTGAGCTTTTTCACCTTTTGTGCAAGATCAGAAATTGACTGGCCTGGATCTTTGCTAAGTGATTTTAACTGTGTTCTAAATATTTCTGCTTTATTTCTTGTTCCAAATCTTGACCTTAGAATTTCTGTCAAACTATCAAAATCTCTTTTCTCTCTTTCACTCAATTCACTGAGCAAAGATCTAGCATTTCCACTAAGACTACTAGCCAAATATAAAGCTTTATTCATATATGACCAGCCATTAATTTCTGCAATTATATTGAATTGTGTTAAATAATCCTCTATATCTGTAGAACCCTCATACTGCTGAGGTTTAACTTTTAGCCCTCTATTATTATCTGAAATAGTTTTATTTGTATTTATGTTTTGCTCAAAATGAGACCTATTCCTATGTGGAGCTAATTTAAATTGAATTTCTGGATCTGGGTTTTGCATCTCTGATATATTAGTTTGCATTGTCAACATTTGATTTTCTAAAGTGCCAATTTTCTGTTGCAGCTGTGAATTCATACATAAAATTGTTGAACTTAAAGAATTTATATTCTTTGACATTTCTGAAATTTGATTTTCTATCTGAGAACCACTGTTTACTCCATTCATATCATTTCTGCTCATTCCAACCATTTCCATTTCATCTCTATCTGTATCCATCATTATCAATATACATGTAGCAACAGTAGTTATCAGTAGATCTATAGATCTATTTTCTAATATTTATCTATTTTATTCTTTTTATTTACAGATCCAGAACCCATTTCCAGCTTCTACACCAACCATCAATTCAACCAACTGATTTCTATTAAAATGTTCCATTTTGTTTTAAATAAAATTTATCAAATTTTGAATTTTATCTTTTTCTTCTATAGATTCTAAATGTTTCAACATTCTGGATATACCAAAATTCTCATTTGAAACATTTATTTTTCAAAACAGATTCTTTTATCCCACTTCTGACACCATTTGTCAGGACGGGCCAGAGTGTGGACAAAAAGACAAATATTTATCTAATTTTTATTTTCTTCTATTATCATATTTCCACATTAAATATTAATAACATTTTAATATAGCTCTATATTTATATTTAAATAAATATAGATCTATACATTTATAAAATCAATACCTTTCCACAATAATTCATCTTAACAATTTTTAACAAGCATTATCGTGTGAACAGTTTTCAAAGTTTGAGAACCTTTTCAAAAAGCAATATCGTTCTAACGGACCGTTTGAAATTCGGCCGATTTATTTGGAAAGCGCGGACCGAAGAATAGATCGAAATCTCCGGTTGCTAAGCATCACAGAGGCTTCAGAGACGAGATAACAAATAATTCCACTTCCGCTTCAATCCGTCGATTGAAAGTTGTGTTTGTTGAGAGATACAAATTCATGAATATTTACAAATTCAAAGACAATCATGACGAATAAGAAGTATAGATCGATTGTACAACTTGTATGTGAAAGGATCATATAGACCGTAGACATTGTCATGCGGGATTAAAGAAATACGAGATAAAAATGTATGAAATTGACTTGCTGACACAATCGGTTTTCGTTCATACAGCAGGTGACATCATAACACTATCTCCTATACTTTACCAGCTACGGATTCCAAATTGTTGTGTGAGTTCATCTTGGGATGGAGGAGTGTCGCGTACCATTTTCAGGTCACTGTGACCTTGACCTTGACCTTTGACCTCGATTTTACAAAAGCTTGTCAGGAGCATATCTCCTATACCTTACCAGCTATGGATACAAAATTTGGTATGTTAGTTCATCTTGGGATGACGGAGTGTCGCGTATCATTTTCAGGTCACTGTGACCTTGACCTTTGACCTCGATTTTACAAAAAGCTTATACCTTACCAGCTGCAAAAAGCTTGTCCGGAGTATATCTCCTATACTTTGCCAGCTACGGATTCCAAGTTTGGTGTGTGAGTTCATCTTGGGATGGAGGAATGTCGCGTACCATTTTCAGGTCACTGTGACCTTGACCTTGACCCTCGACCTCGATTTTACAAAAAAGGTTGTGTAGAGAATATCTCCTATACCTTACCAGCTACGGATTCCAAATTTGGTGTGTGAGTTTATCTTGGGATGGCGGTGTGTCGCGTACCATTTTCAGGTCACTGTGACCTTGAACCTCGATTTTACACAAAGCTTGTCCGGAGCATTTCTCCTATACCTTACCAGCTACGGATTCCAAATTTGGTTTGTGAGTTCATATTGGGATGGCGGAGAGTCGTGTACCATTTTCAGATCACTGACCTTGACCTTGACCTTTGACCTCAATTTTACAGTCCGGAGCATATCTCCTATACCTTACCAGATACAAAAAGCTTGTCCAGAGCATATCTCCTATACCTTACCAGCTACGGATTCCAAATTCGGTGTGTGAGTTCATCTTGGGATGGCGGAGTGTCGCGTACCATTTTCAGGTCAATGTGCCCTTGACCTTTGACCTTGATTTTACTAAAGGCTTGTCCGGAGCATATCTCCTATACCTTATCAGTTAGATTCCAAATTTGTAATTTGTAAGTATTGGACAGGTATGCTTAGGCAAACAGTGTAGACCCAAATCAAACTACAGGGTCTACACTGTTTGCTACTACATTAGCATGAATCAGACATTATAAAGAGCTCTAAATACTATTCATACATGGGTAGGCCATGCTGTTCAAATACTTGCAGTGTCAGAACTTTCAGATGAATTACAGCATTATAACAATATAGACCCATATCAGACAGCTCCTGTAGGAGCTACTGGGTCTTCATTGCTTGCTTACAACACTACCTAAATCAGATGCTATACATGATAATGCAAAGAATGTAGATCCATATTAGGTAACTTCTGTTGGAGCTGTCTAAGAGCCAGTCTTACATGAAACTTTGACCATGCGTTTAGAATTGACTGTGGGTATGTTTTTAACGTTAAGGATCGACATAGGGTCTTTCTTAAGCGTTAAGAATCAACTTTACTCTCTTTGTCACCCTTCCTTTTGTTTGCATTGCGTCTTTGTGCTTGTGGTTTGTTCATGTTGCGGAACGTTTGTCCCTGGTTCTTGTGTGTCTTTTGGTGTTTTCTGTGTTCATTTCGTGTGTGTGTGTGTGCGTGTACGTTTGGGTGTGTGGTTGTGTGTGTGTGTGTCATGCTGTCTATCGGTGTTTTGGTGGTGGTTGCGTCTTGCATGTGGCTTTGCCTGCTTGACTTTACTACTTTTCCATTTAACAGTAACAATCAACACAGTATGTTTTTTTAATATTGAAATTTGACCCCGTGTCTTTTTTTTAAAACGTTAAGAATTTACCCAGGATCTGATTTTAACGTTGACAATCAACCCAGGGTCCTTTTTAACGTTGAGAATGACTTAGGGTCCTTTTTAACTAAGTTTTGACCCTTGGCTCTTTTCTTAGCTATCATAATCGTCAAAGGTTCTGTTTCTAATGTTAAGAACTGACTCCTGTGTCATTTTTAACAGCATCAAAATTTCATGTTACACCTGCATTACATTGTATTGTTTTTCCGCTAAAATGCATTTCGGTGTCAAACACTTTGGGGGCATTTGTCACCCGTGACGACTCTCTTGTTTTCTACATTAATTGGCCAGTTTCTCGCTAAAATCTAGTTAGCTGGCACTTGCAAACGGTTTGGATCCATATGGGATGCCGAGAAGTATATTACCTCTTCGGTATCCAATCAATAGTTTCTGAAACTTTTCAACGCAGTCAAATGAATCGAGAAATAACCTTTTACTTCATAAACACGCATGTTGACGTACTTGCAAACAGTGTTCCTATGCGACGTCTGATCAGAGTCAGCTCTGTTTGCTTATGGATTAACCCTTTCGGCGCCAAATTTCTAATTGTCGTCTGCAATTCAATTTTGTTTAATCATTCGGTACAATAAGGAAATGAGATAAAAAAAATCAAATTTCAAAGGAATAAAGCGCAGGTAAAAGTAATAGAGACAAAAAGCGAAATCCTTGATCAGACGCCGCCTTGAAAAGGCGGTGTCTGATCTGGAACTGCGCTATTTGTCGTGGTGCATTTATGCGCCATTGGCGGTAAAAGGGTTAAAGTAGCTCTGTTTCTACAGTTTCTATTCGTATGCCATGTAATTACTATTCATGATGTAGTTATGTATTACACGAATATTCATTGAGTAAAGGATTTAAGACATCCATTTTAACCCTTTGTCTCATAGGCTATTTTTAGATACAACCTCTTTGAATAGACCTACCGAAAAGAAGCATTGATTAGAGAAAAGGAAAATTTTAGAAAATTGTGGTTTGAAACAATTGTGATAAATAGAGCATTTGCTCCTATAGGAGCAAGTGCTCTATTTATCACAATTGTTTCACAAAGTGACTTTTACAGAGTCGTCAAAAGTCGTGAGGGGAATGGGTTAAAGCAGTACCATAAGAACTACTAAATAAACCTCTACCAACCAGCGAGTGCAGCATGCGCAACATGTGGAACAATTGCACACTGATTGCACTTAGAAAAAATTGGTATATGTTGGTTGTACGTATATTAAATTTGGCAAGAAGTGGTGATGATAGATATACCACTGCGACGACTATAATCACGTTCGGCCGAAAGGCGTCGGTATTTCAAATTCATCTTGAAGTTATCAGTTAGATATCGACGGCTCAAGCTAAACCTGCTAATGTTCTGTACAAAATGTCTGTAGAAATAATGAAACATTTTTGAGAGCTTTTCCGATGACTATATACTCATGATGTACTCAGCATTTGACTCTTTGGGCGCAAACTTTCTAGTTGTCGTCTGCAATCCAATTTTTGTTAAATGATTCGGTAAAATAAGGAAATGAGGTAAAAAATGTAAGTTTCAAAGGAATAAAGCACATATATATAAATAGAGATTGAGACAAAAAGTGAAGTCCCTGCTCAGACGCCGCCTTGGAAAGGCGGCGTCTGATCTGGGACTGCACTATTTGTCGTGGTGCTTTTATGCGACATTGACGGTGAAAGGGTTAACTCTTTTCATGTGAAGCGCAATCTGTCTCGATGATGCAAACAACTTGGATGCGTATGAGATGCCGATCAACCCGGCTTCTGATCAGGATCTATCTGTTTGACATTCGGTCAATTATTTTTCAAACGATCTAATGAATGGAAGTTGTTAAGTAAATCCAACTTCTGGCAAGACATCATTCAGAGCAACAGATAAACGTGCGTACTCATGAAATACTAAAATCGTCATGTCTTCACTAAACCCTATGTTGTGACCACTCTTTAAGATCGTCTCGAAGAGATTATAAAGAGGTTATTCTTGAAACTGTTTTAATTAACGCATCTTATCTGGACCTCTGATCATTTGTTTTCCAGCACGCTTACCCATTTCCCTCTCTTTCTTTTTTTGTCCTCTTGTTACGTCGTGACTGTATCGCTGTCGTTTCAAATGAAGCTCTTCTGCCATTTACGCATTTGTTGATAAAAAGGTTTCTATTTCTTTTTTCAAACAAGGTAATGAACTTACTACACCATCCTATCGCCTTTAGCATACTTACGGTCCTCGAACGTTCCGATAAAATGTAAGATGACAACAGACGTATCAAAGTGAGAGAACTGTCATTAACGATATGAAGCTATATCCATATGTATAAGCGTAATATTTTACAACACTTTACTCCACATATACGCCTTTTAACACAGTTGCTAACAGATTAGACCGAGATCAGACGGCTCCTATAGGATCCGTCAGATGAGGGTCTACTCTGTTTACACATGACATAATATAGACAGCATTGTTCATTTGCCATTATAAAGCTTCAGGAAGTTAATATTCAAGATGTTATTATTTCTTTCATGAATATGCATGAGGTAAAACATTTATCTGAACAAGAATAGTATACTTGGTGATAAAGGAGAGTAGCAATTTGACTAGAAACCAATGCATTTGTTTATGCCATTGAATCTGTAAACGATTCAAACGCAAGACCTTGTGGAGTCTTCGGTCAAGAGCCATTTTTGTATTTCAGAAAGTGATAAATTGTGTTGTTGTTGATGATGATGATGATGATGTCGATGATGATGAGTAGATGTAGCTAACACGTTACAAAGCAGCACATTGATGCCAACCACTGCCGCCCTACCCTGCTCTTAGTTCTTATCCGGACATAATACTTTGCCAAAAGAACACTAACACTGTCTGATCAAACACATTATAATTGAGTCAAACCCCCGCGAAAAAGGGGCAAATAAAAGTGAATTTTATGAAAAAGGTGATCAGAGGAAAAGCAGCCTATGATCACTTAAGTGTTAGCTGAAAGATCTCGTGATCCTAGACGTTCTGTATTTGAATTTCTTAAAATACACCATTCATCACTGGTACGACTTTCAAATAGATCAATTTCACATAGCATTGTTCCGCGATAATTATTGCCAAACATATTATGTTTCGATAGATTTAAAATTACATTTTTCATCTGTCTAGTTTAAGGAAAATCTGCATGATTCATACACATTTAAGAAACTGATACCCTAGGCAACATGTATGGCTTTAAGAGATCCAGGATAACAATGGGGTTTCTTTAATTTGTTCATGCATACATTTAAATGCAAATTATGTAATTAACCTTCCCTTCATATAAACGCTTTTTCACGTCTTTGCAAACAGAGTAGACCCAGATCAGACGACTTCTATAGGAGCCGTCTGATCAGGGTATGTTCTGTTTGCGTACGGTATAATATAGATCTGATTCTACAGTTTCTACCTGAGCCAAAATGTTCTGATCTCATATGCCATAATAAGACCGAATCTTAGATTAATTAATATTCATAATGTCATTATGTCTCCTCCATTTATAATGGGGAGACATATTGTTTTTGGTCGAGTTGTCTGTCTGTCCGTCCGTCTGTCCGTCTGCCTGTCACACTCGTGTCCGCTCCATATCTCTCATAAATATGGAAGGATTTCAAAATGCTTTGGCACAAATGTTCGACTTAACAAGACGACGTGCAGAGCGTTCGATTCAGGCACGTGGGTCAAAGGTCAAGGTCACAGGTCAAGGTCAACTGTTTTAGCCACACCCTTCGTGTCCGCTCCATATCTCTTAAACCCTTGGAAGGATTTCAAAATGATGTGGTACAAATGTTGTCCATAACAAGGCGGTGTGCAGACAGCAGGATTCAGGCAAATTCTTTAAAGGTCAAGGTCACAATTCAAGGTCGTGATCACAATTCAAGGTCAATTATTCACACTTTCTTGTTCGAACAATAACTCCTACATGGCTAATGCCATTTGATTGAAACTTCATACATTGACAGAGCATGCTGAGAGAAAGTGTCATGTATAAGGGCCATAACTCTGGCTTCAATACTTTTGGAGTTATTGCCCTTTGTTACATTTTCTTGTCCGGTCAATCATTCTTACTCTACCAATGCTATTGGAATGACATTTCATGTATGGAAAGAGCATGATGGAAGGAAGTTTTATGCATAAGTATCATAACTCTGGCTTCAATAATATTGGAGTAAGTGCCTCCCATTTTCTGCAGAGTTATGGGACTTTGAAATTTATATATGGAAATTTTGTGTGCACGGTTTCTCCAAAACCTTTAATTGGATATGCATTAAATTTCATAAGATTGATTGGCATCATGCCTAGTTGTGCATATCTTATTCCTGTTATGGTTTAACGATTTTCTGCAGAGTTATGGGACTTTGAAATTTTTACATGGAAAATTTTGTCCGCGGTGTTTCTCCAAAAACTTTTATCAGATTTCCATGAAACTTCATAGGTGTGATCAGCACCATGCCTAGTTGTGCATAGTTTATTCCTTTTCCGGTTCGATGATTTTCTGCAGAGTTATGGGACTTTGGGACTCCATGCGCTGGGGGAGACATCAGTTTTTGTATCAAAAACAATTCTAGTTATTTCTTACATGAATATGCAACGGTGAAATGGTTAATCAAATGTTATACACAAATTTCATTTGCCGTCATGAATTCTTTCTTTCTTTTCTAAATCATGCAAAGCTCCAGATTAGATGCGTAAATTAAAACATTTTCAAAAATAACTCTTTCATTTCACCACTAAACTCTAAACGATATTAGTCTATGTGTACGCACCCTTATCTGTAGATAGCGCTGTAAATGGCAATTCCTGTGTTAAGTTGTGCATTTTACTCACCTGTACACTTCATTTATCGTCCGGAAGAAAACATTCAGTCACAAAGAAGAGTTACCATTTGATACCAGGCTCCGAGGTAATAAAACTCCTGAGTCTCAGTCTGAGTTCATTCCCAAGTACCTGATTAGTCAGATTGAGCATGCTCAATGTCTGCCAATTGGATGCTTGAGAATAAACTCAGACTCAAACAAAAAGTATCTCCGGTCAAAATCCCAGAGAGACACTGATAGCTGAAAGTCGTTAAATTATAATTGTCAACGATCTTCGATATAACCTATTAAGTGTGAATTAATAGAACGCATAATGTCATTGGCAATATTTTGATGCAATTCTGAAAAAAACCCAGAAACGCCAACGAAAAACTAACGTTGATGCTAAATACAACACCGCTGCTAAATGCAATTGGAAAAGGTTTTGTATGTCATTTGTAACTATACGAAATAGTTACCATGTTTTTGTGGCATTTTTGCTCAAGAATAGGGACACATAAAATGCTTTCAATATATATAAAATTGGTGAGTTCAGGGTTGATGTATGATTATGCTGTTTTGTGAACCTTAAACAATAAACTTTAATACACTTTACAAGAAGGGACATTCGGACGCATTGTTTAGATTTGGTAATATAGCTGTTCTTAACAACCTGCCTAACGTGTTCCTGTCAAGCATGGAGACGGAAACAATTCATCATTTTGCATTTAATATGAAATACCTTTGCTGATCTGACGGACGCTGTCTTACAATTCTGTAAATTAAACTTTACTGGTTAAAAGATTTGAACCTTTCATTAATAACAAAGTATTGTAAAAACTGACATTGATTTCCGATTCGTTCAAACATTTTAGAAACTATTGACCGAGTGTCAAACAACTTGGATCCTGATGAGACGCCGAGTTACTCGGTGTCTCATCAGGATCCAAGCTGTTTGCAAATGTTTGTTAGATCGTGCTTTAGCTTGTGTTGCCCAGTGCCAACTTGACCTAGATAGCTTATATACTTCAGTGTGGCATTCATCATTGGAAAATGACGTCGCATAAATTTGTTCGCTGTAATCATCTTTGTTATGCTCGCAACATTGCTGAATTAACTTCAGTGTACAGTTACGACGATAAAATTACCGTCAGTACATTTGAATACGAACAATGTCAGTTGACGTTTGTATGTCATTGTTTTAAGGAGTGTTCGCCTATTATTGTCAGGATAAAGCATGTATAAATTCGTTCAATGAGTATACAAAACACATTTCTTAAGAAGTTTCAAAGCATTTGAGCAGTTCTAGATGTTGGAATACAGTTGTTGTGTTGTTTACCTGTATCAATTTGTCCCCTTCCATCATTAACCCTTACCTCAAGAAATATAATGACACCATAAATATGCTGACTTTTTATTTTGGTATATAAACAACGGAAATTTTTACCATGGTAGACGTTAAAAATCATATCTGGAATGAATAGTTAAACGGGCAAAATGTTGACCATTAAAGAGTGATGTATCGTCCATTATGAAGTTTAACAAGTCATGTTATTAGTCTCTGACCCATAACACATTTTGTTGTATTTTACTTTGTATTTACTTGTCTGGATTTCATCCAATATAATGCATTATTTTTTTCTTTTCACTGACCGCTTCCCTCATATACATGAAGTTTCACACATTTGTAAACACAGCAGACACAGATCAAACGGCCCCTATAAGAGCCGTCTGATCGGAGTCTGCTCTGTTTGCTTTCAATATGACATAGACCTAATTCTACAGTTCTATGGAACTTTTATCAATGTTATGTGATAAAAGAATCTTATATCCGTGTTCATTACCAATTGTTTTCATGAAAACCGTTTACTATTATGAATATTACACTCGCTAAAGCTCGTGTCATACTATTACAGTAAACTCGCTTCATTAAAACAATTTGTAATGAACACCCATGTCAGATTCTCTATTTATGAAACACGTTTACTATAATGAATATAACACTCGCTAAAGATCTTGTTATATTATTATAGTATTTTCGTTTCATAAAAAATGTAATGAACACTCATGCAAGACCATCTATATACGTTAATTCATTTCATATAAGTAAGTTACGTTTTACATGCTCCTGTAAATACGAATTACCCGAGATTATTTTCGTTAAATCGAAAAATTAGCTAGTATTTGGCAAAGCTTGACTTAAACCCAATTATTTCAGAAATAGGCAAACGCACTGTGAATATTCTTAATTTCATAACTGATATGTATTTGTGAGCACATGGCCTATGCCAGGGCAATGCTTGAAGTAGATAAGGTTGTGGGTGAAACTATTGGTGGAATGATGCATCAAACACACTGACAAACGCACAATTTAGCCCAAACACATTGTATTCATTGAATAAATTATATTCAAACTAACGTGCGAACCATGTCAGTAACACAGATTAAAATCAGACTTCAGTCTAATACAACACGAAATGTCTGACTGTAGTGATCATAGTAATAGATAACTATAGTGCTGCAGTTTATAGCGAAATGGTTTGTCTCACCTTTTTCGCAGCCAAATATTGTCTTCAGCAACATTTGTCGTCTGCTGCAAGTTAAGCTTGTTTAATATATAAAATTAATCACATTAACAACACTTTGGAACCTTACTCGGCGTCTCATCTGGATCCAAACTCTTAGCATTGATAATCAGAGATGGGACAGTGGCAGCGAAACGGTTAAAGGCCTAATAGATAGATATGTCACAGTATGTGTGTGGTAATGTTGTAGACGCTAATATGACTAGAACCTAATTTGTTACGGCATCCAAACATTTCCTTTAAAGAAATTATGCAAATATGAATCCGCGAGGCTTTATGAAATAAAAGTGTTTTTGTCTGTTGATTGGAAATTCTTTCTATTTACATCTATGGCGGAGGTTGAATAACACCCGTATCTAATGTAACCCAGCTGGTCATGAGATGTGATAAAATATTAATTTGCATATATAACCAGCAAATTCATCTGGTCTTCTGTCTGGGGAAGTTTGGGTTCTTGTTTTAGGTTCATGACGATGGCAACATTAGTTTACCAAACTTTAGCAGTATTTAGATACCATTACCATATAAACTGATGGAAATGTGCTGTATGCATGATTTTAATGATATGAATATGTGTATACTTTTGGTGTTGACTGATGTATACGAAAACTGCAGAAAAAAATTTGATCTGCTGAATAATTAAGACTGACCGCTCCTTTTCTGAATATCATACGATCAAAATGTGTCGCAGTGTCGTTAAATCAAAACTCAATCAAACATATATGGAAAACTATATGTTTGAACCCATCCATTTTACTATGTTAAAGGCAGACACTGGAGTTTAATTTTGTTTTCAAAATCAGTCAATAAATTGCATTCACGAAACGCCTAAGCATGCTAAAACATTACTATTGCCACAAGACATTTTATTATAAAATAAAAGTGGCTTTTATATAAAATATACAAATGAACATATCAATGTTCGACACTTTACTTTTTGTCTCGGCCATAAATTCAAGCGCGGGAAAAATCTGGCGGGAGTCTCGCAACTGACCATATAAGAAATGAGCTAGTTTGGGCCAAGGTTGAAAACGAAGTGTCAAATTTATCAACGTGTATCTAATGATAAAAATGTACATTTTATAATCAAATTTAAAGTCTAAATGGTAATGATTTGCGTTTTACTAATATAATGCATTGAGTACGTTTGCAACATTAACTCATATAGCCGCCTTTAAATGGGACACCACATGCAATATATGTATTCTAGTATACATCATTAACATCGATTGGTTCAGTAAATGGTACAGAGACTGATCAGAAAATTCCAGGGTCCAAAGTTATAAAACTTCTGAGTCTGAGATCATTTCAAGTATCTTGTTGGTCAGATTCTTCAGACTCAAGCAAAAAGCTTTTTAACATCGGGGCCAGAAGGAGCCACCATCCTGATCTGAATCGATACAAAATGTGCACATGCATTTTTATGCCCCCGTTGACGATAGTCAGGGGGCATTATGTTTTGCACATGTCCGTCCGTCTGTCTGTCTGTCTGTCCGTCTGTCTGTCCGTATGTTTGTGATAAAGGTCTTTTTCGACAATGATAGATTTTAATGCAACCTTTTATTGAATTATTATTTAGAAAAGGGGCAGTTTTAATTATTCAACAGATTAATGGGTAAATTACAACATTTTTACAAGATAAAAAAGCCAACCCAGCGTGACATATTATCAAGGTCTGTGCAGCATGCTGCATATGTTGCTTACCAATATAGTTATTTCTACGGGCGGTTTCTTATCACTCTTAATATACTTTTCTATTAAATCATGATTAATCATTCCACTTAGCCTATTCATATTGCAGAAGGTTAATTGGACTGCAAATAGGGTAAACCCGTATCAGATACCTTCTATAGGCACTGTTCGAGTAGGGCGTGCTTATATGTCAACTAGTTGGCATAGAAATGTCCTCATTGCTTACTATTTATTTTAATAAAAGTATCAACCTAAGCAATATTCCAAATTTGACGGAATTTTTTGGCTGACTTTTCAAGGAGTAAAGGGTGACCATTTCCCTTATATAGTCGATGTTTGGCACATTTGCAAACCAATTAGACCCAGATCAGACGATTCCTGTAGGAACCGTCTGATCTGGGTCTTTTCTCTTTGCTTTTGGAATAATATATATCCAACTCTACAGAATCTGCCTGACCAAAAATTCCTGTTTTCAAATTGTAATATAAATAGTAATGTTATTATTTCATACATGAATATTCAAGAAGTAAAGGGTTACCCAGACTTTCCCATGGCAGATATTGCTGTGCTTGAAATTCCAGTCATTAGATTTCAGCCTTCTGTTCTAAGCGTTCGCTAGAGCAAGATATTGTCTGAGCATAGTGCACACATCACTGGAATTGAGTGATGTATGTCAAGCAGTTTGGAATGGAATTACCATTATATTTATTTTCTGGGAAACAACAGCTGTATGCGAATTCTGTTGGAGGGTTGGTTTTGTAAACAATAATGACGAGGATGTCCTATAAATTATGTCTAATTGTGCTCATGTAAATTGCTTATTATGTTAAAATGAAGAAATTGTACGCATTCGGGATAAATTGTTAAACTTCGGAATTTGTCTAGGGAAGCGTCTAAGTAATCTAATCATTTGCTTTGAATATTTATTAGTATTTTAGATCGATAAGTAATTAATATGATCTCGTATAACCCGTGTCACTCCAAAGTTTGAAAAAAATTTGACATGTTTATACCAGTTTTCGTTTAGATTAGAATATAGTAGATTGTTTTATGCCCCCACATAGTGGTGGCATATAGGGTTGCCCTTGTCCGTACGCCCGTACGCACATCTAGAAGATTTTGTTCAGACTTCTCCTTGGAAAGTATTTGTCCAATCCACACCAAACTTTACACACATGTCTGTGGCCATTATACATGCATCTTGATCATGTTCGATAGCCATGTACATCGCTTCAGTCGTTTAGGAGTTGCGGCCCTTTATTTGCAAAAAAATGACTTTAAAATGGCCCTTACTTTCTGTGACAAAAAGTTTTAAGTGGGGGCATCAGTGTCCTATGGACATATTTCTAGTTTCTTTTGATTTACATTCCTTTAACCTAGAAATAATTCTTAGTGTAAAAGCTCTTTATTATTCAATTAATATGATTTTAAAGGGGGCCACAACTCGTTGATCTGCAAAAATAAACCATTTAAAGGGTAAAGACATACATTTAACCTCGGCTTGTTCCTAGGAAAATATCATCGAATTCTTATTCTGTTTGTTTTCTACTACGCCTTATACACCATTGCCTAGCGTCGACAAGATGTTTTGTTGCCTTTTCCAAGTAACAACATATACGTAAAAACAAATAACCAAGTATATACTAATAACAAATAACTACAGTAAAATGATACTAAAATCCCTCTAAACCGGAATTTTAGTAAAGACGAACTACAGCTTGTTTTATGCATTTAACCATTTACTCCATGAATATTCTCCTACAGGTGTTGCCGTCTGATCTTAGTTTACTTTGTTTGCAAAGGTGTCAAAATGCTTAGGCAAGACTAGATTAGAAATATAGTAAAACCCCTCTAAACCGGAATTATAGTAAAGAAGGTACTTTTAGGCAGGTGGCAGCTTAATGGGGGTAAAACATTAACCCTGAATTAAGCTGCCACCTGTCTCCAAGACCGATATTTATACTAAATTTAGAGAGGTTTTACTGTAATCAGTATTAACTAATAACTAATAAGTATCAACTAATAATTAATAAATATTAAGAAATGACAAATAAATGCGATTTCAGAGCTTTCGTATGATTCTAGATTACTCATATACATTTACTTTTTACCTTAATTACATATACATACCAACTGTTAAAATCCATCGTGTCAGGCCAAAAATATTTCGGCTCGTTACTTTTCTAAAACTGTTGAAATTAATAATGGAAAAGTAGTAAAGTCAAGCAGGCAAAGCCACATGCAATACGCAACCACCACCAAAACACCGATAGACAGCATGACACATATTGAATATACGTTTAATGTGTAAACTATGTATACACTTCCTCATGGGCCGATGGCCTTATGGATTTGAATAAAGTTATTATTATTAGCATTATTATTATTATTATGAAATAATAAGAAAAATAGATAAGAAATACTAAGTATTATAATATTTTTTTTTGGTGAAGCCTGGACTTCTTTCATTCCTTATATAGCATATTATTTACACATGTACATAGCTACATACAAACAGTCAGCATATAGCAAGTATTATGATAAGTATTAACAAACAATGAGACCTTAAGATTTCTGTATACACACTTCGACTGAACATTCCAATGTGATTTACTTCATTGCTTAGGTTCCAGTTTATGATCATTATTTATCAAAGGGATAGCAGAGAAATTAGAACTAATATTTATTATTCTGAGTCTAGATAAATTGGATATTTTATATCGAGAACCCTCAAAATCGGAAGAATGGTATTAACCACTGGTACACAGTGTCCGTTAAAATGACAGAGTCAGTCTGTGACGACCAAAATCAGAGAGCTTGTGATCTGGGCCTACACTGTTTGCTGAACTCTTCGATGTACATGACTTATGCCAGCAACTATGTTGTTTGCTGTGCCATTCAACATGTACATTTAGAATGATAGATAGTTCAGATGTGACACAAATATCATTCTTCGACACACATCCAACATTACAAAGACGGGTACAATGACAGAAATACAATTAATAACTTGATACCTTTGGTTTAGTCATATGTTTTATTACATAAGCTAAGTCGATCAAAATGAAAGTTCTGCCACAAAGTTTGACACGTTGCCGGATATTGGACCGGTAAAGAAGGCAACAACGTTATTATTATCTGGTTATATAGTATGTCCGATTACCAGACATCAATGTGTCTGGCCCTTTGCAGGTTGTGTGCCAATCAATTATTATTACCACTGCAAACAGTTTTGGTACAGATAAGACGCGGACTACTATTAGTCTCTGACCGACTGAAGGTAACCCTTACTGATAAGAACATTTAATAAACAGAGCAATAGATAAAGGTGCGTATTCAAGTACTAAAAGCCTCATTTCCTCACTCAAAAACCATTGTTATGACCACTCTCGAAGAGACGATTCTAAAGAGTGGTCACAACATAGGGTTTGCTGGAGAAATAAAGGAACTATTATTGCAAATGTTTAAATCTGTTGGTCTTATCTGGACTTATGACAAAACATTGTTCTCGGCTACAAATTTCACACAACCTTCTTATCTGACGGACTGCAGAAAACCCAACGTTAATGAAACAAGTACACGACTTGATTCTATCCTACTCAAATCGAGATAGAAATATGCCCAAAAGAGTACAAGGGCTCATTTTACCAAATACATACGAGGATTGCAACAGGAAGTACGATCATTCCAGACCTTTAATGATGCACTCTAGAATCGGAGCAGCAGATAAATGAGCGTACTCGAATACTAAAATTTCCATTTATTAAATCCTATGTTGTGACCATGCTTTAGAGACGATTCTAAAGAGTGGTCACAACATAGTATTTTGTTGGAGAAATAAAGGAGTTGTTCTGGAAAATGTTTTGTTTTACGTATCTTGACCCCTGTAGAATTTCGGTTATCCGAGTAGTAGCGATTGCCGTAAATAAGGAGCCTTAACCCTTTTCCTCGTATAAACGTGTTTTCACGCATTTGCAAACAGAGTAGACCCAGATCAGACGGCTCCTGGAGGAGCCGTCTGATCAGGAGCTGCTCTATTTGCTAATGGAATCTGATAGACTTGTTTCTTTACTTTCTAAAATGGCTACAATGTTCCACCATCCATAATTCATTATAACAATTTTCTTTATGACTATTCAGTAGGTATTGAAATTTGAAATAAACATAGAACAGGGAAAGGGTTAAAGGAGGTACGATCATTTTGGTCGAAGGATCATTGTCAGTTACAAACAAAAAGAACTTTAAAATGTAGGTTTTTAAACGAAATAACTTCGATGTAATGAAAACATAATTCAATAAAATCATATATACATTGTGTTTGTTATGTTCAATTATTCTTATAAAGATTCTGATTGGCAAGCGAAGGGTTAAAATAGTGTAGGCCTTTTCCGAACAGTGGCGAAACTAAAACGCGACCCGAATAAATACTAATACATCGGCGGAATTTTCGGTATTAACACATTATCTTCTTGGCGTTTATTCGATACGTTTACTTACGATTTCATTCTTCTCATCATATAAACAAATGATTAATGTCATTTAAAACGTATTACAAATAGAGACTATCAATATCACACGCATGCACGCACGCACCAATGCACGCATACACATAAATTAGCATTCTTTCTTGCCTATGTTGTTTCTCACCATGTATCCACTCTTCACTTAACTAACGTAATTGTGTTGATGTACGTATATTTGGAACATAAGATGACGGCTATCATAAATCTACACCGGGTCGATTACTTACAATTGTAATCAACTGAACAATGGAGCAGCAGCTTTATTTGTCAATAGTTGATATTTCATTTAATCCTTTCCTTCTTGGAAACGTTATTCCATGCATTTGCAAATAGAATAGAAACCCGATCAGACGGCTCTTACAGAATCTTATGGAACAATAATAATCCAATTCTACATTGCCTACCAATACAAAACTATTCTGTGTACATATTCCATTATAACAATTCAGTTAATTAAATACTCGTGGTGACATTATGTTTACATCTCAGTAGGATCCAAACTTACTGACACGCTATCGATAGTGTCTCAATGGAACTAGTCAAAATTGTACTAGAACAAAATCTAAGTAAACGCTTGTTTACGTATCAGTACATTTAATTAATCCTTTACCCAATAGATACGTCCTTTCGACGCGTTTGCAAACTGAGTAGACCCAAATCTGACGGTTTACAGAAATGATAAAGTTTCTGTTAAAAGTCCCTTGTTCATATTGTCATTATAACACGGAGAACATAAATAGTGTTGAACAGTTATTCCATATTTAATGATTTTTGTTAAGGTGTGTTATGCTAATTCATTCGTCTATTTTCACTTAAAATTAATCTACTTTTTTCATTCAATGAAATCCCAAGATTTTTCAAAGTTTTGGAAAATGTATCCATATTCTGTTAATATGTGTAATACTGAATTGAATTTCAATATGTGGCGGCTTACGGCATCCACATATGGCGGCTTCCAAATATAAAAAGCGCCGCCATCCCAAATTTACCAGTTTATTTGAAGGGACTACAAGAAACAGAACAAAGTAGTTTTTACTTGCTGTTTCATTCAATCCAAATAACACTCTTGCTGAAAACACATTTTATCCATTAAGACTTCCAGTCGTAGAATATTACAAACAGCGTTTATCTAAATCAGCTGCTACTTCCCATATGATCGGATCAGTATATGCATTATTCGCAACTCATCAGTGCTGACCCTGCTTTGGTCACTTGCCTGATAGACTGATAGACTGTGTTGGCGTTATCAGATGCACTAGTTTCAATGCATGAGCTTATCCGAGTCTATAATATATTCATGGTCATATGGTAAGAAATCAAATCGTGGGGCTCTGAATGGTAAATCCCTTAATTTTACTCAGTTGCTGACGATGGCTAAACGTTGGAACCTTTGCAAACAGTTTGGATCCAGATAAGACGCAGCGTAACTCAGTTGCAGATCTATTAAACTCAGAAATCAATTATAGGGAACAAGTACTAACCTTATTAACATGTCAGCAAATGTTACCTCAAGGAAGATTTTAGCATCTTGTCCAGATGAGAACGATATTTTATAAACGTGAAAAATAGATCATCATGGTTGACATATTTATCACCCGATCCTCAGATCCTGTTTGCAAATCGTTCACATTGCTAGTGCGTGAGTAGCGTTGCACTCTTAATAACTGCTCAATAACAGACTCTGCAATTTTCTCTTTTCACATCGCTGCTTTTTCTTTCGAAGGATCTCCTACTTTCAGAACGTTTGCTCCATAGGATGCATGTAACACGATCGTTTAATCTCCATGTGATAAATCTGCAAATCATGCTACGTCCTATATCATTGTTTAAAATGACTGAAACAGTTCCTGTAAAAACTGAAAATCCCGTCTGTAAAGTGGAGTCGCCTGACACACCCCATCAACGTGCCAGACTGGGCGTTGCTGAACTGTCGGTTGGTGATAGTTTTAACTCGTTCCCTCCTAGACTATTTTAGACCTAACCTCTTTGAATTAATCTACCGAAAAGGAGCATTAACTATAGAAAATGAGAATTTAAAAATGTGTAGTTTTGAAGCCATTGTGTTAAATAGAGCATTTGTTCCATAGGAGCAAATGCTCTATTTATCACAATGGTTTCAAAATGTGACTTTTACAGAGGCGCCAAAATGCGTCACTAGGAGGGAATGTGTTAATTTAAACAAAAGAAATCTTGCAGCCGCTAACGCTCCTTTAACTTTTTTGTTTAAACTTCTAATATATAGAACCATAACATAATTATACATCTATTTTCTTGCATTTTCCCTTTTTATACGCCCGTTTGAAAAAACGGGACGTATTATGAAATGGCGCTGTCTGTGTGTCTGTCCGTCTGTAACATCTCTAACTCAAGTTCCGCTTGGTGGATCCTTCTCAAATTTTAACACAATGTTTATCTAGACATGCTACAGTAGCCTGCCAAGTCCCGGTTTGTTTATCCAAGGTCAAGGTCACCCAATTGGACTTAGAATTTGTGCAAAAATGTTAACCGGTCTGTCTGGCTGTAACATCTCTAACTCAAGTTCCGCTTGGTGGATCCTTCCCAAATTTAACCACAATGTTTATCTAGACATGCTACAGTAGCCTGCCGGCTCGTTTATCCAAGGTCAATGTCGCTTAATTGGACTTAGAATTTGCGTTTAGCATTTGCGTTAAGCAAAAATGTTACCTCAATTTATGTGGAACAAGTCCACTTATTTACATAACACTTCGGGATAAAGCTTTTAAAATTGGAACACTTGTTCACCGTCACAACCTTCACCTGTAGGCAAGAGAGAATAACTCTGTCAAGCATTTTGACCGAAGTATGCCCCTTTTTAACTTAGAATTGTTGGTTAAGGCTTTGTTAAAATCCTTTTATTTACATAACCCTTTGAGATAAAGCTTTTAAACTTTGAACACTTGTTCACCATCACAATCTCTACCTGTAGACAATAGTACATAACTCTGTCAAGCATTTTGACAGAATTATTCCCCTTTTTAACTTAGAATTTTTGGTTAAGGTTTTGGTTAAAGTCCACTTATTTACATAACCCTTTGAGATAAAGCTTTTAACCTTGGATCACTTGTTCACCATCACCAACTTCACCTGTAGGCAAGAGTACATAACTCTGTCCAACATTTTGACAGAAGTATGCCCCCTTTTAACTTAGAAATTTTTGTTAAGGTTTTGGTTAAAGTCCACTTATTTACATAACCCTTTCAGATTAAGCTTTTAAACTTGGAACACTTGTTCACCGTCACAAGCTTCACTGTAGGCAAGAGTACATAACTCTGTCTAACATTTTGACATAAGGTTTTGGTTAAAGTCCACTTATTTACATAATCCTTTCAGATAAAGCTTTTTTTTTAAACTTGAAACATTTGTTCACCATCAGAAGTTTCATCTTCATCTCAAGCATTTAGACACAATTATGGCACTTTTTAATTTAGAATTTTTGGTTAAGGTTTTTTGTTAAAGTATGCCTATTTACAACCTTGAAACTTGGTCGCAAAAGTGGACTTAGAATTTGAATTTAGCAAATACGTTAACCCCAGTTTATGTTGAACAAAACCTCGACGGGCGTATATTGTGCCCACTGGCAGTCTTGTTCCACTAGACAAAATATTTGTAATTAGCAGCCTGGCAGTAGTTGAATAATTTCGACTTCGTGATGAATTGTATTACCCATGCTTCATTATAACATGTGTTTTTTAAAAAGCCTTTAATGCATCAATATTCATATTAAACACAGTGTCTTTGTGAATAATGATTATAATATTGGCATCATGAAAGCGTCTCTGTTGAGTAAAGGCTTAAAGTTTTATCGTTTCTACGACAAGATGAAATATTCCTTTACAAATATCCATCAAAATTCTTGTAATGATTTTTAGAAAAACGACATTTATCATTGATATTTTTTATCATACGTTTCCATCAGTAAATATCCATTTTAAAAGGTATCTAATAATGTATTTGTATTGACCTACTTTGTCCTGGAAATAAATAAATATGAATTTCAGTATAACAATAATGAAACAAATTTCAGCTGCTGTCAGTCTAGCTGAAAGACTGTCACAAAATTGAATCATAAATCCATTATTATGCTTATAGCGCCCAGTCAAAAATAGATTCAATATAGCAAATGACAAGAAAATCATACTAGTTTTTTGTCATTATTGCATGAATCCGTCTTGCCATATGTGCCCTTACTTTCTATGTATGAAGATTGTTCTTTCCGACATCTTTTTAGCTATTCTCCCGCTAACCGCAATGTGAGTCGCATTTGCAAACAAATTTGGTCCAGATCAGACGCCGATTAACTTGATGTCAGATCAAAATACAGTAGAACCCCTCTAATGCGACCACTTAATGAATAACCATGGGTGTCTTTGTAAGCAGGTGGTGGCTTAATGGAGGACAACAGTAATGCAGAAAGCTCCTCTAGGAGCTTTCTGCATTACGTGTGTCCTGCATTAAGCTACCACCTGCATCCAGCACCCAGAATTATACCTCTTTTAGGTGGTCGCATTAGCGGGGTTTTACTGTACGTGCTGTTTGACACTCGATCAATTGTTCCTCATGAGCTTCTTCGATTCGGAAGTAGTCTAAATTGCACCACCAGATCCATATTAGAGCAGACATTATTTTTTTTTGGAAAAAAGTAAATGCTGTCTGGAATCGTAAAGCAATTACCTTGGGATTTCGTGTTCTGGTTTCTTTCCGTTAAATCATTGACGGTTGATGTCTGCCCTTGTATGATGGGAATTCAGCTTATTATTTACTATCGTTTCCATTAAGACTTAAAAGCAAATAGCATTTACTTCATAGAACATATATATGTCGTAAATATTCAATCAGAGTAATATATAACGGCGCTTGCTCAAATACTAAAAGCGCCATTTCTCCAAATACTAAAAGCGCCACTTCTCCTATTTTGTGACCATTCTTTAGAATCGTCTCTTCGAGACGAGTCTAATTAGTGGTCACAACATACGGTTTGGTGGCGAAATATAGAAGTTTTTTTTGTTAAATAATTTAGTTTACGCATTTTATCTGGACCTCTGTTCAAAAATGATAACTCGAAATGATTGATATTTTGGATCCAGATGAGACCCAGCTGGATCCACTTGAGACCCGGTGTCTCATCAGAATCCACACTGTTTTACAGTGCTCCCTCTCTACAACGGCCCTCTCAATAACGATTCCCTCCTTACAACAACGCATGTCACTGTTTCCGAAACAACAATGCTCCAGAAACAACTTTTTCCATCGTATTTTCCTTATGCCTCTATCAAACCCTATGTTGTGACCACTCTTTAGAATCGTCACTTTGTGACGATTCTAAAGAGTGGTCACAACATAGGGTTTGATTGAGGCATAACGGTTTTAGTTCTCGAAATACACCTGATCTGCGGATCTGCAAACAAGCTAATTATGTTTGGTTTTCCCTCCCTATAACAACTCCCTCTGAACAACACATACAATCTTCGTATCCGAAAGGGTGTCGTTGTAGAGAGGGAGCACTGTACATTCTTTATTTACACTTTTTTGATAGAATCGGAAGTGAAGATTGTAACAGATCGAAGAATATTTTAAGGAGGCAAAGAACATCGCAATTTGAAAAGGTACAATAAGCAAGCTTATTCAGTGCCGTCAGCAGAGCATTCATGGAAAAGGCTGAAAACGTGATACAGTTGCAAACATTATTGGAACCACCATTTTTGCCTAACCTGTGCTAATGAGAAGTGACAAATAAAGTGAGACTCGGGTCCGTGTTTCGTCATTTGGGTAAAGAGAGAAACATGATCAATGACATTGCTCACGACAGTGGAAGAATTACTCAGGAGGAAGGACCACAATCATTCTCAGCTGGCTAAATTAACATCTCCATCGAGAAATTGAAATACAGCATGTGCTTTTTCAGATCAGATATGAAAAACGTATATTGTTACCTAAAAGGTGTTTCGTTTGACCCTAATTACAGTTATAAATAACATATATTATAGAGCGAGAATTAACATGATTTATTAGCTCCTATATGAGCTTTCTGTGTAACTTTTTTATCATGCATTAAGCTATTACCTGTTGGTGTTTTTTTAAACCCATTCCCTCATATTGACGACTTTTGACGACTCTGTAAAAGTCAATTTGTGAAACAATTGTGATAAATAGAGCATTTGCTCCTATAGTAGCAAATGTTCTATTTATCACAATGGTTTCAAACTCCAAAATTCTAAAAGTTTCCTTTTCTCTAGGTAATGCTCCTTTTCGGTGGATTTATTCAAAGAGGTTGTATCTAAAATAACCTATGAGGTAATGAGTTAAACAAAAAAATGATCAGTTTTATTAGCGAGACTTTACTATATTAAATAATAACATGGAAATATGGTTTGTCCAGATTATGATAAGGAATTTCACATAGCACATATTTAACCCATTTGCTCCAACGATCCCATATATGGGACATAGGCAAGCAGTGTAGATTCTGATCAGACGTCGCATAGTGCAGAATCTGATCAGAGTCTACACTGTTTGCTGATTGGAATTTCAATATAAAACAAAACGAAATTGAAAATTTAGCCAGGCACCCCTTAGATAAAAAATGGACTAAAGACTAAAGAATCCACTGGATGCAAATGGGTCAAACATAGCTAAACAATATGTATTTTATGTATTAATAACACATAGTGTCCTCACAGCAATTGTCATATCCGTGATATAGGGGAAACATATATAAACGTTGGATTAGCGCCCTTCTTCTAAGAATACCATTATGTAGTTCAGTAAAAGTACAATCGCATCGACATACGATAGTAATTAATTGTAAATTGTCTTTAATCAAGCAGTTCGTTTTTGTATCATGGTTTACGATAATGTCATTGTGGAAGCTCTGTAGTCCGTAAAATAGCCAATTTACAAGAGAAATCTTCAACATCTTCGTTGTTGAGTTTTTAACCCATTTCCTCATATTGACGACTTTTGACGACTCTGCAAAAGCCACTTTGTGAAACCATTGTGATGTATAGAGCATTTGCTCCTATAGGAGCAAATGCTCTATTTATCACAATATTTTCAAACTACAAAATTCTAAAAATTTTCCTTTTCTCTAGTTAATGCTCCTTTTCGGTAGATTTTTTCAAAGAGGTTGTATCTAAAAATAGCCTATGAGGTAATGGGTTAAGTTAGAATAGTCTATCACTGTTTAATGGTAGAATCCATTCAGTATGAATGGGTATAATAAGAGGATGTTGAATGACAACCAGTACAGACCCAGATCAGAGGACCCGTCTAGGTACTCTCTGATCTAGATCTACACTGTTTGTAAATGACATACAGATTGTTCCCTGCATTCAAGGAGATAAGGATTGTTACCATATCCGGATATCGAATAGACCATTAAATTAATGAAATGTACGTTGTGTACATTAATTATATCAACACTGAGTCACCTACATTAAATGTACGTCAAAGCAATTGTTTCTTCTATTGAAGTTTTTTTTATCCTTTTGAGAGCTATTTTATCTTCCAGAACACCAATTCAAATGTAGAGTCGGTTCGCCCAATCTTAAGTCCAGTTTGAAATTTGGGTTATATGGGTAAAACACACTATCTATACTATCTATATCTATACTTGCTTAGAAATTAAATTGATTCGGAATGATTCCCAAATAAATGCTGCTATGACTACTTTAGTGACTTCAAAACCATAATGTAGTAAAGACGTAATGAACAATCATGAACAAACAGGGACTAAAGGGGTACTAAACTTAGAACGTAATTATCTGTAGAAATATACTGTGTCGTTTACATCAATGTTAATTGGGATAGAACGTAATTAGCTGTATAAAATACATCATTGTTAACCCTTAACCTGCTGGAAAAAATAATGTTTGCTCAAACTCTGATCTGCTACAGTGGTTGCTGACTTTCGATTTGATCAGGCTTTTGAGAAACTATTGACCGAGTGTCAAACAGCTTGGACCCTGATGAGACGCCGAGTTACTCGGCGTCTCACCTGGATCCAAACTGTTTGCAAATGCGAGGCATGTCGCGATTAGCAGACACGGGGTTAATTGGGTAATCTAGTAGTGGATAATTGTTGAAAATCATAACCCTTTCAATGCTGAAGTTTCATATGTACTATCCAAAATTCAAACGGATAAGCTTACCGTAAATATTCAAAAAATGGTTCAAAGAAAAGTGCAAGATGGCAAACAGTACAGACTCTGGTGAGAGGGCGGTCTCATTTCGGTCTCCCCTTTTTGCATGGACATTAATCCTTTCCTCCATAGATACGCCTTTCTACGCCCCTGTAAAAGTCACCTGTTGAAACCATTGTGATAAATAGAGCATTTGCTCCTATAGGAGCAAATGCTCTATTTATCACCATGGTTTCAAATTACAAAATTCTAAAATTCCTTTTCTCTAGTTAATGCTCCTTTTCGGTAGATTTATCCAAAGAGGTTGGATATAAAAAAAAATAGCCTATGAGGTAATGGGTTAATGACTCGTTTCCCACACTGAAAGGGTTAGGGCAATTTTAATGTTCATTGTGCATTAAGGTGGATTGATGTTTCCCAATAACATTCACCACATGGCGCTTTGAGCCTTTTTGTAGTGTTTTCCATTTGTAGAGACAAAATACTTTAATATTAGAATGCATATCTATATTTAGTTCAGTAAACACTTTTCTCTTTTTATCATGCAACGTCACGAAATACAGTCACTTCCTACTAGCATAATATTTTCCACGTCGACGCTGTATTTTGTGAGGTATAGTGCATGTGTACTGACCCCACTGGGATGTTTGGTTCAGCCAAAAGGAGGAAAACAGAAGGACGAAAAAGGCATAGTTAAACATAAACATCAAATTTAACACATTTGCTCACCTTTGTCTCAACTATTTGTCCAGATAAAATGATTAAATCAAGTTTGTTTATGTTGTAAAAGTCGATGACGTCACTGCACGCCCACATGACGTCACATATATCGG
Source organism: Azorinus chamasolen (assembly GCA_963576725.1). Taxonomy (NCBI): domain Eukaryota; kingdom Metazoa; phylum Mollusca; class Bivalvia; order Cardiida; family Solecurtidae; genus Azorinus; species Azorinus chamasolen. The sequence continues at coordinate 76,741,335 of OY755243.1, forward strand.
ACTTACATGTATTTTCATTCAGGGGACGAAACCGCTTTAGCAATCTTTCTTTTTCTTCATTTTCTCCATTTTTCTGGGTGTTGCATGATAAAAGAATTACTATGCCAGTAGTTTGGAAGTTAAGCTGTATTTTGGCTCGTCAGAAAAGTAGTTAAATGCTCGCCAAGGCTCGCATTTAACAACTTTTCCAACTCGCCAAAATACAGCTGAACTTCCAAACTACTAGCATAGTAATTCTTATATATTCAGCAGAGCTACAAATAAATGTGCGTACTCAAATACTAAAATCGTCAGTTCTCCACGAAACCCAATGTTGTGACCACTCTTTAGAATCGTCTCTTCGAGACGATTCTAAAGAGTGGTCACAGCATAGGGTTTGGTAGAAAAATAAAGAAGTTATCATTGGAAATATTATGATTTGCGCATGTTATCTTGAACTATGTATCCAGCTTAAACATCCTATTAAACCATAGACCAAGTTGCATATAGAATCAAATGCGGTGAAAAGAAAATGGGGTTAATGGATAACACTTTTAACCATTTACTCAATGAATACTCATGTAAGAAATAATGACATCATGAATATTAATCAGATTTGTTTTGACAATGGCACATGGAAACTGAAAGTTTTGGCCAAAGTAGAAACTGTAGATTCATATCTATATAATTCCATAAGCAATCATAACAGATCTTGATCAGACGGCTCCTACAGGAACCCTCTGATCTGTTCGCAAATGCATAGAAAGGCGTCTTTATGGAGTAATGGTCTAAAGGAATTGGAAAAATCGTCTCGTCTCAGAAAATGATAAATTCATCCATTCTGTTCTGCATTAAGCACTCATCTTCTTTGTTTATCCATATAATTATACAGGAATAAGTAGTTATTCAGTGATTCTATTTGCTTCAAACTGAATGCACAATTATGAATATTTGTAATGACAATGAGCAAATGTACATACATGTATTTCGCTTGTGTGTGTGCCTTTGTTACCAGATTCCATACGTATTGCTTATCTAGATAAGATGGATTGAGTTTTACGACACGGTGGCATTATAGGCTATTTTCAGATCCAACCACTTTGAATAGATCTACCGAAAAGGAGCATTAACTAGAGAAAAAGAAAATTTTAGAATTTTGTAGTTTAAAACCATTTCTATTTATCACAATGCCATTATGGTTTCATAAAGTTACTTTTACAGAGGCGTAGAAAGGCATATGTATGGAGGAAAGGGTTAACATACAACGACGATGTAGGTGATGATGGTATGCTGCTATGCAGAGGGTGTCTGCTAATCTCATTCGTTGCAGTGTGGCAAATGGAATTTACATTTTCCTTGTTGATTATTCATGTAAGAAATAATGACATCATTAATATTTATAACCTGCTTTTTAAAAAGTCATATGTATACAGGATGTTTTGATAGTGGTGGAAACTGTAGATTTAGATTTTTGATAATTGATAACAGAGCAGAACATGATCAGACGGCTTTTATGGGAGCCGTCTGATCTGGGTCTACCCAGTTTATAAAGGCATGAAAAGCGTTCGCACGGTGGAAAGGGTTGAAACAGGCTCCGTTACAGCAAAGTATTGAAGCAAAAAGCGCAGATCCCTACAGTTCCCAGTTCCTTTTTGAGATATTCACTGATACTGGTGATGATTTACTCATCAATTATCCGCAACTACCAACCTACAGAGGGTATTTTGCTGATGTAAATCCAGCTCACTCCCTTGTCCAGATTTACAGTTTATGCTGCTGATATTCTGCGCAAAGGCAGTCGTATAGTTACTTCATTAGATAATTTGGAGTGACGTTAGTAATTCCACCGAAATGTCTCTGACGTAATTATACAGTGTACAACTAAATTAGTAGATATAGAACGGAAACCCCAACTGTAGTTGTCTTTGAAACAGGTGCTTACTTAACCCTTTGCCTTATGTAAGCGCATTTGACGCATATGCAAACAGAGTAGACCCAGATCAGACGGCTCCTGTAGGAGCCGCCTGATCAGGGTCTGCTCTGTTTGCTTATGGTGTAATATAGATCTGATTCTACAGCTTCTGCCTGAGCCAAAATGTCATGTTTTCATATGCCATTATAAAAGAATATCTTATTAATATTCATGATGTAATTACTTCCAAACTACTAGCATAGTAATTCTTATATATTCAGCAGAGCTACAAATAAATGTGCGTACTCAAATACTAAAATCGTCAGTTCTCCACGAAACCCAATGTTGTGACCACTCTTTAGAATCGTCTCTTCGAGACGATTCTAAAGAGTGGTCACAACATAGGGTTTGGTAGAGAAATAAAGAAGTTATCATTGGAAATATTATGATTTGCGCATGTTATATTGACCTCTGTATCCAGCTTAAACATCCTATTAAACCATAGACCAAGTTGCATATAGAATCAAATGCGGTGAAAAGAAAATGGGGTTAATGGATAACACTTTTAACCATTTACTCAATGAATACTCATGTAAGAAATAATGACATCATGAATATTAATCAGATTTTTTTTGGCAATGGCACATGGAAACTGAAAGTTTTGACCAAAGTAGAAACTGTAGATTCATATCTATATAATTCCATAAGCAATCATAACAGATCTTGATCAGACGGCTCCTACAGGAACCCTCTAATCTGGGTCTACTCTGTTCACAAATGCATAGAAAGGCGTCTTTATATATGGAGTAATGGTCTAAAGGAATTGGAAAAATCGTCTCGTCTCAGAAAATGATAAATTCATCCATTCTGTTCTGCATTAAGCACTCATCTTTGTTTATCCATATAATTATACAGGAATAAGTAGTTATTCAGTGATTCTATTTGCTTCAAACTGAATGCACAATTATGAATATTTGTAATGACAATGAGCAAATGTACATACATGTATTTCGCTTGTGTGTGTGCCTTTGTTACCAGATTTCATACGTCTTGCTTATCTAGATAAGATGGATTGAGTTTTACGACACGGTGGCATTATATGCTATTTTCAGATCCAACCACTTTGAATAGATCTACCGAAAAGGAGCATTAACTAGAGAAAAAGAAATTTTAGAATTTTGTAGTTTGAAACTATTTCTATTTATCACAATGCCATTATGGTTTCATAAAGTGACTTTTACAGAGGCGTAGAAAGGCATATGTATGGAGGAAAGGGTTAACATACAACGACGATGTAGTTGATGATGGTATGCTGCTATGCAGAGGGTGTCTGCTAATCTCATTCGTTGCAGTGCGGCAAATGGAATTTACATTTTCCTTGTTGATTATTCATGTAAGAAATAATGACATCATTAATATTTATAACCTGCTTTTTAAAAAGTCATATGTATACAGGATGTTTTGATAGTGGTGGAAACTGTAGATTTAGATTTTTGATAATTGAAAACAGAGCAGAACATGATCAGACGGCTTTTACGGGAGCCGTCTGATCTGGGTCTACCAAGTTTATAAAGGCATGAAAATCGATCGCACGGTGGAAAGGGTTGCAACAGGCTCCGTTACAGCAAAGTATTGAAGCAAAAAGCGCAGATCCCTACAGTTCCCAGTTCCTTTTTGAGATATTCACTGATACTGGTGATGATTTACTCATCAATTATCCGCAACTACCAACCTACAGAGGGTATTTTGCTGATGTAAATCCAGCTCACTCCCTTGTCCAGATTTACAGTTTATGCTGCTGATATTCTGCGCAAAGGCAGTAGTATAGTTACTTCATTAGATAATTTGGAGTGACGTTAGTAATTCCACCGAAATGTCTCTGACGTAATTATACAGTGTACAACTAAATTAGTAGATATAGAACGGAAACCCCAACTGTAGTTGTCTTTGAAACAGGTGCTTACTTAACCCTTTGCCTTATGTAAGCGCATTTGACGCATATGCAAACAGAGTAGACCCAGATCAGACGGCTCCTATAGGAGCCGCCTGATCAGGGTCTGCTCTGTTTGCTTATGGTGTAATATAGATCTGATTCTACAGCTTCTGCCTGAGCCAAAATGTCATGTTTTCATATGCCATTATAAAAGAATATCTTATTAATATTCATGATGTAATTATTTCCTACATGAATATTCATCAGGGAAAGGGTTAATGCAGAAAGAAAGTAATGCAGACAAGCTCTGCAGGAACCTTTTTGCATAACGTTCATCCTGTACAAACACATTCTCCTTATAGGCTAATTTGAGACCCAACCTATTGGAATAAACCTACTAAAAAGGAACATTTGCTACAGAAAAGGAAAATCTTTACAATTTCGTAGTTTTGAAACCGTTGTGATAAACAGAGCTTTTGCTCCCATGAAGAATGCTCTATTGATCAGAATGGTTTACAGAGGCGTCAAAATGTGACACAATGATGGAATGGGTTATAAGAATTACTATGCTAGTAGGTTGGAAGTTCAGCTGTATTTTGGTGAGTTAGAAAAGTTGTTAAATGCGAGCCTTGGCGAGCATTTAACTACTTTTCTGACGAGCCAAAATACAGCTGAACTTCCAACCTACTAGCATAGTAATTCTTTTATCATGCAACTCCAAGAAAAAAGGAGAAAATGAAGAAAAAGAAAGATTGCTAAAGCGGTTTCGTCCCCTGAATGAAAATACATGCAAGTACGTATTACGTGACGTCATGTTGGCATGCAGTGACGTCATCGACTTTTACAACATAAACAAACTTGATTTAATCCTTTTATATGGACAAATAGTTGAGACAAAGGTGAGCAAATGTGTTCATTTGATGTTTATGTTTAATTATGCCTTTTTCCTCCTTCTGTTTTCCTCCTATTGGCTGAACAAAACTTGCATTCCAGTGGGGTCAGTACACATGCACTATACCTCACAAAATACAGCGTCGACGTGGAAAATATTATGCTAGTAGGAAGTGACTGTATTTCGTGACGTTGCATGATAAAATGGGTTATTCAGGGAGTCACTATTCTATGGGCGTCACAATTCTTCGAAAGGGGTCAGTTTTCTTCGTGCGCAGAGGTCGTAAAACTATGACCGGAGTCAAAATACTATGACCGGGGGTCACTATTTTTTAAAAAATACCGACCGGGGTCAGTATTCTAAGGGGGTCACTTTACTTCGTTACACCGACTCATCAATGTCTACTCAGAGTATCTCTGCGACATGGTTCTTAGAAATACATTCCATGCAAGAAGATGAAAGGGTCATGCGGAAAACACCACATACAAAACACACAGTCGCCAGAACAGCACCGTGACGAAAAAGAACAAGTCATCTTTCCAAATCAAACTACATCAAGTTGTAATCATAACATGTTCGATAAAAGCAATTTACCACGATTTTTCGGCATCATCATTCAATTGTAAAAAGGGTAAATCATTTGTTTTGAAAATGTGTCGGTTGTTTTGACTTTTTAAATCGATGTTTAATTCTAATTGTACACGGTATATTGTCGAATACATTATTGTATTCCTGAATATAAATAGTAGTATAACGACCAATAGATATGTACTATGTGAAAGGTAAAATGTTTTCGATATATATGTACAGAGGACCTCCTCCAAAACGACTACCAAAACAGAGGTGTGTTTCTTAAATGCAAGTGGGTGCCTAAGTAGAAGCTTAACCCATTCCCTCATTGTGTCACCTTTTGACGCCTCTGCAAAAGTCACATTTTGAAACCATTCTGATCAATAGAGGATTTGCTCCATGGGATCAAAGGCTCCATTTATCACAATGGTTTCAAAACTATGGAATAATAAAGATTTTCCTTTTCTGTAGTAAACTTAATGCTCCTTTTTAGTAGGTTTATTCAAATAGGTTACTCATTAAACGGTACAACCTGTACCGAAATACTGAATACAACGTTTAATTAATTCCCGCATATTGAATGCTTTTGACGCCTCTGTAAAAATCACCTATTGAAACCATTGTGATAAATAGAGCATTTGCTCCATAGGAGCAAATGCTTTACTTATCACAACGGTTTCAAAACTACACAATTCTATAATGTTCCTTTCCCTCAGTAAATGCTCCTTTTTGGTAGATTTATTCAAAGAGGTTGGGTCTAAACTAGACTATGAGGGCATGAGTTAAACGTGTAAAACTATACCTACATTTAATATCGAAATGAAAATGTTCTTAGTGAAACAGAAACATTGTAAATTTAAGTCAGGAAGTTCAACCATAGATAAAAACAAATGAAACGAGAAGTTGATCAATATTATTATTTCGTTCTGATATAGAATCTACCATATAAAGTTTGGAAAAAAATATAACATTTCCAACCTGATAAATATTTCACATTCTGTCTGTTAATGCTACAGACACAAGTATCATCGGAAAGTAATTCGTTTCGACACTCTGTACCTCTCCTATGCAACAGTTATGTAAATATTTATCCTTGAAGCTTTATGAGGTAATAATATTTGTCTGGGGTTTGTAAATGCATCCTTTCACATATGCTTTAGCCCTAAGCCTATTGTAAACATAATGTCTGCTTACACACCGACCAGGTATAGTTTTAACGTACGTCCAATTCGTTCAAAGTATTAACAACACTATTGGCCGAATAGCAAACAGCTTGAATACTGATGAGACGCCGAGTTACTCGGCGTCTCATCAGGATTCAAGCTATTTGAAACTGTCAGCCAGGGTCGCGCTTAGCAGGCAGAGGGTAAAATAGATCACACAACAATATAATATGTAAGCACATTGGGGAGGTTTTCTAGAGATATAACAAAATATCAATTTGCATACGTAAACACCATCTATCTACATAGTCTAAGACAGTGTCAAGACGTTCTTCGTACTTGCATGTTTAGGTAATACACAGCTCTCGGTTATTTTATTATAAAGCGTTATATTTCGTGTTTATGTTGTGAAGAAAAGAAAGTTTGTTATTTATATTTTTACATACGTTTTAGCTGTTAGTGGTTAAGGTATAATCCACAGGGGATATTCAGATACTGAATTGCCCTATTTAAGTTTCCTGGCTGTTTAAAATGCTCTGTGTAAAACTCTGATTTATTGTTGGGATTTATACATATCCAGTCAAATTTCCGAAGATACAACAACCTTTGCTAAGTAAGATGGACATTGGTACAATTTTAAATGTATATATCCCCATGGCTCCATTAAATAATATCAAAACCCATTTCCCTATATCGAGTTTCATCAATCCGTATACAATTATCTAACCCCTTCTATACTGAATTTTCGAAGTGATATATTCCATCAGAATTTAAAGGTAGATTTCATTCAATATGATAGGGAAAATTTGTGAGAGACTTTTGAGTGTCAAACGGTGCAGACCCTGATTATAGGGTTCCTCTAGTATAGTGTATAAAATGCAGATCGAACGTATAATCTTATATTAATATAACATTAAACCCTTATCATTCTGTGAAAAATAAATGTCGGCTCAATGTTTGATCAGATACAATTTACGTCCAATCCGGACTAATCTGTCTTGGAGATAGGCGGCAGCTTAATGCAATGCGAAAGTCGTGCAGAAATCCCCTCTAGGAGCTTTCTACATGCCCTTCACACTGCACCGGCCGCGTGGCTCAGTGGTAGAGCGTCCGCCTGCGGTACGGAAGGTCGTGGGTTCGATCCCCGGCCGCGACAGACCAAAAGTCGTTAAAAGTTGGTACTAGTAGCTCCCTTGTCTACGCTCGACAATAAAGGTGTAGTTCTAGGACTGGTCGGCCCGGTGTCAGAATAATGTGACTGGGTGGGGTGCCCTTGCCATGTACCTGCGGCAGGAGTATTCCAGTGAGGCAGCACTATAACTTGTCTCATGCGGGTGCCGTCTGCAAATAACTGAAAATAACTGAAATACTGTTGGTCGGACGTAAAACCCAACTCACTCACTCACTTCACACTGCATTAGGCAGTCACCTGCCTAAAAGTATCTTAAATTCTTTTCTAATAGAATTTCGGTTTGGAGCGGTTTTTATGGCTTTCGGAGCCATATAGCAGACGGTCTCTTTACGGCACAGAGTTCACTTGTCTAGTGAACATGCGTAAGACAAAATAGTTTTCTTCAATTCTGCACTAGTTTGGTTGTAAAATGTTCATGTATTTGTTTACTCTTCATGTATATAATAATAATTCGCTGTGTAAGATAATTACTACTAATCTACACAAAGATAAACTTTTTAAAAGTCTTGAATTTTAATAAACTCCAAGTACGTCGATGCTCCAGAGTGGGCCCTGTACTTTAATCGGAAGAAGAAGAAGAAGACGCGAACGAATATTTTTACCGTAGTTTTCGCAACACCTTGGCGTTCTAAAGCAGAAGGAATATAGCCGAGGTTTCCGATTGCATTTTTATACACATTCGTAACTGATTAGCATATAGACCTACATCTTCAGTCAATCAAACTGCCTTTTGCGTCGTATTCGGTCATTTCCGTTTGACCCGTACTCAAATTAGAAATAGGAAGTTTCATAAAGGACAAGGTCAAAGAAATCTAAAATAATCAACCAATGAAATTCGGAATTCCCATATACACATGTATCACGCATCGAACAGCGTGTTTTGACTATGGCACCCAACCTCAACACAAGTCTAAGTTTACAAGAAGTGAAACCGTAAAAACACGGGGTTCTATCGGCTTATCAAAGTAAGTATTATCCATAGAAGGTTTTCAACACATATTCAGTCAAATTATGTTCCAGTGTCAATAACAACTGTGAAAATAGAGCCTCTTCTATGTATCGTGTAACCGCCGAGTCGCTGACACTGTCGTTTGCTCAAGACGTTTGTGCCGTGTAAAAGTGAGAGTAGGTAGCAATTTGTTGAAATGTCTTTCCCAGATTACAGCTCTACTTCAGACTGTAGTTCTGAATTTGAGTTTCATCAGGTTCCAAACAACTACCGTAATTGTATGTACATGTTTGGATCTACTTAGTAATTAAAAATAAAAACAGTTTACCTTCAATTTGTAAGCAGACTACAAAATAAACGAGTGCTGAACATGGAAAAATAAATGTTATGTGTAAGAATTAGTTGAACAAAAAATGTATGATTATAGGTAGCCTTTGTATAACTTTGATGTTGTGCTTCAGTTTTTGCATCAGCTTTGGACATGAAAGCATTAATTGACCCTTTACTTCATGAATATTCATGTTAGAAATAATGACATCATGAATATAATAAAGATATTCTTTTGGCCATAGTAGAAACTAGAAGCATGTCTATATATAAACAGCAGATCATGAGATGGCTCCTTTTTCAGTCTGTCATATTTTTATGCCCCCAATCAATGGGGGGACTGATTTTGTTGGTTTGTTATTAAAATCAAGGTCATATAACAGTTAAATGTCACACTACGGGTCAAATTTATATTGGTCACAATCAGGGGCATAGTGTTTCACAAAAATGTGTTGTTATTAATACTTTTATGAATTCCAAGACGTTATTGTTATTAACGTGTACAGCAATTTCTCTCCTTACACTTAACATCCATATCAAACCCGAAAGCCATTATGGCCATTCAGGCCCTTGATATTGTACTTCCGAGTCGATCATGTTTTTGAGAAACTATTGACCAAGTGTCACGTGTTACTCGGCATCTCATCTGGGTTTGAGCTGTTTGCACATGTGACTAAAGTCGGGGATAGCGGACCCAGGGTTAATTTTGACAACCAAATGCATCATTGTTTGTGCTGTGTGAACCATGTTTTTGAAACTCGAAATTACAAGCAAATGAGTTGTCAGGTTTTTTAATGGTATAATGCTACAGCGAATCCTATGGGATCACAGAAAAAATCGTGGAGCGCATTTTAACCAGGCTTCAGAATGTATAATGAAGATTCCAATTTGGTTTCGTTTGGACGGAAACCAATTGGGTTATACGACAATGCTTCTTGTAACAATCTTGTATAACAGACATATTTGAACTACAGTTTGTTTTATCCATTTAACCATTTACTCCATGAATATTCTCTTATAGGTGTCGCTGTCTGATCTTGGTATACTCTGTTTGCAAAACTTGGTTAGAAAAATAGTAAAACCCCTCTATACCTGAATTCTAGTAGAGAATAATTTAGATACTTTTAGGCAAGTGACTGCTTAAAGCAGGATGAAAGTCATGCTCACCGGGATCAACAATCGTTGAAAACCCGTTTTTGAAACGAAATGCAAGGTCAATAAAGTTTGAATTGTGCAGTATACGACATTCCTACCGGTGGGAATTTGCTGAATGTGGGAACTAAGTGTTCTGGCATTTACGAACACGTAGACATACACGTATAATTCCCAGAGGAGCCATCTGATCAGGTTCTGCACTGTTAGCCATTGACAATCCTCTAGTAAGCTATTGCATTCCATGCGGTCGTGAATAGAATCTACTGTTTACTTCGAATGGCCATTCCACTTTGAAAATTCAGCATTCAAAGGTTGAAACAAGTTTAATGATCATGGCTGACATACAGATATGATGGTTATGATATTAGTAACTACCGGGCATAGTATGAGACAATCAACCTCTTTGCTTGTATACAAGTGATGACTGTTCGTCTGTAATTGATCGCCGCATGAGCGGCGATCACTAATGGAATGTTCAAAAGTATTTACCCATGTAGGAGAGGTAGCGACAAGTTTTACAAAGTCTATTCTGCGTATATTGGTGAGAAGAACCAAATGAATTGGCACATGAGGGCGTGGCAGAGAATAGTTTCTATCTGCATTATTGATGTAGTGAAATATGTGATGTAAAAACCTTCATACGATGTTTAAAAAGAAATTTATTAAACAAATGTACAATAATAACAATAAGTATGACACTTTTTTCGTCGAAGTATCGACATTAAATGCCAAAAACAGTTTTGTAAACATAAATGAAGCCGGGTCAAAGTCGCAGAATTGAAGCCGGGTCAAAACTGTAGTCGTGCACCTGTTTGCGGTGCTCTCGTTCTAAATTATGCCCTTCAGAGATTTTGACATATTACAGTTTTGTTTAATGACCATTGTTTGTTGTCCAAAAATGTCGACAAAAGTAATACATACATCAGTATATTTATACACGTGATATACACATGTTAAGTCATGAATAGATCCAAACTCTTTGCTAGTGCCTTTATATGTGAAAGCGATAAATACATCTTCAAATTCCCTTGAAGTATGTCTGGCCTGATAGCGTAGTGGTTACCACGGTCGCCTATCGTGCAGTCAGCTCTGGTTCGATTCTCACCACTGACGAAACTTTTTTTTCTCTCTTTTTCCTTTCTATTTTTTTTAATGACGGTTTGGGTTTTTACTGGGATAGTTAATGATAATTATCCATATTAGGGTTTTTTTCTTTCAACTGATACGTTATTTTTGGTAAAACAAATTTGTAGAAAAATTAAAAATAGTTCCTGTTGTAAGAAGAAATTCCTACACCTACTATACAAATAAACCTCTACTGTACATATAAACTTAGGTTTATTATGCTACCCCTTTATATTACGTCACTAGCGGCTGTAGTGACGGGATAAAATATTTATCCTCTTACGTTTTGGTATCGTCAATATGCCTCTGAACCAATCAATGACCGCCCTAGATATTTGTGTCAAGTTTCATGTGATACTTCCAACAATGCATATGTCATAATAGTTTTACCAGGTATTAACTTGTTACAGTTTGCAACAGAGTTCTTTATCAGCATGCCATAGTATATTTTCTTGTTTACATAGTTATTTGTTTCATAATAAATGACTATATTTTTAATTTATAGCCTTGTCTCTTTATTATCACCTTTTTAGAGAAGGGGAGTAGGATATTCATTTATCCTCATTTTTTTAGCTCACCAGAGCACGACGTGCTCATGCTGAGCTTTTAGGATCGTTGGATGTCCCTCGTCTGTTGTCCGTTGAGATACCACATTTTGCACTTGATCTCTAAGTAAATTGGTTTGTGTTTTGCCCTGCATGAAATTTTGGTCATGGTTTGTGTTTTGCCCTGCATGAAATTTTGGTCAATCTCGAATATGGGTCACCTGGGTACAAAACCAAGGTCACTAGGTCAAATCTTATAAAATCTTGTTAATGCTCTAGAAGTTACAAATCTTATTGGATCTTACTGAAATTTTATCAGAATGTGTCTCCATGAAATCTACGCCAAGTTCGAATATTGGTCATGTCGGGTCAAAAACTAGGTCACTAAGTCAAATCTTACAAAATCCTAAACACTCTGGAGGCCACATTTTGCACTTGATCTTTAAGTAAATTGGTTTGTGTATTGACCCTGATGAAATCTAGGTCAAGTTCGAATATGAATCGCCTGCAATCATAAACTAGGCCACTAGGTCAAATCATAGAAAAATCTTGTTCACACTCAAGTGGCTACAAATGTTATCAGATCTTACTGAAATTTTATTAGAATGTTTGTCCACATGCAATCTTGGTCAAGTTCAAATATGGATCATGTCGGGTTCAAAACTAGGTCACTACGTCATTACACTCTTGAGGCTACATATCTCGTTAAGTTTTTAATGAAATGTTGTATTTCAATGTCTTAACAAAACAGTTCCTTATTAAAAACCTTCCTTGTACACAAATTTCGCGGCGATCCAATGCCTTGCATCAGTATTCGTCTTGTATTAATCTTGGAACGCTGAATGGCCCATTAGTGTTTAACTATGGACCCCGTCTAGTATGTAAAGGTACGCTGAATGACCAATCAGTGTTTAACTATGGATCCAGTCTAGCATGTAAAGGTACACTGAATGACCAATCAGTGTTTAACTATGAACCCCGTCTAGTATGTAAAGGTACGCTGAATGACCCATCTATGAAGCCCACCGAGTATGTAAAGGTTATATTTTGCGACAGGATTTTGAATGACAAGCAATGAAGGTCAAGATCTGAGGACTTCTGCTGTAAGACGCCTTTGATCTGAGTCTACATTGTTTACAAATGACAATATTTTGGCTTTTCATATTATTTTCATGTATGCATATATGCCACTGATAACTGGTATTCGCCTTGATATGATTAACTCTTTGAATGCTGAATGGCCCGTCAATGTTTAACGATAGAGTCCACCAAGTGTGTAAATGTCATTACGTGCAAAAGGCGTTTGGATGACAAACATTGCAGATCCTGCTTAGAGGACTCCTCTGGAAGTCATCTGATCTGGTTCTACACTGTTTGCAAATGACAATACACTAGTAACTCGCATTCAAATGTTTAAATTATGAAGAACAATACTTTTGAATGCATCAGTACTGGTATTACAAGGAGGACATAATCGTTATTGTTAACATTTGCGATGCTGCTTCAAGAATAAAAGGGACGTGTTCAAATTCTAAATTCCTGATGGGATCACTAGATAGTTTAATCCATTCACTGTCATTAAGATGGATCTGTGATATCATATGCACACAGTGTGGACCCAGGTGAAACGCCAGATAACTCGGCTTCTTATCAAGATCCAAACTGTTTGACACTCTGTTTAACTTTTTGTAAATATATTGGAGTGTCCAGCTGGCAACAATTCTGGCACTGAAATGGATAATGCCTTGGCCGCCCATGCATATAATGACCGTGCGTTTAATAATGATAGAAAGGTGATTGGCACAAAGCCTGGCAAATTAATATTGCTCAGTTCACCAATCTTAACCATTTGCAAACTTCCGTGCTTGTTGAGCATGCAATAATGCATAGGAACACGTGTATGCAACCACACAAACAACCCCTGGTGATAGCAAAGTGTCTCGTTAGTCAGTATTTGTTTTTAGGTTTGCTGCTTATATTTCCCTTTGCGTGTTCAATATCCTTCTTCTATTAACTCAAAGCAATGCCATTTCGGTCATTATGAGGGCACCAACCTCATTTGGTTCCCATATCTGCAGTGATGGAATCGCTATGACTAATGCTGATGCATTTCAATTACGCAAGACAATTTTGAAATTTGATTTCGATATCGAAGGTAGCTGTGTGCAAAATTGTCGTTTAATCATTTGGTCTAATATAATTTGATTGGAATATGTGACGGTAATTTAATAGCTTAATAGGTTTTTGTGATACAAAAAGTACAAAAATGAGTCACGCAGGAAACACGACATACAGAACAAACAGTCGCCCGAACAGCAACACAAGGAAACAGCAAACGTACATAACTATAAAAACAACAAAAGACGCACAAAGACAAAACAAACACACAATAGGGGGAAGATGGAAGCACCGCCTTGGAACGGTCAGTGACAAAAGTCACTGGGGGGGGGGTTAAACCGGTTTATGGGCGCCCAACCTCACACTTATTCCATCCCCACCCTAAAAGTCAAACAGTGTAAATAAACGTATCCCCTCTCCGACTAATCTACAACAACCGCGACGGCAAATACAGTGGTAAAGTGCATGTATAACGAAAACATTTAAGTGAACAAACTGTATCCACCTATCGCTAGTGTACTCAATGATTGAGCTGCAAACAGAGTAACTGTAGAAAAGTAACAAAGGGTACGACAAAAACGAAATAGTGCAGAAGTTTGTAGGTTGGATATTTGTAAATTTGATTATAATTGTAGTAAGTTTGTAGGTTGGATATTTGTAAATTTGATTATAATTGTAGTAAGTTTGTAGTTTTGATTATGAATTTTGTAGTTTTTATTATGTGGTAGTAAGTTTGTTGTTTTGATTATGAATTTTGTATTTCTTATTATGTGGTAGTAAGTTTGTAATTTTCGTTAATAATTGTGTAGTTTGTATTTTGTTATAGAAAGTAATTTTGATTATGTAAATAGTGGTCGTAAGTTTATATGTTCGGTCAGTATCTGTATTGGATTGTTTTAATGATGTTCTTCTTAATTGAATTAGGTGGTACAAATAACCACCAACTCTTATTCCTTTTCAGATTCCAACGGCGAATTACTTTTGTCACATAACTTTGCTTATAACCATCACGTATTTATTTATATCTAACATATGTAGTATAAGATTAACGTCACACGATGAACGTCACAGATTAGCGTCATACGATTCCCATTCATGGAAAAATCAAAACAAACATGTACATTTACATCAAAAGCGTTGCAGTTATGTTGTAAAAAGAAACTGACATTTGTTTTCATTTCAGAAAAACTTTTCTTAAACTCATCCAGAAAAATGGTTATTAAGCTCGCCATAGGCTCGCTTAGCACCTTTGTTTTCTGGACTTGTTTAAGACAAAATTTATCTCAAATAAAAACTCGTGACAGATCCTATATTTATCACATAACCTCCCTTGTATTCGACGAGTGAATATAGCCATCATGAAAGTCATGCAGAAACCTCTCAGAAGAACTTTCTACGTGATTTTCTCCCCGCATTAACCCTTTCCATCATATAAACCCTTCACAGGCCTTGTAAACAGAGTAGATCTTGCTCAGTGTTTATTTATGAAATTATATAGATCTGAACCTACATATTTTGTCTAAGCCTATTGTAAGTTATTTTAACAGCAACGTCATAGTAGTGAATAGATTCCTTTGTTCATGACAAAATATCGTTTCACAACAAATAATCTGTAAATACATGTTATAGTCCCTTTGAGCTCTCTGTCCTGCATCAGTACATGTATATAAGTATTTCCTGTGATATGTTGCGTACCGAAATAGTCTTTGAATAATTTTAGTTTGGCATATATACAAATTTGAAATACTCTTTATAGATCTGGTTTCACCAAAAACCTACAACTGTATGAAGATGGTAATTTTAACGCTTTACCTAATAGAATGTTCACGGCTTTGCAACCAGAGTACTCCCAGGTCAGATCAAGGTCGTCTCTGTTTGCTTATGAAGTAATGTAAATCTGATGACACAGTTTCTGCTGTGGCCAAAATATAGTGTTCATATATCATTATTAAAATGCAGCTAATAGATATGCATAATTTCCTTATTAATCAGACGAATGTTCATCAGGCACTGGGTTAAAGTGCTGTGTAAGAATAACACAATTTCTTTCAAGTTTATTATAGCCTGCTGAATCTTTAGAGATGTCTGAGGGACGAACGCGTCAGTAGGAGGAGTTAAACCCTTTATCTGCTGACTAATTAAAAATTTGCTCCTCCCTTTCTGAATATTAATTAAACAAAACGTGTATCAGAATTTATTACTGAAGAATATGATTTCGTGACAATCGGTGAAACCCCTGATGGTGGCGCCCTTTGATCTGGGTCTACTCTGTTGGCATAGGTGTTATATACACGGTTTCCGTATATTTTCAGTGGATGATAATACACTACAAACAACTAGTTAAACAGTCGTGAATGAAATAAACAATTTAAAGCTGTTACACGACTCTATCATTATACATGACAAGAGCCAGGCTCATCTTGTTTACTGTAATGATAGCCTTGGAAAATGTCGCCATTGACATGTTTATATATACGCGCACCTATTTCAGGGCCCAAATGTAATTGAAAGACGACAGAATGACAACCTAGAGAAGAACGGCATCGTTTGTCAGATAAAATGGCCCATTCTGAAATGTATGTAATACTTCAGACGTGTATATATCAAGTTATTTGCTGTTAAGAAATCTTCATTTTGTTTACGATACCCTGAAATTGGTTTAACTTAATCATATAAAACAGTATATCTGTGTGTCTCTATTAAAAAGGGAAGGAAATGCCAGTCTTCAAAGATACATTTTACTTTTGTTAAGGTATTTACTATTTTGCATTAAAGTGATACAGATAGAATTAATATTTACCAATGTTTTCAGCTTTCAATTAGATTGTTTGTTCCAAGGCCATGACGTATCAGGGTTGATTTCAAACAGCAAATAGTGGAAT
Organism: Azorinus chamasolen; assembly: GCA_963576725.1. Taxonomy (NCBI): domain Eukaryota; kingdom Metazoa; phylum Mollusca; class Bivalvia; order Cardiida; family Solecurtidae; genus Azorinus; species Azorinus chamasolen. The sequence goes on from OY755243.1 coordinate 76,758,077, forward strand.
TCCATGAATGCGTGTTATACAATATAAACATATTTTCCTGGACTTTTGAACAGGAAAAAGCACGTGGTAGATTTTTTATATAATCTCTTTGACAAACAAATCAAACAAGAATTATCACTAAAGGTGCCTGAATACCCCCGCTCACCTGACACAAACGGACATGCTGCCACAAACGGACATGCCACGGACAGACAGACCAACCAACACACTGACTCCTATACACCCCCTCTCAAACTTTGTTTGCGGGGTATAAATATGAATGGCAACCTGAAAAGACGTCTTTTACATAATGACTATTCATGTAAGAAGTAATGAAATCATGAATTGTAATTGGAAGAACTCTATGATTGCAAGTGAATACAGCAAAGTTTGGCCATGGCGGAAACTGAGGAATTATCCACTTCTTCTTTAAGCAAACACAGGATAAGCTGGTCAGGAGCCTTCTGATTTGGGTCTTTTCTGTTTAATACGGCCTTTAACTCGTATCTATTGAGTAAAATGGCATAAACACATCGCTACATATAGTTTATACATTATACAAACTGTGATGTTATTTGTATTTGCTAGATGTATTAAACCCTTGCCCGCGACATGAATTGAATTTGCAGACAATTTGGATCCAGATGAGAAGCCTAGTAACTCAGTATCTCAACACAACCAAAGTTGTTTTACACTCGACCATTACTTTCTCAAAATCTTGATCCAATTGGAAGTGGTCAAACTTGCAGTAGATCCAAATAAGAGCCGACATTATTTCACTACGGGGTAAGGGCTAATTCCCTGTATACCACGACATAATATACATAGTGGTTTCGGAACACTGTTATTATTATTACGCTCCAGGAATCTTCAGACAGAAACTAAGACGACAATAGATGATTATTAGACTCCTCAAAATGACAAATATGTCAGCGGGTGACAGTAGGAACCATTGACGTTTCTATATATAGTGTGTGCAGTTGTACAATATAAGCACTTGTTCCATCATAACAGGATATGCCCAAGCTTAACCCTTACTCTGCTTCAGAAAAAATGTCTGCTCGCATTTTGATCTGGTGCGGTTTTGACTTCTTTAGATTCGATCAAACTTTTGAGGAACCTTTGACCGAGTATCAATACATTACGCGGTGTCCAATCTGTATTCAAGCTGGATTTCAATTGTGTGCCTAGTCACGAGTGCATGAATAAGGGCTAACTCTGCGGCTAACAATGCCAGAACTGCATCCTGAATGATCCTTAGAACACTGGCATTTATAGCGTGAACTCACTACCGCCTGCAATATTTGCTGACACAACCAGTCGCAACCATAGCGGCGTAACGCGCAACCCATTATAAACTATTACAGCAAACCATCTCTTTTAGAGCAATAGCTCAAAAACAAAGAAGTGTAATTGTAGCCTTAAAGACAGGTGGTGGCTAAATACAGCACAAACAGTGATGCAAAAACTCACTAAGAGCATTCTGTTTTAAGTGTTCATATATGTTTTAAAATTACTACGTTAATTAAGTCGCTTAATTCTTTACTTGGGGAATATTCATGTAAGTAAAAATGATACATACATATTGTTTAATAAATATTTATAAATGTACATGGATACAGCACGTTCTGGCAATGGCTGTATCTGTAGAATGAGATATAATAATTTCATAAGCAAACAGTGTAGACCCAGGTCAGGGTCTGCTTTGTTAGTAGAGGCGTTATAAGGCGCCTCTATCAGACATGGCTCAAAGAGCAAGTTCGAAGTTTGTGTCAGTATGACACAGTGAGCATACTCTATGAATGACTTTTTCGTATTCTACACGTAGTACACAGAATACAGGCACTAACGACAGAAACATCCGTCAAACTATAACGAACACCCAAACATGGTTTATTCTGTTTCACAAGGACATTCGTTTTGACAGTCTTCATAAGAATAACCTAACATAACCATCACCATGTTTTATGATTTTATCGAATGTATGCGTTTACTGTAGAGATTATCACTTAAAAGCAGTCAGTGGCTTAAATACAGGACTTAATACAGGACTGTTTTGCAGAAAACCGGCGTATAGTGACATTCATTTTGGTACCGTAAAGGAAGCAGCTCTTAAAAGCAAGCCTAAATCAACCTCTTATTAGGTGGTCAACTTAGTTTTACATTCACGGTACAGTAGAACATATCTTAAGCGGTTATACAAAAGAGGACTAATTAAGGATTTATAAGGCAGATGGAAGCTTAATGCAGGTCAAAAGTCATGCAAAGAGCTTTCTGCAGAACTTTTGCGCTGCATTAAGCAACCACCAGATTTTTAATACTACTAATTTATCTTCAATAAATTAATGCCCATGGGTTCTACTGTACACAGTAAAGCCATCACCAAAAATGGGGGAACAATAAAATTAGGGGTAGTAACAGCAGGTGGTAGTTCAGTGCAGGGCAACAATTCTGCAGAAAGTTCTTGCCTTAAGCACCCACCCGTTTTTCAAAACGTCTATGTTTAGTAATTAAACTTTTCCATATAAACATCTGTTCACGCGTTTGCAAACAGAGCAGACCCAGAGGAGCCGTCTGATCAGGGCCTGTTCTGTTTCCTACTGGAATTTTATAGATCTGTTCCTTTGGTTTCTAAAATGGTTACAATGTTCCAGCTTCCATATTTGATTATAACTATTTTGTCCATGATTATTCTGTACGTATTGAAATTTGAAATAAATATAAAACAGGGAAATGGTTAAGTGGTCGCTTTAGTGAGTATCTACTATACATCATTCAGTGTCTAACTTTGACTTGTTTTGAATTGCATAAATATCAGAATTAGGTAATTTGTCGATGCACTTACGAGTAAAATAAGACGTTTGCAGTCCGAACCCATAAAACATGCAAAACCTCTCACTTACATATGCATGCATGCAGATATAGATGCTAAATCAAAGAAAATGTAGTAAGAAATGTAAATAAAACATGGCCGGGGTGTGCGCTGAGAGAGAAGGAAAGACAGACATGCGGCTAAAACAAAAGCCTGGTGCCTGGAATACAGGCGTTAACAGCGGATACTGCTTAACCCTTTCCCCGTTTTATGTTTATTCTAAATTTCAGTGCCTACTGAATATTCATGGACAAAATAGTTATAATGAAATATGGAAGATCGAACATTGTAGCCATTTTAGAAACTATAGAAACAGATCTATCAAATTTCATTCGCAAACAGAAAAGACACTGATCAGACGGTTCCTTTGGAAACCGTCTGATCTGGGTTTCTCTGTTTGCAAATGCATAAAAATGCGTTTATATGAAGTAAATGTTTACATCAGCAATATACATATATTGAACATTCCCTAGCGGTTGAAATATATTTAGAGCAGGTCACCGTTTCACGAACATTATTAAGTAATTACTTTAATATCAGGCTTAACTTATTAGGGGTATTACACTTATATTTAGAGAAGATATGTCAAATAGTTTTATCTTAACAGGAGCCATAGAGATAGTCTGTTAAAGTTTTTAATAGAAAATACCGGTTTTCGCAAGAAACAGCTAGTTAAACCCAAAATGAAATTGAAAAACATCTTAAATCTGTTGCAAATTCTTAAATATTGTTATCACCTTCAGTTATTATCAAGTACAATATTTATTCTAAAAATGATAACGGAGCAAACCTCTTACCCCTTTGTGTCACAATAAACACTAATTAATAACTAAAAAGTTATGCTCTTGTGATTTTTTTTAAATAACAGGCTTAGCTAAGTAATTACTTAAGAATGTTCGTGAAACGGGAGCCAGATCATTTCTACGCATATACATTAAAATGTAATTACACGCATATTTATTAGTATCCCTCATAGATTCACCTCTGAATGCATTTGCAAATAGAGTAGATCCAGATCACACGGATCCTGTAGGAGCCGTCTGTTCAGAATATGCTCTGATTGCTTATAGTCTTATATAGATCAAAATCTAAATTCTATATATGCCATTATAAAAATAAAACTGATAATTATTCATGCTGCCATTGTTTCTTACATGACTATTCATGAATTTAAAGTTTAAAAATTGTTCCATTAGCGGGGACTAAGGGTTGGAAGATTGTTTGTTAGGTTTACCCACGCTCTAACAATATTTAACCCTTTACTCCATGAATATTCATGTAAGAAAAATGATTTTTTGGACACTGATTAGTTTTATTGTTATGATAGCGCATGGAAACGGTAACTTTTAGCCATGACAGAATCTATAGAATCATAACTATATTATATCATGAGCACACTGAGCAGACACTGGTCAGACGGTTCCCACAGGAACCGTCTGATATGGGTCTGCTCTGTTTGCAAAGACATTTAAAGGCGTATTTATGGAACAAAAGCTTAAGCAATAAGTCAACAAATGTGATTACTTTACCATGGAGACCACCAGAGAGTAACCCTTTACTTTATGAATATTCCTGAAATAAATAATGAATTTATGGATTACTAAGTATTGGATGTATATAATCGCATGTAAATGCAGAATGTATTGACCATGGTAGACACAGTAGATATGGTTCTCTATGATCCGATAAGCAAACTGATCAGAGTATAATCAGACAGCTTTAAAGGGGTCACTTTTTCGACATTTGTCTATCTGTCTGTCTGTCTCTCTGTTCGTCACACTTCCTTTTATTTTATTGTAACACTTCTCCCAGCAGATGACGCATGTGTTCCTTCGAACACTCTTATGTTGCATCGATGTTATTTGTGATAGATTCAGTAAAGTCTCACTAATACATGTACAACCACACAAAAGAAGCATAATTCTGGATTGTAAAACAGGTAGTAGCTTAATGCAGGACAAACGTTATGCAGAAAATACATATAAGAGAGATGAGACGATTCTAAAATGTGGTCATAGTTTGGTGTAGAAATAACGGAGCTGTTCTGGAAATTGTTTAAATTATCGTATCGTATCTGGGCCTGATGTTTTACACATTGCAGAGTAAGGGTTAAGGTTTACCCTTACCTCATGCCAACACCGTCCCTCAGGAAATAAAACACCGCGCTGTAAACGACATACTTTGTGATTAATTGAAACGAATTGTTTAGCAGGATGCTTTGAGACGCCGGTTCGGCAATATATCTGAGAGAGACGGCCATTTGTTATGTGCTTATAGATATCATTATGTTCATCCAGTATATTCTTCCACACCAGTACATTATAATTTCCCCCAGGGAAGCGTGATGCAGCCACAAACAATCAACGGGGACCTCTTTAACCTGCTCAATATTAAAACTGGCTTCTCCTTTTCTAAATATTAATTAAACACAAGTTGTATCAAACTCAAGAAAAGTGTCATTTTTTGACAAACAGTGCCCTGGTCTAAGTGCTTTATCAGGAACTCTTTGATCTGGATTTTTACTGTTTGCAAAGTTTCTATATACTCGGTTCCTGCACTTTAAAGCAACGGGAAATACGTCACGGATTAGAACAGAAAAATAAAGTAGGACACAGACCAAATTTTCGTCACTTGAGTAAAGACAGACGCATTTGATAATGAGACTGTTAAAGATCATCAATAAACTACTGCACTTCTTAACCCTTCGCTATTTATATAAGAAATACTACTACTACTACTACTATTACTACTGCTGCTGCTGCTACTACTACTACTACTACTACTACTACTACTACTACTACTACTACTACTATTACTACTACTTATAATAATAATTATAATAGAAATAATAATACCTGTATCATTTATACTTATCTCCTTAATGTTAGCAATACCAAATGAATACAGAATGTTTTGGCCATGTCACAAACTGCAGAATCACATGTATACATTAACAAACAGAGCAGACCCTTAGCAGACAGCTCATACAGGCACCGTCTGATCTGATATGGACCTTCTCTGTTTGTCGACGCATTTATGGAGTTAAGGCTTAAACACGATTGGTATGGTCATTGACATATACGGTGTCCGCAGCGATTAACCTTTAATTTGTATCACGTGGTAAGTTTTATTTGTGCAGTTTTTTACCTTCTTCCAATATGTTCATGCTTTGACCGAGTGTCAAACACCGGCATCCCATCTGAACACCAATCATAACTACTACCGTATTCCGTCAGGGTTCGGAATATAGTATTCAGTGATCTGAATACCAGTTGTTTGCAAACGTCAGTCATGGCGCGTTTAACACGATAAGGATGCCGATAGAAAACGTCAGCCAGGTCGCGTTTAATACGATAAGGATGCCGATAGAAAACGCCAGTCACGTCGCGTTTAACACGATAAGGATGCCGATAGAAAACGTCAGTCAGGTCACGTTTAACCCTTTCCCTGTTCTATACGTATAACGCATTCCAATGCCTACTAAATATTCATAGACAGAATAGTTAATGATGAATAATTGATATGCAAGCTGAAACATTGTAGCCATTTTAGAAAGTAATGAAACAAATATGTCAGATTCCATTAGCAGACCCTGATCAGACGGCTCCTATATGATCTGGGTCTACTCTGTTTGACGACGCGTGAAAAGGCGATGAAGAAAAAGGTTAACACGTTAAAGATACTAATAAAAATGTCAGCCTGTTCGCGCTTCGCACGATAAGGATAAAAATAGAAAATGTCAGCCAGGTTGCGGTAAGCAATATGATGATTCCTATAAACATGTCAATCAGGTTGCTCTTAGCACAATCAGGGTAAAATGGAAGGCAATCACACACGCGTTTGCACACACATTCAAGCCGTGTGATATAGCAGTTAGGATAATAACGACACCATAACTTCTGTTCTGAACTTTATTTCTCAAACCTAGAGATATGTGAAACTGGCAGCATCTCCCCGACTTCTAGACCCAGACCCTTGGCCTCTCTCCAGCCGGTCTCTCTGGCGGTCTCCTCAAGCTAGAATTTAGCTCTATATTTATACAGTTAGTGAACCAGGAAATGTTAACCAAATTGTATAATCGGCCTTTAGTTTATAACAGACGATTCGCTTTAAATGGTCATTCATTTCCTCTTTATTAGTCCTTTACCCTTAATCTGCTGCCAATCTCCATGACAATATTACACCCCTTCCTTACCCATACAAACAAAACAAAAACAGTTATAAGCATGGACCAACATAATATTGTAATGTCCAGTCTCTACGGCACGTCTCTTCAATAACTAAAGTTCATAATACGCGTTGCTGTAATCCCGATGAGTCCAGCGCTGATGGATTCAGAAGGAAAGTTCATGTATCAAGATTATTCGGACATCAATGTAGATTCGACATAATGTAATGTCCAAATGTCTGAAGAAAATTCAGGTTCTCCGAATAAGTTTTGAAGTCTGTTAATGAAGATGTACTTCTCCGAAAAGTCTGTGGTAATTCCGTGATCTGTTGATATAATAAAGATACTAAAACTGTGTGTAATGATTTAAGTATCACAGCACTTGTCAAACTTGTCCAACCCTGAGCTATCTCCAAAAAGTATGCGATAGATCCATGATGTGTTGATATAAGAAAGATACTGACACTTTATGTGACTATTTAGTTATCACAGCACTCGTCCATCCCTCAGGTGTTTGAATTTGATGTTATGTCAGCAATCGACAGTTCATTTAGCTATACATTGACAGTTCCGTTATGTAAATTCATGTCACCGACAGTATTCGAATATCGTGCTACCAGGCTGTTGCAGCAACGTCGGAGGCTGGATATACGCTGCTATGACGGCACGCTGACGTGAATTCTACTATACACACCTCAACCTTCATTGTAACAAAATGACCCTCAACGAGTTGCACAATCCGATACTTTAAAATTACACATTAGTCTTAAACGTAAACCTCATACAATTCTTTTATTCAAGAATATTTAAACTAATACATGCTACAAGATGATTTGCCATTTTTTCAGTTTGACAACCTATTTTTAATAGAAAGTGTGCTCTTACTTGCGAAATATTCATTGTTCTGTATTGTTAGTGTGTTTGTATCATTTAATTGATTAGATATTTAGTCTCCTATACGAACACATGACTTGTATTAATATTCATTAACTATACCGCATTGAAATACTGCAACTCATTTTATCTTAAAATATACGCAACAATTGACACGAAATTCAAGAAAACAACCCAACACCAAACCATATTTCTTTTATCTGCACTACTACTAAAACTGTAAATGACCAGCAATCTTTACGGTATATCGTATGCAGATACATTAACAATCTTACAAAGAAAACAAAGAACAATAACAAACAAAATAAAACCATAACAATTTCACCAGCAATACCCTATTTACAGTATAACCTATAAAATTCATCCTGCCTCTACTTTTCTGCCAAACTTATTTCGATCGTAACCACATTCACCATGAGTTAATCACTCAATAACGTATATTTGGACTAAAAGCTAATCGCTGATCCGCTATACGAACTTAATTCGAACTTTCTGGGTTACCTGTATCTCACTACTAAAACGCATTGCTACTCGCAATCATTGCTACTCGCAATATAAAATTAACGTCCCTATTTAAGTATATTCACCTAGTTATTCACTGGTGTTAGATATAGCCCTTAACTATAAATATCCTAACACATGGATGAAATACTTATGGACAACCCGACAAATCCTCTATATACTATCGCAGAATACCTAATCGCAGAATAATATGGAAGCAGTCAAGCAACAAACAAAACCAAACTCATACAAAACGCACTACATTGTGATACGCATTTAATCTGTACAATCACCATTCCCATAGTTTCTTTATAGTTTATTTCAAATTTCCTTTTTTTTCTATTTCATTTATTTAATTATTAAGCTACATTCACATTTTCGAAGTCCACTATCAATATGTCTTGACCATACCCTGCGCCAGTTTGTGTATTCATATTAAAATTTGCAGTCGAATTTCTGACAGCTAAACTATTTGACAGCTTTGACAAATCGCCTTAATACCTAATTAAGTTAACTGAAACCTGTATAAAATTACATTTTGCATATTTAAACTGTCTAGTGTAAAACTTATTTGATCTTAAATAAATCAGCATTTCTGTTGTGGCATAAATTAACTGCTGATCCAGAATCATCTAATGATCTACCTTGCCTTGATCCTAATTTGATTAACCCCGATTTAGGTACTTTATTTGATGAAAAGTTATTAACTGTCCCTTTGTGAAAAGTGTCCATTTTCCACTTACACCATTATTACTAATAGAATCAATCTCCATGCCCAATTGATGCTACAAATTTCAGTACAATTAATATAATTTTATTAACCGATTTTGGCAATTCATGTTGTTTATTAGTTTGTATGCAGCTGGCATTAAATCAAAACAGAAACAATTTACTGAGACAATTGTGCAAACTACATTGTTGGTCACCATGATCACAACTCAAGCTAAGTATGAAAGTAAACATTCGCTAACCTGTTGTTCCGCGTTGTGATGTACTCAACTCCAGATCGTCCTGGTCGTAGGCGCCATTTCAAGCCGTGTGATATAGCGGTTAGGATAATAACGACACCATAACTTCTGTTCTGAACTTTATTTCTCAAACCTAGAGATATGTGAAACTGGCAGCATCTCCCCGACTTCTAGACCCAGACCCTTGGCCTCTCTCCAGCCGGTCTCTCTGGCGGTCTCCTCAAGCTAGAATTTAGCTCTATATTTATACAGTTAGTGAACCAGGAAATGTTAACCAAATTGTATAATCGGCCTTTAGTTTATAACAGACGATTCGCTTTAAATGGTCATTCATTTCCTCTTTATTAGTCCTTTACCCTTAATCTGCTGCCAATCTCCATGACAATATTACACATGCACGAACACACCACACACACACACACACACACACACGAAAGCAAAACAAAGGAACGCGTGGAACAAACATAAAGTATTATCCTTAAGATATCATTAAGGTATCGCTTGTAAGATTTTGGAACTCGGTCTGGGGCGTTTATTCATATAATAAACAAGGCAGTCCAAAGGACAGCTATATCCCCCACCGCCGCCACCTAAATTAAGACATTGACCTGGGTTTTAACGTGGTTGACATTCAACCTTCCAGTTGTTAAGAAAATAGGACGCGGAAACAAATATAATGGAAACTGAAGGTAAGAACACGACTTTCAAATGTGACCTTGACCTTGAGCCGACATGACTGCCACATGTGTTCTGCACATCATCTCAATTCGGTTAATATTTGACTCAAGTTTTATGAAAATTCTTCAAATGGTTTAGAAGATATGGAGCGGACACGAAATGTAATGGAAATTGAAGATTAAATCACTTGGCCTTCAAATGTGACCTTGACCTTGAGCCGACATGACTGCCACATATGTTCTGCACATTGTCTCAACGTGGTTAACATTTGAGGCAAGTTTCTTGAAAATCATTCAAGGGGTATAGGAGATAACGAAACTATAATGGAAATTGAAGGTAAGAACACTTGATCTTCAAATGTGACCTTGGCCTTGAGCCGACATGACTGGCACATGTGTTCTGCACATCGTCTCAATTTAGCTAACATTTAACTAAACTTTTATGAAAATCCTTCAAAGGCTTTAGAAGATATGGAGCGGACACGAAAATGTAACGGAAATTAAAGGTTAGAACACTTGACCTTCAAACGTGACCTTGACCTTGAGCCAACATGACTGCTATATGAGTTCTGCACATCGTCTCAATTCATTTAACATTTGACTCAAGTTTTATGAAAATCCTTCAAAGGGTTTAGAAGATATGGAGCGGACACGAAACTGTAATGGCAACTGAAGGTTTAAACACTTGACCTTCAAATGTGACCTTGAACTTGAGCCGACATGACTGCCACATATGTTCTGCACATTGTCTTAATTTGGTCAATATTTGACTCAAGCTTTATGAAAATCCTTCAAATGGTTTAGAAGATATGGAGCGGACACGAAATGTAATGGAAATTGAAGATTAAATCACTTGGCCTTCAAATGTGACCTTGACCTTGAGCCGACATGATTGCCACATATGTTCTGCACATTGTCTCAACGTGGTTAACATTTGAGGCAAGTTTCTTGAAAATCATTCAAGGGGTATAGGAGATAACGAAACTATAATGGAAATTGAAGGTAAGAACACTTGATCTTCAAATGTGACCTTGACCTTGAGCCGACATGACTGGCACATGTGTTCTGCACATCGTCTCAATTTAGCTAACATTTAACTAAACTTTTATGAAAATCCTTCAAAGGCTTTAGAAGATATGGAGTGGACACGAAAATGTAACGGAAATTAAAGGGTAGAACACCTGACCTTCAAACGTGACCTTGACCTTGAGCCAACATGACTGCCGCATGGGTTCTGCACATCGTCTCAATTCATTTAATATTTCATTCAAGTTTTATGAGATTCCTTCAAAGGGTTTAGAAGATATGAAGCGGACACGAAACTGTAATGGCAACTGAAGATTTAAACACTTGACCTTCAAATGTGACCTTGAACATGAGCCGACATGACTGCCACATGTGTTCTGCATATCGTCTGAATTTGGTTAACATTTGACTCAAGTTTTATGAAAATCCTTTAAAGGGTTTAGAAGATATGGAGCGGACACAAAAATGCAATGGAAATTGAAGGTTAAAACCCTTGACCTTCAAATGTGACCTTGACCTTGAGCCGACATATCTGCCACATATGTTCTGCACATCGTCTCAACTTGGTTAACATTTGAGGCAAGTTTCTTGAAAATCCTTCAAGGGGTATAGGAGATATGGAGCGGACACGAAATTGTTACGGACAGACGGACAGACAGACGGACAGACGGACAGACTGACAGACGGACAGACAGACAGACAGACAGACGAAGGCCATTCCTATAACCCCCCTCCGCTATGCGGTGGGGGATAATAATGACATCATCAGTTACTTGCTGAATGTTATAATGCCTTGGAGAATAAAGGGCATTTTACCGTAGCAGATGCTGTAGAATCATATATATATTGTTGCATAAGCAAACAGAGCAATCACTTACCAGACGCCTCATACAGGACCTCTCCGGTTTTAGTCGAATCCGTTTTCAAAGGAATGGAAAGGTAGAGGGTCATTTTGACATGTTTGACACATAATTTCTACGCTAAAAAGTAGTTATATTGAAACGTGCAGTGGTACGTATATTTCAATGTACGTCCTCTGTGGTCGAGTAGTTATGGTCTTCAACTGATTATCACTTAGTCCATGTGAGGAAGCCTTTCAACAGGCTTTCAGTAGATCGGTGGTTATACCGGATGTTCTGTGCACAGAACAAAATGCAATTTGTTCCGTGGATCGAACAACCTCTGGGTCTTCCTCCATCTGTAATTATCTGGACGTCATGATATGACGGAACTGCTGTTAAAGCGACATAAAACCGGATATAAACAAACACACTATCTATTTCAAGAAATAATTATTTCATAGCAGTGATTTATCCTGTATTAGGTCATAGTTTTGAGTCTTCTCTGTTTGCAAATAAATGAACTCAAAGTGCTGTTATATGGATATAGAGTATAATTCAAACTACAATGGTCTTGAGTATCTTGAAAACTCCTATATAAAATAACGGTGCCGACGAGTGAAACTATATTTTAACCATTTTGGGCATCTTATCAGGATCCAAGCTATTCGATACTCGGTCAACAGTTGCTCAACAATTTGATCGAATCGGAGTTAGTCAAAATCGCACTATATCCAAATTTGAGAAGACATTATTTTTAAACAGCGGGGTAAGAGTAAGGACATGGCAATGTTGTGAAGGATTGTCGCTAATCTGTGAATGTTTTTGACCGACTTGGAAAGTCCTTCGGGACCCCATCACTCATGTTAAATGACTCGCAACCTTCCCACTCTCCTCGAGATTAATACGATTAATCCCCTAAGTACACTTTATAGATCGAATGTATAAAATTGATATTAATTTCCAGACGTCCAGATACGATGCGTAAATTTAAACATTTTCAAACACAGCTCCTTTATTTCTCCACAAAACCTAAACTGTAACACACTTTAGAATCGTCTCTTCGAGACGATTCTAAAATGTGGTCACAGTATAGGGTTTGGTGGAGAAATGACGATTTTAGTATTTGAGTATGCACCTTTATCTATAGCTCTGAATTTCCGATTAAATCAATTGACGGCTTTGAAAATCGGGGAAATTAAGCAAGGTGGTCGTGCATGAATAAGAACAAAATTAATGTATGTTGTCTTTACATAAGCCACATTAGTGTATGAGCTTATAATGATAAGCACGCATTGCTCTAGAAAATAGATATTTGTATGCGTATTTCAGTCATAAATGTCACCTACCCCATTACTCAGAAGCCTTATACATTGTATAATAGCGCGGCATTTTGACACAGTTGCAAACAGAGTAGGAGCTGTTTGATCAGCGTCTGCTTTGTTTTCTTGTGGAATGATATATATATATGATTCTATAGTTTCTGCCATGACCATATTTTCCTGTGTTCATATGTCATTATTAAAAGCCGGCAAATTATTATACAATAATGCGTGATTTTACATGAATATCCATGGCGTAAAGGGTGTATGTCATGATCATATGTTTATTTTCTGTTGACAATAAATCACTCTGTATGCCATTAATACAAATAGAATTTGGGCTTGCTGCTTGTACACTTGTTTAGAACACCACTCTACTGCAATGACTGGCGATCATGTAGGATGTATACTGTCTTATAACGAGGACAATTAATATATGTCTATTAATCTATCTCTGAATACTGCCATATCCTCTTCCGAGAGTGTTGCAGGCATGGTAAAGTGCACGTCGGAAGTGTTAATGAACTTAAATGTATGTTCAATGCGTGCATTTCATTATCTGGCATATTTTCTTTCCATTGTATTTGCCGTAGAAGATAGAGAACATCGAAAAAAGGGAAATGAGGGTGATAAAAATCATGTAACAGGATACAGTCATTATCAATTTGTTTTCTGCTTCAATTTTGTTGTTAAACTGCCATTCAGTCGTCCAAATTAAATTAGTGATATCATGATAAATCACAAAAAGAACGAATATTGGGTAAATTAATTGAATTGATCGTCAACGATAAAAATATGTCATCATGATTAATCAGCATACACTGTTTGTAGCAACAATAATCTGGGCCAGATATTACGGAATTTAATTAGACGGGGCAAGATGAATACAACTTCTCTGTGTACCAACCACGAAACGATAAATGAAATTGCACCCTGTGAAAAAAACCTTTTTTTTTATTTCAAAGGGATACTGTTATAGTACATAGTTTAACCATTTTTCTTGACGCCATCTGGCACCTCTACAAATAGAGCAGACGCAGACAAGGGTCTGCTCTCTTTGCTTATGGAAAAATCTGATTTTGCAAAAACGTTAATATTTCATAATTCATTTAACGCACCTCCGCTGCCTCATCACCAAGTCTGATTTTAAGCAACATGTCAGCATCGGCTTCGCTGGCTCGGCCATTTCCGCAGAATGCAAGATGACAGGATCCTCAGGGATCTCTTGTACAGAGAAATTTCCAGTGTCAGAAGAACCCGAGGTCGCCCCAGCCTCGTGTCAAGGACATTTACAAAAAGGAAAAATGACGACAATTGATACGGGCCGACGTCGAGGCAGGAGTTGACACTTAACCTACGAAGAGGAAAAACTATGCCTGGCCTCGGAAGAACGCAAAGCCAGACGCAAAAACAGCAAACGGGTCCTGCCTGAAAATTCCCATTTTAATTGCAGCCATTGTGGAAGGGACTGTCACTTACGTATCGGACTGCATCCCAAGACCAATTCAAGGCACAGATCCATGGTCAGCTGTGATCGAAGGATGCCATTAATTGATTGAGTGCCCGATTTTCCCACTATATTTTTCGAATCTCCTATTTTCTAGTGTTCGTATCCAGTTTAGATCTTTACCTCTATATGCAGCAATACTCCTCTAATTCGGCATTTTGATAAAGAACAAATTTAGGCAGGTTATTGTTTAATGCCGGGTAAAAGTCCTATATAGAAAGCTCCCAAAGGAGGTTTCTACATGACTTTCAAACTGCATTAACTGTCACCTACTTGAAAGACACGTTTTGATACTAATTTTAACTTCTGATTTGGAAGGGTTTTACTGTACTAAGTTGCCTAAACTGTGTTGGTCGGTATTTATTTGCGGTCATTAAGAAAATATTTGTTCAGCTCCCAGATTGCACCTATGATTGATATGCATATTAAGATGATTTTTATCCACGATCTAAAATAATAGTTTACTTAAGAAATCTAACTGTAATGCCAAAACAGTGTAAAACATGTTTCAAAGATAATAGAAATTGATGATGATTGATTGTATGATGTTTTTGTTGATAACGATGATGTTGATGATGATGATGACTGATGATAATGATGTTGATGATGATGATAATGATTATGATAAGCAATTGTTGTTATTGATGATGATGATGATGATGATGATGATGATGATAATAGTGATGATGATTAGCAGTTGTTGTTATTATTGATGATGATGCTGATGATGATGGTAATCATAGTGCTTATAATGAGATGTGACCTGTTAGATGCGGTCTTATATTAACTCATTTGATGTAAAGATAAATGAGATAAAAAAAAATCTACAATTTGACAAAAATGTATCAGAGGATTGACGCTGTTGATCTTATCAGCGTCCAGTTTCTACTTTCTAGGATAGCAATTTTAGACATTTACATCCTCTATAATAACATAACCCTGCCACACGAATTGGACTGTCTGTATTGATTGTCTTTGGACGCCTGATCTTATCTCGTTACGCTTTAGACCATCGACATAAACACCAGCAGCGCGAAGAAACATACTTACATATTGTCCGTAGATATTTAAGGTTGTCAAGAACATCGTATACAATCATCAGAGGCAAACAACAATTCGTTTTCTTTGAAAAATAATATTATAAGGGATACATTACATACAACTGAAGATAAAAAATGTCTGTTAAATAACCTTATAACATATGCATAATATATAATAATTGTCCGCCCATACCAGATCTGAATATAGTAAACCAGACTTAACATTTGTATCAATATTGGTCACGGGACACGAGTCAATAATGTCCTTTGCAAACGGGATAGACCCAGGAACCCTCTCATCAAGGTCTGCACTGTTTGTCAAGTTACACATTTCTTTAGAAAAATAGAAAAATCCCGAAATATTCACAATAAGCTTGACCTGTTTGAATTTTGGAAAGTCCATTTGAAATTCAGCATTGTTAGGGTTAACAATATAAAATAAGTTATTTTATTGCCATGGCAAACAGGGTCCATGCTTATACAAATTTTAGTTGAGTCTGAGTTCGTTCTCAAGTTTTTGATTGGTCAGATTTTGAGCCTTTGGCTCAAATCTGACCAACCAAAAGCTTGAGAACTCAAATCTGACCAATCAAAAGCTTGAGAACGAACTCAGACTCAACTAAAAAGTTTTATAAGCATGGACCCAGATCATATAAGCAAACAGATGATACCTGGTCAGACAACTCCCACAGAAGTTTTATAAGGTAAAAAATAAAGAAAATATTTTGCTTTGACAAAACCCGTATAATCAGATCTGTATCATTTCAGAAGCAAACAGAGCAGACCCTGATCAGACGGCTCCTATAGGATCTACTCTGTTTGCAAATATGTGAAAATGTGTTTATATATGAAGGAAAGGGTTACCTGTAATAAATACCGTTTGCGACAGTCTATAACAGTCGACACGTTTCCTCAATAATAGATTTACGTATAACGTCATTTATAGTTGTCTTGAATTTGAAAATAATTCAAGAACATATTTGTAACACCCCACTAGTATTCATGTTATTTGAAAGGAATCCGCAAATGCACAATGCAGACTGCATCACAAACTTAAATGTACAGTTAAACTCGAACTCTGGAATAACTCGAAGTAAATGTTAGGTCCTTCCAAAAATCTTCAATATAGAATTCTTCTAAAGTACATCACTACGCATATCTAAAACACATGTGACAGCTTAATGCAGGTCGAAAAACAGGAACTTTCAGCATTACTTTCGACCTGCATTAAGTTGTGAACTTAAGAAAGTGTTCAGATTGAAAATTAGATGACTCGAACCTCTGTTATCTCGAAGTAATTTGCATTGTCCCTTGAAGTTCGATATATCGAAGTTCAACTGTAGCTTTTTTCCGTGGCGACCTTTGCAAACAGTGTGAGTACAGATAAGACACAGAACAATTCGGTGTCTTACTAGTATCAAGATCAGCTATGTGTGACATCTGCTTATGTCTTTGAGAAGAAAGAGAAGTAAGACGGCTTCGAAATCTGAACTAGACGACATATCCTATCGTTGAATATTGCTTATTATGTCTCCCCCTATATTTATATGGGGGAGACATATTGTTTACGTCAGAGTTGTCTGTCTGTCTGTCTGTCTGTCCGTATGTCCGTCTGTCTGTCCGTCCGTCTGTCCGTCACACTTTTTGTCCGGACGATAACTTCAATATGCCTGATGCCAGTTGATTGAAACTTCATATATGGAAAGAGCATAATGAGAGGAAGTGTCATGCACAAGGTCCATAACTCTGGCTTCACTAATATAGGAGTTATTGCCCCTTGTAAAAAAATTCACACTTTTTTGTCCGGACGATAACTCCTATGCCATTGGATTGAAATTTCATATATGGAAAGAGCATAATGATAGGAAGTGTCATGCACAAAGTCTATAACTCTGGCTTCACTAATATAGGAGTTATTGCCCCTTGTAAAAAAAAATTCACACTTTTTTGTCCGGACGATAACTCCTATATGGATCATGCCCTTGGATTGAAACTTCATATATGGAAAGATCATGATGAGAGGAAGTGTCATGCACAATGTCCATAACTCTGACTTCACTAATATAGGAGTTATTGCCCCTTGTAAAAAATTCACACTTTTTGTCCGGACGATAACTCCTATATGGCTCATGCCATAGGATTGAAACCTCATTTATGGAAAGAGCATAATGAGAGGAAGTGTCATACACAAGGTCCATAACTCTGGCTTCACTGATAAAGGAGTTATTGCCCCTTGTAAAAAAATCATTTTTTTTTGTCCGGACGATAACTCCTATCATGTCATTGGATTGAAACTTCATATATGGAAAGATCATGACGAGAGGAAGTGTCATTCACAAGGTCCATAACTCTGGCTTCACTGATATTGGAGTTATTGTCCTTTGTAGAAAAATCACAATTTTTTTTGTCAGGACGATAACTCCTATATGGCACATGCCATTGGAGTGAAACTTCATACATGGAAAGATCATAATAAGAGAAAGTGTCATGCATAAGATCCTTAACTTGGGCTTCAATAAATTTAGAATTATTGCCCCTTGTACATTTGTTTAACGCTTTCATGTCCGGACGATAACTCCTACATGGCTCTTGCCATCGTATTGAAACTTCATACATGGAGAGAGCATGATGAGAGAAAGTGTCATGAACAAGGGCCATAACTCTTGCTTCAATACTTTTGGAGTTATTGCCCTTTGTTACATTTTTGGCCGATCAATAACTCCTGTTCAACTGATGCTATTGGAATGACATTTTATTTATGGAAAGGGCATGATGAAAGTAATTGTCATCCACAAGGGCCATAACTCAGGTATCAATATTTTTGGAGTTTTTAGCTGTTATCACTTTGTTTGGAAAGTGCATAATGAGGGGAAGTATCATTCATCAGGTCCATAACATTTTAGTGATTTCCCTTTACATATTGTTTTTATTAGAGGGGAGACATCCGTTTTTGTGACAAAAACCTCTAGTTGTGTATTGCTTATTGCGTGTAAAAGATTAACCCTTTACCTAATGAATATTCATGTCAGAAATGAAATTATGAATCTTAATTAGAAGATTTTATAACATTGCACATGAACAAGGAAACGAAGGTTTTGGCCATGACAGAAACTGTAGAATAATATCTATATCATTCCATAAACAGACAAATAGGAGCTGTCTGATGTGAGCCTACTCTATTTGCAAATGTGTGAAAATGCGTTTATATGTGCAATATATCAGAAAAAAGGAACAATGAAGCATTGTCTGTCTCAATACCTTCGGCAATTTAATTTGCCTTTAAATCCTGGGCTGAAATGTCACATAAGTGCATCAGTACTTACACGAAATGTACATGTAGGCACAGTTAAACCTGTTTTAACCATTTCCCTGTTCCATGTTCTATATACCTATTTCAATATTTACTGAATATTCATGGATAAAATAGTTTTAATGTAATAGTAAAGGTGTAACCTTACAGCCATTTTAGAAAGTAAAGAAACAGAACTATCAAATTCAAATAGCAAACAGAGCAGACACAGGGTCTACTCTGTTTGCAAATGCGTAAAAAGGCCTTTATATTAGGGAATTATTAAGCAACAACTTATTGATTAACCTTTTCCCTCATATAAACGTGTTTTCACGCATTTGCAAACAGAGTAGACCCAGATCAGACGGCTCCTACAAGAGCCGTCTGATCAGGGCCTCTTCTGTTTGCTAATGGAATTTGAAAAATCTGTTTCTTTACTTTCTAAGATGGCTACAATGTTCCACTTTCCATAGTTCGTCATAACTATTTTGTCCATGAATATTCAATAGGTATTGAAATTTGGGATAAACATAGAACAGGGAAAGGGGTTAAACCTAGGGATCTTAATAAGCAGGTGATTGCTTGATGCAGTGCGAAAGTAATGCAGAAAGCTCCAATGGGACCTTTCTGTATTACCTTTATCCTCCATTAAGCTACCACATGTTTTATTACCCCAGTATAATGCCACTTTATAATGGTCGGTTAAGACAGGTTTTACTGTAAATGAAGCCAGGGTTGTTTCGTCACTCAATTTTCACCATATAATGGACTTCATTATAAAAGTTGATGCGGGGTTAATTTACGGCACAATAAAAGCACTTATATGTTTGATTGTGCCATTAACTTATGTGTCATTTGCGACCTTGAACGGCGCTCTACACTTATCCATTTATCCGCAACCTGATTCGCATTTGCAAACAGCTTGGATCCTGATGAGACGCCGAGTTACTCGGCGTCTCATCAGGGTCCAAGCTGTTTGACGCTAGTTGAATAGTCTCAAAAGCTTGACCGATTCGAAAGTAGTCAAAATTGAACCAGATCAAACATTGAGGAGGCATGACCGGTTGACAGAGGGTTGGGGGTTGATTACCATTTATTCCAATCAGGAAACTATTTGCGTTAAAGTACACACAGTGGCAGTACAGTAAACCCGCTCTAAGCCAGGCGCTCAATTTGGTATAAATATCAGTCTTGTAGACAGGTGACAGCTTAATGCAGGGTGAAAGTCAATGCAGAAAGCTCCTCTAGGAGCTTTCCGCATGACTTTCACCCTGCATTAAGCAGCCACCTGCCTAAAAATGTCTAAATTCTACTTTACTAGAAATCTTGTTTAGAGGGGTTTTACAGTATAATGTTATCCAGTTTGATTCCAGAAGAAGTGCTGTGTGACGTTAGAATGAAATAGGGTTTTATACTATTACATTTTCAAAGAGATAAAGAAATGGGACTTTGGGAACAGATTGAGAATTGATTGTGTACGATAATTCGTTACAGAAATCATATGTATTATCAGGTGTAATGGTTTACCTTCTATGTGTTGGAATTTATAAAATAATTACTGTAAATCGCATTGATGTAAATAACGAATTAAAACACAAAAAATCTTTGTTCAAAAGTAAAGCAATTTCTTTTAGTAGGCATTTTAGAAATACTGTGTATATACTTAACTAAATTTATAAACCGCTACTAGGCATTCATGCATATTATCTGTTTCATTTTATTCCATTTCCCTTCTACTGACGCTTGTTGACACCTCTGTAAAAGTTATTTATTGAAACCATTGTGATAAATAGAGCATTTGCTCTAGAATACCAAATGCTTTATTTATCACAATAGTTTCAAAACTACACAGTTCTCTTTGTTCCTTTTTTTCTAGTAAATGCACTTTTTCCTTAGGAGGAAATGAGGGAATGGAGTCTAGAAGGGAATGTTTTATCAAAGTATCTTAATGCCACATTTTCATGTGACATAATATATTATTTGAGATACGATCGCTTCAACGACGTTAAGCTTGACTAAATATTTACTGTGTATTGTCACTGGGACACAAATTAGAAGAAATATTCAACCATTTACTCCAGGAATATTCATGTAAGAAATAATGACGTCGTGAATATTAATTATTAATTAGGTTAATTGTTATATTGAACACGTGAATACTGGTATTTTTTATCACTCAAGAAACTATAAAATCATATCAAAGCAGACCCTGATCAGACGGCTTCTACAGGAGCCGTCTGATCTGGGTTTATCCTGTTTGCAAATGCGTAGAAAGGGTTAATTCCGCAGGTGTATGCTTGTTTTTGGCCAATTGAGCATTACGATTTTATAATCTGAACCTTCCATAAGGACCTGTCAGTGTGACATTGAAGAATGTTGGAAATATACTTGCGTCACATTACTTGGTGTCACATTCGTCCGTAATTTATGTTCAACTAATTAAAACCGTGAACGATTACACTGATTGACGCAGATTATCCATTTATTTCATATTTATAAATGCCTTTTACGCCTTTGCAAACAGAATAGACCCAGATCAGACGGCTACTGTATTAGACGTCTGATCAGAATCTGCTCTATTTGCATATTGAATAGACCTAATGAACATTGTAAATCTTACTGCACAATGTTTGACCACACCAAACATTATCTTGAAAACATATTACATTGTAAACCATAGGTTAATGAATATTCACGAAGTGATCAATCCATGCATAGCTGTTCATCAGGGAAAGATGGTAAGTATGAAAGTGGATAAACTGTCACATCTCTTGGCAGTAATGTATTAGATGTTTGTGTCAACCACTTCTGTATCTTATATGCCCAGGACGTATTTGCACACTGTAGGCAAATATTAGTACAGATTAGTCTCGATATAACGACCAATTTATTGATATAGGAGTCGGCGTGTGATTGATTAACCCTTCGCTTGCTATTCACGTCAATATACCTACCTGCAGGATCTGTCTCATCAGGGTCTGCACTATTTACAAATGGATTGTGCAACCAGTGCACTCCACAGCAGTGATTGCACAGCAAAATACTTGTACACAGTGAAGATATATGTAATTATACAATAGGACATGGGTAAAGAAGGAGAACTGTATTTTAAAATTCAGCAAGAGACGGGTTAATGCAGGAGATACGTAATGCGAAATGATCCAATAGGAGTTTTTTACATCACGTGCGTCCTACATCAAGCTTTAAAAATCAAAATTAGACTTGTGTTGGGTGGTCGTTACTTTTCTGTTCTTGTTATTTGATGGGGCGAATCCACTGCTGTGGGGTAAACATTCAGAGGTATATTCACTCAGCAAAGGCCAGGGACGATTCACTGCAGTGGGTTAGCCATTCAAAAGTGCATTCGCTCAGGAGAGGTGTTGGACGAATCCTCTACTATGGATTAGACATTCAGAAGTACATTCGTTAAAAAAGGCCACGGACGAATTCACAACTGTGTTTAGACATTCAGAAGTGCATTCGTTTAACAAAGTTCTAGGGCGAATCCACTGCAGTGGGTTAGATATTCAGAAGTGCATGCTCAACAAAAATCTCGAACGAATCCATTGTAGAGGGTTAGACATTCAGACATATATTCGCTCAGCGAGACCTACGACTAATCCACTGCAGTGGGTTAGACATTCAAAAGTGCATTCGTTGAAGAAAGGTCTGTGACGAATTCACTGCTATAGGTTAGACATTCAGAAGTGTGTTCGTTCAACAAAGAGTCCACTACTGCAGTAGGTTAGACATTCAGACGCAAGGTCTGAGACGAATCCTATGCAATGGGTTAGACATTCAGAGAAGAACATTCGCACAAAAAGGTCTGTCACAAATGTACATCAGTATATAGATGTATTGAATATGGCATAGCACACCGTAATAGTTGCTCCTATTAATGTTTGTCTTGACATGATTTGACAAGATTTACAGAAAAAACTCACTGTTTAATTAAGTTGGCACATCATCGGAATGAGTATATTTGATGGTTTATGAGTGTTAAAATAACAATATCTATGGAATAAAATGCTATATACTTGGAAAAACTCATATTTGTATGGACATAATTTTGAGTCCGTGTAATTTTGATGTATTATGGAAATGAAAATGTTTGGGATATTTACTTCTCCCAATGTTTGGGATATTTACTTCTCCCAATGTTTGGGCTAATAAGTGTTAAAGCCGTCACTTATGGTATGACGAGGATACATTATGCGACCAAAATATAACTAGAAGTGATGTGCAGCACAGTAACAATATAAAGGACATATGTTTATGTACATGAATACTCTCGTGAGATTTGCTGCCGAATCGGATTTATTTATGTATTTTAAAATAC
This sequence comes from Azorinus chamasolen, assembly GCA_963576725.1. Classification (NCBI taxonomy): domain Eukaryota; kingdom Metazoa; phylum Mollusca; class Bivalvia; order Cardiida; family Solecurtidae; genus Azorinus; species Azorinus chamasolen. Next base: position 76,781,498 of record OY755243.1, read on the forward strand.
GTCTGCCTTATGCAATATTTTCGATGTTAACCCTTCGCTTGCTGAATTTTAAAATACATTTCTCCTTCTTTACCCATGTCCTGTTGTATAATTACATATATCTTCACTGTGTACAAGTATTGCGCTGGGCAATCACTGCCGTGGAGTGCACTGGTTGCACAATCAACTTGTAAATAGTGCAGACCCTGATGAGACAGCTCCTGCAGGAGCTGTCTCATCTGGGTCTTCACTATTTACAGGTATGTATATTGACGCGATTAGCAAGCGAAGGGTTAAATGTTAAAATGACCGATCCTTCGGTGATACCGACAACTTCTCGGTAGAGACCTTTTCGCAGTCAGGTCACTAGCTAATTACAACCGTTTACATTCGATCTTTAATGGGACGGTGCTTAACTAGTTGCAGAACCATAATTAAAGGAATCAACAAAAATATTGCCATAAAATGGCTCAAACGCGTTGGTGTTGTAAACGAGCATGATATAACATTTAAATTGCATTAATCTTTTGAAAAGCGAGTGAACTTTCTATTTTCGCTCCACCTCTTTAATTAGCCGGTGCTCCAAAACGTTTTTGAATTACAATTGGTTTTATTACAGTTATTCTTACTCATGGAATATAAACTGCGACTACATTGTTTTAAACGGACTGCAATATGTATCTGAAATGGCTGTTGTTACAGAAATCCCATGTTTGGAAGAAACGGTTGTTGCGTTAATTGAGTCATCTGGATGAAATGGCAACTGTTCAAAGACGACACGGGATGAAACTGAAACAGTTGCTGTGATACAAGTACCGTCGGCTGAAATGGCTTTTGTTTAAATAGTGTCCGTACTCAAGCGGTTCTTGGGTTACATGTGCCATCGGACTGGAATGATTGTTGTTTAACAGGACCCGGCTTAGAATGAAACAGTTGTTGTGTTACTAGGGACATCCGACTAAAACTACTGTTTCTGAAGGTTCCTGGGTATGGAACTGGAACATTTGTTTGTTTCTATTGCAATCCGATTAAATGTCTTGTTTAAATGGGTCAAAAGTGAGAGGCTATTGTGTGTCATCAGAGCCATGAGACTGAAATAGGTGTAAGTTTAACACTTTTAATTAATAGGAAACGAGTCGAAAGTAAATAGATCTTGTTTCATATCAGAGTTTGGGCAAACATGGCTTTATCTTCAAGACAAGAGTTAAACACAACTCATATACAGTAAAACTTCTCTAAACCGGAATTGTTTTAGAAATAATTTAGATAAATTTAGGCAAGTGGTTGCTTAATGCAGAGTGAAAGTCATACAGAAAGCTCCTAGGGGAGCTTTCTGCATGACTTTCACCCTGCATTAAGCTTCCCCCGTCTCCAAGACCGACATTCATAATACTAAATTAAACTTCCGGTTGTGGGTAAGTCCAGCGGGGATACCTTTATTTACAATATTTGTAAAGCTAGGGTGACTTTGAGAGAAGTGTGAGGTTAGGACGTCCGTAAACCGGTTTAAACCCCCAGTGGTGTTTTTGCTGCTGACCGTGCCAAGGCGGTACTCTCTTTGTCACCCTTCCTTTTGTTTGCCTTGCGTCTTTGTGCTTGTGGTTTGTTCATGTTGTGGAACGTTTGTCCCTATTTCTCGTGTGTCTTTTGGTGTTTTCTGTGTTCATTTCGTGTGTGTGTGTGCGTGTGCGTTTGGGTGTGTGTGTGTGTGTGTCATGCTGTCTATCGGTGTTTTGGTGGTGGTTGCGTCTTGCATGTGGCTTTGCCTGCTTGACTTTACTACTTTTCCATTTAGAGGGAGTTTACTGTAGCTAACGTCGGACCAGACAACGTTAGACAGCATTCCCAAGCTTACGACTTGCATTGCATCCTGTTTCTGGTGTTGACAATATGAAAATGTTCTAAACATGGTGACTTTATTGATATACCATATGATGCCATAATGTATATTCTTATCTCTTCATTGTATACGGTTCGTGTAATTGTATTGTAATTAGCAGCTCATTGCATTAATGCATCGGTGAAGTGCGGATGATTATCCATATGATGCAATCACTCTGATATAACAATACGTAGCCTCTATAAGTAGACTTAAAGTGGATATCTGTTAAATGTGGTATAGCAATAATGCTTGTTACTGTTATATCGAACTACAATCGGTGTTATATCGGCAATTTGTAATTTATAATTCATGTGAACATGTTTCCCGAATCTTAGCCGTGTTCGAAAACCTTCTATTACAGGTTGTATCTCAGCTACATATAAAGGTGCGTACCAAAATACTAAAATCGTCATTTCTCCATCGAACCCTATACTGTGACCACTCTTTAGAATAGTCTCTTAGAGACTATTCTAAATAATGGTCACAGTATAGGGTTCAGTGGAGAAATAAAAGATCTATTGTTGAACATGTTTAAATTGACGCATCTCATATGGAACTCAGTTGTATAGTTGGTTACCTTTAACGTTAACAAACAAGAACTTGGCATCAAAGGAGACCAAGGCCGTACAAAATTGTCAATTTGTCAGAAAGATATGTTAATAAAGGATATTGGATTAAACAGTGAATTTTCTATTTCTAAACTTATTGACAAATTGGTATACGCTTTTGAGGCTTTATGACAAATCGTATTACCCAGTGCGATATAAGTCAGTTATGTCAAGTGTATCAGCCGAATTGCCGTCGTATCTTAGAGTAAATTGCTTCCTAGTTGGTCCATATCAGATATATCATTTCCGCAAGTTGGTCAGAGTCATTTCTATCGACTCTCTGTCTACATCTGGCGGTGGACTTCATTGACGTACAGTTTCATACACTCATTTGCGTGGTCAATGTTACTACATGTACTATTTATACAATACATGTTTATCGCTTTTGCTGCCAACTATTTTCGTCTGCAAAATGTGTCGTCTGCTTGAATTTGCGTTTGTTTAAATTACTCCCCTTTCCTTTCAAAAACATTTTCCTAGTAACGAGCAGTTTGGATCCTTATTAGACACCGATTTATTCGACGTTTCATTTGGATCCAAACTGTTTACGTAGTTGATCAGAAATGTGACATTGGCAACGGAATAGTTATCGCACAAGTCTCGTTTAGAGTAGGGAATAACATCACGATAGAGGACACCGTGGAACTTAAAGCAGACGACATTGTTTGTAGACGAAGGTTATTTGGCACCGAAAGACTACGGCCCGCGGCCAGGAGTGAAAGAACTGTGTGCAACACTCATATAAGAGTTTCTATCAATGAATTATTGCACATTATGAGTTATATCATAAATAAACAATGGAGCCTGTCTCATGCAACGATTTATTCATTGAACATTGGAGTCTTAAAAAGCACTTGGTTGCGTAATGCAGGACAAACGTAATGCCACCTGCTCCAAAAGGAGCTTTCTTCTGCATTACTTTCGACTTGCATAGAGCTACAGCCTTTCTTACACACCCAGATTTAGACCTCTGTTTAATAGTTTCTCTAGACAGGTTTTGTTGTACATAAGCATATTGTATTGTGAATATATTGCACGCATTGTGTTAACCCATTTGCGCCCACGATCCCATACATGGGATATAGGCAAACAGTGTAGACTCTGATCAGATGCCGCATCATGCGGCGTCTGATCAGAGTCAACACCGTTTGCTGATTGGCATTTCAATATAAAACAAAACGAAAATGAAAATTTAGGCCAGGCATCCCTTAGCTAAAAAATGGACAAACATCCAGTGTATAAACATGGACAAATCCACTGGGCGCAAATGGGTTAATCGCACACAAATACAGTTGCCGCAAGGTTTGTTTGACTAACTATTCTAGAAAATGTTTTAATTTACACATCTTACATGTATTTGGACCTCTGCTTATATCTAGTAAACAAGTCCTTTCCCAATTAATATATGTTTCGCCATTGATACGACTATATGTCATTGCTATTCCCACGATGTTTTTAACCCTGTCCTTTATATAAACGTGTATCCACGCATTTGCAAACAGAGTGGACCCAGATCAGACGGCTCCTAGAGGAGCCGTCTGATCAGGGGTCTGCTCTGTTTGCTTATGGAATTTGATAGATCTGTTGCTTTACTTTCTAAAATGGCCACAATGTTCCACCTTCCATATTTTGTCTATGGATAGCCAATAGGCAATGAAATAAACATAGAAAAGAGGAAGGGTTAATACCATTATTACATATCAACCCCATATCAGAAAACACATGTTTCAGAAACCGCACGTGTTATACACATTAACGGGAAGGGAAACGGTAGATCTTTTGTATCACATCGATTGATATAAAAACAGAAACAGTACAAATGTGTATAAGACAAGTACTTAGCAGTACATTTCTATCTTTTGTGAATCTAACGTATTCTATTGTTGGTATTTACATCTGGTACGAGAACAGAGCAATAGGACATGTGTATGTACTCTCGATACATTGCGAAAATTATTCAAACTCGAATCACGCGACTCTCTGGGTTTGTCGGTTTGAAATTTTCACAAGCAGAATTTTCAATTAGTTAACTCTTTCGCTGCCAAATTTTGTCGTCTGCAAACTTTGTCGTCTGCTACAATTTTCTTTTCTTTTATTAGGCGTCTTCATTTTTGTTGCAAAAAACAGTCGCAGTAACAATCTAAATCTGAATTCCATGAAAATATGCTACCATTTAATATTTATGGTTATTATACAGTTAGTAAACTCTAGTTAACCATTGGCCTGGTCGAGTGGCTACTTTTGCAAACAGTCTTGATCCAGATGAGACGCCGAGTAGCTGCTGTAAGACTTGAAACTAATGAATAATATCCAACGTATTTGCTTGGTTCCCATCTTCCTTCATTCTGATACCATCTTGGAACCAAGAGAACATACTTGAGAATTATATTTTATAGTTGAGTCCGAAATTAGATTGGTTTATCCAAACGCATTAAAAGCAATCAAGGTCTGTCAGTTATCCTGTGTGACTGACAGGGTTTTGTTATAAAAGATCAGAAGCGTCGACTGATAAAGTGACCAGTGGTCAGAAGCAGATAAGATCAATGAGGTCTCAGATGTATTATATGCAAATGTGTGATTCCTTTTGCTTTATGTTAACCCTTACTGTGCGGGACACGAGTCACTTAAATGTCGTTTGCAAACAGTGTAGACCCAGATGAGAGGGCTCCTAAAGGAGCCCTCTCATCAGCGTCTGCACTGTTTATCATGTTACACATATTTTGGAAAAATCCCTAAATATTTACTATAAGCTTGACCTGGAATAGTCCATTTGAAAAAAGGTTAAGAGAGAATAAACATGCAGTATAACTTGTCTTAACCCTTTCCCTGCTGCACACCAATCATTTTTATACTGTCTCATGAAAGTACAAAAATGAGTCATGCAGGAAACACCACATACAGAACAAACAGTCGCCCGAACAGCAACACAAGGAAACAGCAAATGTACATAACTATAAAAACAACAAGAGACGCACAAAGACAAAACAAACACACAATAGGGGAAAGATGGAAGCACCGCCTTGGAACGGTCAGTGACACATGATATTTTGGCTCAGGCAAAACCTGTAGACTCAGTTTTATATCATACCATAAGCAAACAGAGTAGACTCTGATCAGAGGGCTCTTATAGATGACGTCTGATCTGGGTCTACATTGTCTGCAAAAGCATGAAAGCACGTTTATATAAAGGAAAGGGTTAAGCGACCTTATATTGATTGGACACAGGCATCTTAAAAAGCATGTGGTTGCTAAAAACATGGCAAACGTAATACAGAAAACTCATAAAGGAACCTCTTGCGTTACTTTTAACCTGCATGAAAGCAACAGCCTACCTTACAGACCCACAATTGGATGTTTGTTTTTAATTTGCCTAAAGACATGTTCTGCTTTGCGTGCAGCTATTCAGTTTTTTGCGGTCTTGTTGAATTTTTACGCGGGTTTATTTCAATGAATGAAATATGATGACTGCAGTATGAAAATTGACAGGTTTTGAATTGAACCGTTCAATTTCAAAGTCAATACAACTTATAAAACGTGTCAGGAGAACTATCCCAGTACGTTAACAATAAGTTATTTATTAATAAGTACTTATTATCAGCCTTGCCGAACGTCAGTAAGTATGTTTTTTAATCTTTCGGTCCAAAATATGTTTTGTCTGAAAACAGTGGCGTTTGCTTTAGATTCCATAGATAGACGTTCCTTCAATTTCTAACGTAAGTGGTGTGTCATACAGGCGTCTCATCTGGATCCAATTGTTTCTAAAAGTAATCATATAATCTCCAATTGCAGCAAGACTTGTGAGTCGCTTGTCGGCGACACCGGCAGTGAAAGTTCCATCATATAAACGCGTTTCCACGCATTTGCAAACAGAGTAGACCCAGATCAGACGGCTCCTATTGGAGTCGTCTGATCAGGGTCTGCTCGGTTTGCTAATGAAACTGTATTAGATCTGTTTCTACAGTTTCTACTAGTACCAATATATGCACCATTATAAAAATAAGCTAATAAATATTCATGATACCATTATTTCTTACATGAATACTGAATAGAGAAAGGGTTAATATTGTGAATTGTGAATTGTTAAAGTTGAATGTTCCACCATTGCTAAATCATACAGATCTATTCAGTATAACAGGTTATCATTTGCCACAGGTTTCTCGATAACAAATAGTGCACATCCTGATCAGATGGTTCTTCTATGAGCGCTCTGAGCTGAGTCTACACAGTTTGCAAATGCCAGTGAATGTTTGTCCTGTATTTACAAGGTTAAAGCTTTCGCCGTCAAATAAAAGTTCGTCTATATTAGAAGACTTTAGTAGTGTTATCTGTTTCAGGTTTCTTCTTTACAAAAATACAATCAAAATATCCTGATTCACCGATGGTATACACAATAACGAGTTCAATGTCCTCTATAATTAACACTTTCCCACATAAACGCCTTTTCATGCAAACAGAGAGGAGCCGTCTTATTAATAATAATATTAATTATCTGTTTGATAATGGAATTTGATATATCTGCTTCTTTCGTTTCTAAAATGGTTAGAATATTCCACCTACTATATTTTGTCCATAAATATTCAGTAGGTATTGAAAGTTGGACCAAATATAGAACAAGGAAAGGTTAATGACTGGAAAACAACGTATTTATCGTTGGTAGCATGGCCAGTATCTGATCGATGGTATAAATATGTCATTTCGTAATGTAACGTACTGGTCTTTCATTTGCTCATGCCATGAATCATGTATGAACTCATATTTGTCGTTAGCAAAATGTATCGTCTACTACAATTTTCGTTTGTTTAATTTTCTTCTTGTTTTACATAAAAACATTTAACAAATAACACATAGTTTGCATTCTGAAGAGATGCCGAGTTACTGGGCGTCTAATCTGGATCCAAACTGTTTGCAGCATAGCTAATCAGAGATACGATATTGGCGGTTTAAGAGTTATCATCACTAATCCATTGAAGGTGTTTATCATATTGGTGCCAACGTGACCATGATGACGTTTAAACCTCTTGCACTAAGAGCTACTATATATCGTAAAACGATAACGGCGTGTTTTTTCCTGTGTTTGTTGCATTAATTATTCACGACCACCAGCTATGTTAAAAGTTATTTAGGACTCTTAACCACAGTATCCATTGTCTACTTACTGGCTGATTGTATCAAAATGTCATTTCGATATATAATATACAGTAGATCGTCTCTAAACCGACCACATAATTAATAGACAGTGTGCCTTTAATGCAGTTGATTGCTTAATGCAGGTCGGAATTAATGATTACGTCGTGCATTAACCAACAACCTGGCTTTATGGCCCAAAATAAATATCTTTTAGATGGTTTTTTATGTCTTTAACTGTACTGTTATTTCATTTGTTCTTGTCATAAATCATGCATGAACACTGACAGAGTAACAGACAAATGTGCGTACTCAGATACTAAAATAGTCATTTCTCCACCAAGCCCTATATTGTGACCATTCTTTAGAATCGTCTCTTCGAGACGATTCTAAAGAGTAGTCACAACATAGGGTTTGGTGGAGAAATAAAGAAGTTATCTTTGAACATAATTTTATTTACGCATCTTATCTAGACCTCTGTCTGATATGCTTGAAACCAATACCCTTTTCAATAATGTTGAAGTGTCTATCCTATTGGTGCCAAAATGACCATGAAGACGTCTAAACTACTTGCACTAAAAGCCACCAGATGGTAAAATTGTTTTTCTCTTTTTGTTGCATTAATTATTCACGAGCACCAACTACATTTAAAGTCATCGCATTAGCTCAGTGGGCCTCATTATCTCGGTTGTATATTGTCCGCTTCCTACATGGGATGTCGTGAGTTTGAATCGCAGCGCAGGTTCACACATTGATTCACATGTTGTAGTATATGTAATACATGTACATGGATTAATATGGGCAGTTTACCCAATGCTTTAATATGCTTATGGATGACAAACAATAACCAACCCATCAGCTGATACATGCCAAGGTGGTCACTTGTCCTGTGTCTATTTTGTTTGGAATGTCTGAATGAACCTTATTTGCGTGGATCGGATCATAAAACGATCATAAACGTTTCCAGTAATGCCACCACAATGAGATCTAATTCTTCGTTTTCTATGCACGTGATAGCTTAAACCTTTCCCTGTTATTCTTGTAAAATATAACATCATGAATATTTATTAGCTGAATGTGTTTATAATGCGAATTGTTCAAGGGTTGTTTTTGCTTTGACAAAATATGAAGAATAACATCTATATCATGTCAAAAGCAAACAGAACAGACCCTGACCAGATGGCTTCTTTCTGGGTCTACTCTGTTTGCAAGTGCATGGAAATATTTTTTAAGGCAAGACGCGGTCATGCAGAATGCTTCCATATGCGTTTTCTGTATCACTTAGTTTCTACCTGCTATCAAAGATACCCATGTTTAAGTTTTAGTGGTTACTCTCCGTAGGATGTTATTCAAGCCTTTCCATATCAACTTTTAACAAAATCGGCCTGAATTAATTAATATGCATATCGTAATTAATGCGTACTTTTTTGCTCTGTTTATAAATATATATTCAGTAATATATTGCCTACTATACAAGATCAAAGAAAAGTGACCCAAAAACACGTACGTCATAAAACCAATTATATTAGAATTTAACCCCATCTCTCTACAGGCTTTATCAACTGAGTTTCAAAAGAGGCAAAAACTTCATATAATACAATTAACCAGATATCAAAATATCTAAAACGTTTTTTTCTGTAGATTTTATTCTTTTCCATCTGAAATAAAACAAACTGTCACAGAAGCCTTTTGCAGCTATTTCAGAGTTGAATGTAACAAATCACTTTTATAAGTACTTTCTCCAACGGTGATACAAGTTGTACAGGCATGTTGCTGCATGCATTAAAGTGCGTTCGCATCTACGATGCAGTTTGAAAGCTCTTGTTTGGTTTGAATGTGTATATAAATGGACGGTTTAAGGCATTGGGAAGTGTTTGATCGTTAACCCTTCCCGATGAATTTTCATAGTGGAATAGTCCATCATTGTTTATTGGTGTTCCATACAGTATGAAACGGTAAAATTTGTGAGAAGATATTGAATGACAAACAGTGCAGACCCTAATCAGAGGACTCCTAGAGCCCTCTGATCTGGGTCTACACTGTTTACAAATGACTGCGCTCATTTCACGCAAACAAAGGTTTAATGTTAATGATGCATCCGAGTATACGTACAGTGTTTGATAAATTGAGATAGTTTGCACATTTGTTTAAGGTAATTCGACAGTTATTCTGCTGTTTTTGGACTGCACACCGTTCTTCAGACAAGATGCACAATATTTGCATTCCTTAACTGCAAATAAATGCTACATAACTGAATGTATAACGTAATGGATTGTTTATTATTATACACAATCAATTATGTGTTCCATAACCAGTTCCTCAGTATACGTATACAAATAGAATAAAACCTCGCTAAATCTATCACTCCAATAGGTAGCAGTATTTGTTTTAATGACAGATGGTAGCTTAACTCTTTACTCCATGAATATTTATGTGAGAAATAATAACATCATGAATATCAATTAAAGTAATTTTATAATGACATATGAAAACCGTAATTGTCGGCTTTGGGAGAAACCGAAGAGTCGGATCTATATTATTTCATTAGCAAATAGAACAGACCCTGATCAGACGGCTCCTACAGGAGCCGTCTGATCTGGGTCTACTTTGTTTGTAAAGGCGTGAAAAGGAGTTTATGTGAAGGAAAAGGTTAAATTTCCGCTCAAATTTGGATATAATGCCATTTAACTACTTCAGAGTTGAACAAGCTTTTGAGAAAGTATTGGCGAGTGTCAAACAGTTTGGATAATAATGAGAGGCCGCGTTTTGGGGGATTCTCTGTTTTCAAAGGCGTATAAAGGCCAGTTAATGGAGTGAACTAAAGGGTAATTATATAGTGAAAGTCAAGTAGAAGCTCCTCTATTCAGTTCCAGTTTGCCTTCCCGCTCAGCATTACATGCTTAAAAGTTCTTAATTCGGTTTTACTAGACAGCTGGCAGCTTAATGCATGGTGATAGCAACGCAGAAAGTTCCCCCAAGGAGCTCATGTCGGACGCTTTCTTAATTCTTCTTTACTAAAACTTATTGTTTTTCTTTACTAAAGCTTCGAATTAGCGAGATTGTTCTGTACTTATATAGTTAAACAAAATATTTGAAGTTTTCAAATTGCGTTCTTACATTGCACCATGGATCTGCATGAAGTAAACGAAATATGTAATGTTACTTCATGAAATAAATAAAGTGTTTCATTCACCCTTTCGCTGTCATATACTGTCATCTGCAAAATTTGTCGTCCGTTAAAGTTTCATTTTATTTTCTTCTACTTTCTTTCAAGGAACATATAGCATTAAACTGTTTGGATCCTGATGATACACCGATTTGCTCGACGTCTCATCTGGATCCAAACTATTTGCATAGGTATTTACACATTCTTCATTGGCAGCGAATGTTTTGATATTTATCGAAGCTACTTTTCTCCCAATGGTTCTGAGACCAAATGTACAATTAGATTGCTTTGGGGACACATACTAGAGTTCTCGTCTAGGCTGATAATTAAGTTCAAAGGGTCAATAACCCCACTCCTTGATAAGAGTTCTGTTTTTTCTCAAGCACCTAATTTTGAAATAACTATTTTTCACCGTTTCATGTAGCTTGATTGTGACGACGGCTGACATTTATAGAGAGGTTGAAAGTGGTCTGAAGTGCGTAATTATGTTGAGATGTCTCTACAGAGTGTGACGCTATTGCGCAACCTATAATCTTACGGAGGACTCAACAAGTAAATAGCATATTATCTACATTCCAAAGAGCACAGATGTTTCTTTTTTTTTCCTTTTCCTTTTCCCAACTACTGTTATTTATTTCCTGCATGAATATTCATGTAAGAAATAATGACATCATGGACATTAATCATCTGAACTTTTACAGTGGCTTATGAGCGAGAGATATTCTGGCAATGAAGGGGATTCTAGAATCATATCTATATTATTATAAAAGCAACAAGAGCTATGGATCTACCCTGTCTGCTAAGGCGTTAAAGGCATCTCTATTGAGCAAGGGGTTAAAATTAGAATGAAAACAATGGCATGAGTTCGTCGCAACATTCTTATAGTCTTGTTAGTTCATTGGTGTGAAAATTGTATCATTTGAATCCGCTTGATGTGTTCTACCCTCATATTATGTTCCTTTTGACCCATGGCCTTACATTTAGAAGATTATCAGTACCGCATTTTCCCATCCCCACTAATTTAACATACTTGTAAGTACTAACGAATACAACTTTGGATATCAAAGGCCCTGATAAGATGTGTAAATAAAACATTTTCAAGAAAATCTCATTTATTTGTCCATGAAACCCTATGTTATGAGCACATTTTAGAATCGTCTCAAACTTAGGGTTTCCTGGAGAAATACCGAGTTTAGTATCTGAATACGCGCCTTTATCAATTGCACTGGATATACTAAAATAATAGTTCACCCTTTCATTTTCGAAGTCGATGGAAATCAACTAACGGTGTTGGCTGCAATGCCCGAATTTGTAACCACCCTTTGCAAACTGTTTGTACACAAATGAGATACCAAGTGACTCGTCGTCTCATCTTATCCGACTTGATTGATACACCACTTACATTTTAGAGAAGTACAGTAAAACCTCTCTATAACGACCACTAAATTACGTCAAGTATTTTGTGTTAAAGGCAGGTGGTTACTTAAAGCAAGGTGAAAGAAAAACAGAACGCTCCTATAGGAGCGTTCTGTTTTACTTTCACCTTGCTTTAAGCAGCCAACTGCCCTAAATAGCAACTAAATAACACAATTTAGTGGTCGTTATAGAGAGATTTTACTGTAATTGTTTGATAGTCCACTCTGAAACTTAAATCAGACACTATTGTCTACAGACGAAAATTAATTGGCAGCAAAAGAGATACTTGTGTTACTGGAGCAAAGGCCATGGCTTGTGATCACAAATGTCATTGTTATAGTGTCTGTAAGTTCGATCATGACTATATCTTACAGTGACCTATTTTCATTTTAACCCTTTACTCCATAGGTATGCATTGCTATGCCTTTGCAACAGTGAAGATGACCCAGATCAGACGGCTCCTTTATCAGGGTTTGCTCTGTTTGCTTATGGTATATTATAGATATGATTCTACAGTTTCTTCCATGGTCAAAACTTCATGTGTCCATATGCTATTAAAACAAATTAATATACTTCATATTCATGACGTCATTATTTCTAACATGAATATTCATGGAGGAAAGGGTTAAATGTTTTTATAAACGTCTTTTTTTCTATTCTAACAAATCCAAATGTGCCATATACATCCAATTGTAACATCTTAAATACTATATACAGCTATCTACACAGTCACGTATATTTTGAAACAAATCATATTTGTCTTAAATCAATGCAAAATTAACATAAGGAGACAATGGCAAAGCAAGATCACGCATTCTGTGCCTTTCAGTTTTAAAATAGTCAGCAAAAAGTGATATAAGACGGCACCATCAATAAAATGCCGTAATAAGACATGATAGTATAGTTATAATCATAGACACCGACACCGTGTTGTCTAGTATCTTAATATCAACGTTAGATGTAATTTCATGTACATTATTGCAATTTTTACTATACTTAAATCTACCCTGAGAGTATATTTCTATGTGAAAATGTCCCTATTAGCTTTACTGATTTGCACCTCAGTGATTCCATTTTGATGCCCATTCCTATTTCGCTTGTACTCTCAAAATTATGGACCGATTTCGTATATTTTGGTGACATGCTGTTATTTGGTCAATAATCAATTCTGAAATGTCAGCTTTAAAAAGCTTCCTCAATGTTCACTTGTTTGATATTTATCAGACTTTGACGCCATTATTAACATTTAGTCTGATATGGACGGGCCCCATGGTTACTTCTTCAAATAGTTTTGATCCAGGTGGATGCGGCGAAACTCAACGTCTTATCTGGATCCAAACTGTCCGATAGTGTTTTTTAGATAGAAATACAAATATATCAAGTTTGAAAACTGAAGAAGCGATAATTTCTACTAACAATAAATTACCCAGCAGGTGAAAACTAATGCTTATTAACGCGAAACATTTCTAAAAACTAAGTGGTTTAGTGGTGGTAGAAACAAATGTCAACAGATAATCATCAACTGTTAGTACCATTTACTGCCACCAAATATCTCTGAGTCTGTATAAACTGGCATCGCAAAAATTATCATCTTACATCATAGATTTCTTGATAACTACCGTATTTACATACCAAGTAACAGAAGCTTGGGCGTGTTTTAGATGTTAGAGGTAGCAGTTAAGGGCGCTTTAATGCAACGTTTCGTGTCAAAATAATTATACGTTTTTTCCGTGATTGCTCTTGAGTTTTTATGTAACATGCATGTAGTTATCTGCTACAGTGCTCCCTCCTTACAACGACCCTCTCAATAACGATTCCCTCCTTACAACAACGCATGTCACTGTTTCCGAAACAACAAGGCTCCAAAAACAACCTTTTTTCCATCGCATTTTCTTTATGTCTCCATCAAACCCTATGTTGTGACCACTCTTTAGAATCGTCACTTTGTGACGATTCTAAAGAGTGGTCACAACATAGGGTTTGATTGAGACATAACGGTTTTAGTTCTCGAAATACACGTTATCTGGTGATCTGCAAACAAGCTAATTATGTTTGGTTTTCCCTCCCTATAACAACTCCCTCTGAACAACACATACAATCTTCGTATCCCAAAGGGTGTCGTTGTAGAGAGGGGGCACTGTATTTCAAATGGAGACTGTTCGCGATAGGTAAGTAGAAAGCATTGACAGAAAATGCTTATAACACATATTGTTGAATATGCATCAGCTTCGTTATATAAATTATATTTCATATGTAACAATGTAGAATTGCTATAGAGTCTTGCTAATTCGACAGAATACTATATTAACATGGGGGTCTGTAAAAGCAAGTTGTAGCTTAATGCAGGGCAAATGTAATGCAGAAAACTGGATCAAAATTATTAATTCTGACAGAAATAGTAAATAAATGATTAATTAATATATACTATGCGGAGAAATTATGCTAACAGTAATAATTCACACAACAAATTCAGTTGGGCTCGTCGTATTAAAGTATAATAGAAATTCTTGGGTTATAATACATTTGGACTGAACCAGGTGTGCATTATATAAACGATGATTTCAAAGATGCCTTTTCACGCCTATGGAAACAGCGTGGACCTAGATCAGTCGGCTGCAGTAGAATCCACAAGAACAGTGTCCGCTCTGTTTGCTAATGACATAATATAGGTCAGAATCCACAGTCCATGTCCAAACATTTCCCATTTTCATATATCATTATGATTGTTAATTCAATTCATATCAATTCATATTTCTGCAATACTTCTGCCTGTATTATTCTGCCACCTGTCTTGGAAACCGACTGACTATTTCGCTAAGCAAACACTTATTATTAGTACCATTATTAAATACGTTGATGTATACAACACGCAGATGATTATGTACATACCATGGGTACATATCATGTTGAGTCTTTTAATAACACTTTGAACATATTTCATGATAAACGTATTAGGTGATATGGCGCTAAACATTACATTTTGAAAACAAATTTGGCAGTGTGTCATTGGAATGAAAATCTAATGAGTCAAGAGCGGCAATTTTACATAATGTAGTAAGTTGGACATTGGAACATTTCATTGTAAGAATCCCATCGGAATAGTCAACACTCTTTATTCTCCTCTTATTTTCCATATACCACTATGATTAACATTATACCTCTAAGATGCCGGCTTAGTAAAGGAATAAAGGATCGTGTAATATATCATCAGAGCAACAGAATATAGTTGCATATTACTAAAATACTAAAATTGCATTTTCTCCACAAAACCCTATGTTGTGATCAGTCTTTAGTATGCCGCTTGTAACTAGATTTCTCACCAGACTCTAAGCTGTTAGACATTCTGGTTAGGTTATGTATTTCAGTATGTATTTAAGATTGCTCTAGTTTGAAACATGACGCAAACAATTATCATTGCTAACGAAATTTCTTTGGCGACGAAAGTGATAAGGTTCTATGGTATGAGAGGAGACAATAGCCATGGCTTTCTTTAACTCTTTTGGCAGGAAATGTCGCATCTAAGATTACCCATGCAAACAGTTTGGATCCGTATGAGATGACGAATAACTCGGCGTCTCATCAAGATCCAAACTGTTTGTTACTGTGACTGTTTTTGAACAAATATGAGGAAATATAAAACATGTAAATTATAGCAGATATTTTTTTTGCAGACGACACAATTTGAAAAAGCGAAAGTTTACAGGACTGAAACCAAGCAAGGACCCTGGGATAATTGCCTTGCGACGCCAGACACCATTTGGCTCCTCTACTTATACATAACCCTTAACTATTACGGTATCGTTTCCCCCGCAATCTGGTAAATCATAGCGTAAATTACCGCTAAATAGCCTATTGTAGCCTCTTTTTCGCCCGCATTCCCAAATTGAGAATGTATGACATCTATTCGGCGCAAACGTATACATCTCTGAATATAAAGCGATTTCATATTTCATTTCAAACGTTTACTCACTTCATGGACATATCTTTCCATACACCAATAGCCGAAACGGCGGCCCACTTGTTCCGTTTTCAATATATTGTTATTGTTGTTGTTGTTGTTGAAGTATATAAGATAGCAACAGTCACTGAGAAAAATTGGAAAGGCATATATTTGTGCACGACGTCATTTTATTAATATACCGGTTAATTATATGTATCATGCTTGGTATACTTACGCGATAAAGAAACTGTACATTTGCAGACTTGTAAGTTTTGTAATTGTCGTTTTGCCATCGAATTTCTTCATCAATGTTGATAGATATGTAATTCTAACCGTTATTCCAAATGTAAAATTGTACAGTTTCTTTATCGTGTTGATCCCTAGACGAGGGGGCCTCAACATATACTGATATTTTGTCAACAAACAATTTTGTTTTGGAACTTGACACAAATTCGATGGCAAAACGACAATTACAAAACATTACAATTTTGCAACTTTACTTTTCACACCATCGTTATTCACATACAAAATTATGATCTGTTAATTATCAAATCACAATGTTTGTGCATTTTGATACCAAATTTGTCTATGGTTGGTACATATAAGTATAACAAAGGTCCCTCAAACCAAATGTACAGTTTCTTTATCGTGTTAGTTTATTTATGAAATCACGTGTTCTGTTAGTTTGGGACAATTTGTAACGATTCTTGTTATCGCATAACCCTTATAAGTGCCATAGAAAGTGAAACGGGCTATAGCTGACGGCTGTTTCGGCCATTGTTTACAAACAGCGTAATAACAAAACAGACACTTGCTACGATTTAGATTTATTATTATTATTATTATTTAATATTTTATAAGGTATCAGAGCAGACCATGATCAGACAGTTCCTACAGGAGCTGTCTGATCTGGATCTACTCTGGTTTACAAAAGCATAAAAAGTGATTGTTTTAGGGAAACGGTGAGCAGATATCCGTTTTCCTACAGGATAAATGTTCAATGCATAGTGACATTGAATAAAATAGTCTAACAACTGCTGTACATTTGGTGTGTGCCATTCAATACGAAAAGATGATTAAAGATTGATGATGCCTTTCATGATTTTTACACTTATCACCGCTTCTAGTTTTCAGAAAATGTGATGCAGAATAGATTACACTGATTGGTTGTAAACAAAATACAAAATAGAATTAAATATGCCAATAGGTGATTGAAGAAATTTAATGTGACGTGGGGAATACAAATTTATTCCTTTCTAGATCTTGACGGCTTATTTGCATTCAAAACACCCGTTTAGAATAATAATACGATTTCCTAGACATAGTTTGAGACGTAATATCCTATCTTTACTATTACTCTTGTCCTACAATAGTTGTTTTGTCTGGTCTTCATGCATAGGCATGAAAATGCGTTTATATGAAGGAAAGGGTTAAACGTTCTGTTTTCTAATAATTCAGTGACAGTTGTTTTGATACACCCGTTAGTTTGTTCTTGCTTATATACATACAGTATACATACATGTAATATGAAAAACACTGGTATGTATGGAGTAAAGGGCTAATACAACGTGTTCTTCAGCGGCGTCTGGTTTATGACTCCCCTGATTAAAGTGGAATACAATTATTGTTAATGTCAATTTTTTACCTCATGAATATTCATGTACGAAATAGTGACATCATGAGTATGTATTAGCTTCTTTTATAATGAGATATGAAAATAGGAGTTTGTTTTGGTTTTGGTAGAAACTATAGAATCAGACGTATATAATTACATAGGCAAACATAGCTGATCCTGGTCAGACTGATCCCACACACGAAACTTATAAGCAATTATTGCGGGCAGTTTTTACTTGCTTGTCCACGTTAGATATATGAATCAATAATGATATGATTAATAATATCACTGAAATGTACGATCGTTCTACTTTCATTCCATACTGTTGAGCAAGCATTTCACCTTTCGAAGTGATTCAGTAATACATTTTCCTATATTTTCCTCCGTATTCGTCGACCAAAGTGATGTCCTCTATTTCATCCGGTGGAACCAGTCTAATATGACGATTCCTCTTGGTTCAACGTGGTTCACAAAGATGAGAAGCGTACGTTGCCAAAATATATTCAAAATTTCAGTTATACATTAAATTTATGATTATTCCAACTACATGCATTCCGGGATTGATTTTAAACTTTTTTAATATCATAATGTGTTGATAAACAGCAATTTATTGTGAATTATGAGATGTGCTCTTCGTATACATTCATCTTTACTATTTATTTAACCCTTTCCTTCATACTGACGACTGTTGACGACTCTGTAAAAGTCACTTTGTTAAACCATTATGATAAATAGAGCATTTGCTCCTATAGGAGCAAATGCTCTATTTATTACAATGGTTTCAGACTACACAATTCTAAAAGTTTCCTTTTCTCCAGTTAATGCTCCTTTTCGGTAGATTTATTCAAATATATTGTATCTTAAAATAGCCTATGAGGTAATGGGTTAAACAGATTTGGGATGAGATGTTGCAAATTACATGAACTTGCCATGTCCAACGGAAGTGCATTGCATTTACTCATCGTTGTCACTAGAAGTACAGGAAAAAGACCACCATGTTTACTAAACTAAAGTGAATTCGATCAACTTATTTTCCACACATGCGCATTTTTCGCTCCCAGACTACTTTTGTCGCTCGATACAACGACATAGTGGACAAGATGATTTGGTAATCAGAATTTGCTCCGTCATATTATATCACAAGAAGACACTAATGTGAACACTTTGTCAGAAATGCTCTGTTTAGGTATGCAAATTGATATCTTGTCACTTCTCTGAACTACCATCTCTACTGACTAGTTATAATCAGATAGTGGGTCAGTCAACTTTCTTAATAAATACGAATAGAGCCTGCTTGCACTCAACCGACACGCTTGTTTTATTCAATAATTCATTGAATAACATTTACATAATGGTCCTACAAAGACACTATTTTGATGCCTCGATAAATCATTTCTTGTGATTTTTGTGTCTACAGTATCCATGAAAAGAATGTAAAATATGTATCAGTTTGGACAATAATTTCCTTAGAGCGTTGGCCTTTAATATTTCTGAACATAGTACAGTAAAACCTCTCAAGTATTTTATGTTAAAGGCAAGTGGCTGCTTAAAACAAGGTGAAATTTAAACAGAACGCTCCTATAGTAGCGTTCTGTTTTACTTTCACCTTGCTTAAAGCAGCCACCTGCCCTAAATACCAACTAAATAACATAATTTAGTGGCCGTTATAGAGAGGTTTTACTGTATAAAAGACCTTTACAAACAATGTAGAAGCAGACCAAAGGGCATTTGATTGAATCTTTGTTTAGGGTATGCACTGTTTGTCATGATATTGATTTTCGTTAGATATAGAATTTGACACAATAGTTTTGTTTAATTGGTACTCTGTATTCAGAAAAGGAGGAGCTTATTTTAATTATTCGAGATTTAAGGGTTAATGTACCAGTAACTACCCTAGTAAGTATGTTTACTTATATATCTACTCCACTGGTTTGTAAAGCTTTAAGTTTTAGATTAGACTGACGTCGTAGCAACTAATGTAGACCCTGCTTAAATGGCTCAATCAGGTGCAATTTGAGCAGGGTCTGCGCTATTTGCTTAAGTATGTATATCCAAACCCGATTTAAGCTGAATAATTCAATTTGGTATCACTTTGATAACTTTAAAATGAGACTGCTATTATAGCAAATAGTGTAGAAAGTGGTCGTAAACAGAATTATAGGAATGCATGTGATATAAATTTAGTTTGTTTTATGAATTTGATACATTTGGACAATGTTAAACTGAAATAATAACACGTTTGCAGAGAATTGTGAATATTGATGAAACCATATTTTCTTAACCTGCCTTTATTTCTTCACGTAAATCAGTTTAAAAACCAGTGACATTTGCCACTTACCATTCCAAGGCGGTACTTCCATCTTCCTATTGTTTGTTTGTTGTATGTGTTTGTCTCTTGTCTTTTGATGTATAGCATATACATGTGCTGTACTTTCTTGCCACGGTGCAGTTCGAACGACTGTGTGTTTTTATGTGATGTTTCCCAAATGACTCAAACTGTACTTTTTTTTACAGGTTTATGTTATCTAACCTGCAATCTTTGCACCTTTAACTTTCCCAAAGTATAATTGTATTGACATATAGAGTACCTATTGTACTTTATGATATCATTCTGAGAGAGGGTGAGAGGTAGGGGGAGAGAGAGAGAGATAGAGAGAGAGAGAGAGAGAGAGAGGAGACAGACATACTGACAGACAGACAGACAGAGACAGAGAGAGACAGACAGACAGAGACAGACAGACAGAGAAACAGAGAGAGACACACAGAGAGAGACAGACAGACAGAGAAACAGACAGACAGACAAAGAGAGAGACAGACAGATAAAGAGACATTCATTTTATTAGCAGTGTTTATGTTTTTAACACTATACTCTATAAATACGACTGCAGGAACCTCCTGATAATGTTCTGCTGAGTTTGCTTATAAAAAAGTATAGTGCTGATTCTGGCGTTTCTGTCATGATAAAATGGTCGTGCCAATAGCGTCAGTTAATTAATATAATTATGCATGATGTCGTTAAATTGGCATGAATAGCCATGGAGTATAGGATGGAAATATGAAGCAAACTGTGCAGACCATCATCAGTAGGATATTCCAAGAGCTTTCTGGTCTGTCAGAGGATCAGATAAGATGCGTAAATTAAAACATTTTCAAGAATATCTTCTTTATTTCTCTTCGAGACGATTCTAAAGAGCGGTCACAACATCGAGTTTGGTGAAGATATTACGATTTTAGTATTTGAGTACGCCACTTTATCTGCAGTTATGTCTGTGTCTGAACTTTTTCCCTTTTATGGGACAGTAGGAACACAATTGTTTTATTGGCATAAATAGCCATGTAGTGTATGGTGGAAATGTGAAGCGAACAGTGCAGACCATGGTCAGTGGGATATTCCAGGAGCTCTCTGGTCTGTGTATGTACTGTTTATCCCTTTTATGGGGCACAATACACAAATTTTAGTAAGCATATCGGTGTTGGTTTTCCCTGCATGAGTGATATAATATAGTTTTACTTACGGATCATGTCGCCAATGCTTGATCCAACACTGACGTTCAAACTAGAAGCCTTGACACAGTTTTAGAAAATATGAAATTTTAGGCGCAATGGCTCATAAATATTCCCGGAAGATTGCAGATTTCAAGGAAATACTCTCGACCTTCTAAAAGCTCTTACTCATGCGTGGGCAGCTTCTGTTACCAATGTATGATATAAAAATACATGTTTAGCCTAAATGAGTGGCATAAAAGAACCATTCATATAACGAAAACAATGGCATAATTTTAATATGAACTTACAAATAATACGTAAGGAAATCAGGTCATAGATAAGCGTTGATAAAAGATCTGCTAGAACAAAATCCCGGCATTTAGCGATCATGATCTTAGATTGCAGAAACAGACGTAAGACAACAAGCAACCGACTTTTCCTATTAGCACATGAACACATCACGTTTTTGTCATGGAAGTAACTAGGAATTTTTATATTATTATATAAACAAACATCAGACCCTGATCAGATATTTCCTATGGAAGCCGTCTGGTTTGTGTCTACTCTATTTGCAAAGACGTTAAAATGTATATTTATGGTGTAAATGGTTATATAGCAACATAAATCCCTTCAACGGTCACTGCATGTAGCTTATTCTGCTGTTTTGTAACATACGATGCGATTGGTCTGTTATCGGACTTGTTTTACCGATAGTCGTAGCCGAATCACGATTAAAACATGATTAAGATGCTAATCGTAAGAATTTCCCAAAAACAAACTGTTTCAAAACTGTAACGTACGTGGTTGTGAAACGTAGTGAGAAAGTTGGATGTTCATGTGAACCAAAACAAAGGTGACGTTACATGTCATTGCTATGTATATGTATTAGAACTATACAATAATACTCATTTATATATGAAATACATGCACATCGTACCCTTGTTCTTGTTTCCTTTTGCTGTTATATGTTGTTCTTTTACCTAATAGAAACGCCTTTCCACGCCTTTGCAAACAAAATAGACCCCGATCAGGCGGCCCCTGTAAGATCAGTCTGATCAGGATCTGTTCTGTTTAACTTATGGAATAATATAAATGTGATTGTACAATTTCTGCCATGGTAAAAATTCCTATATTCATAATGCCAATGTAAATTTCAGCTGATAATTTTTCATGATGCCATTATTTCTTACATGAATATTAATGAGGTATAGTTTTAATGGATTTTTTCGTGATACATTGTACATCCTTAACAGCTGAAGACGTAGAAATGTAAATAGATATTCTTGCACAAAACGTGCTGTTGTAGTCCCGCTAGACCATGTATTAACAAGGCAATTCTCGTGCTCACGCGCTGTTGTTGACCGGTTTTAATTATACCTATTCAGGGCATAAGGTAAACAATGGACGCGAATGCTATAGCACCTTGACTTTTAAAGGCTACGTGAAAGGTGTGACTATTTCAGGGGCACCGACAATGAACTGTTTTTAGTGATATACATATTGAATGAAATTCTGTGTAAACTGTATTTGATACAATCATGAATTGACGTCAGAAAGAAAACAGTGGCCCCGAAACAGCATAGATCGAACGAAGTGTCAAAGATGTGTACAGTTTTGCTGCGGTAGTTTTGCTTGTATTTGGAAGAATTAAATTGATGCAGGAAAGCAGAAAATGGATTTTTATGCAAGAATAGCGTTAATACACGTTTGTTTTCGGGCAATAACATCTGCAGTGTCCCTCGGGAATGTTGTTGCCCTCGCCCTTCGGGCTCGGGCCAACAACAGTCCTTCGGGACACTGCAGATGTTATTGCCCGAAAAAACGTGTATTAACTCTCTAATGTATAATGCCAATACTAGTACGTGTTAACACGTATAATTTAATTATAATTTCGAATATATTAAACATTTTATGGATGTTGTGCATAGCCGAATCGTGCTTTATACCAAGCAGAATGAAGTCATTCGGACGAGACTATACACTGAGGTCCCATATATCAGTGATTTACACTGTGCATTTAAAAGAAGCAAAGAAGATCTGTCGATATTGAGAGTAGGGTATCGCGCCCGGGTTTCTCTGTATCCTCTCCCCTCTCTCTGTGGAGTCAAATTAGCCAATAGTGAGCAGAACCGGACGTTAATCAATACAACAAACCAAGCAGAATGGGATTCACGACAGTATACTTTGTTTTTGAACAATTACAGTTTTCATTTAATTCAGCCCATAACAACTGGTAAACAATTATTTCAAAACAGGGTTTCCTAGATTGTAATGGTGCTGTTTAATATCATTTCTATCCAGCTGAAAGTGTAGGGCGTTAGTAAATATCGATCTCTTCTTATATCTTTAATGACACATCTGTCATTTTGATATATCTGGTAATCATCTGTTGTCATCTTACATTTCGTCTCAACATCCGAGGACCGTAATGATGACAGTGCACTGAAACCAGTTGTCTGGTGCGCAAAGTTTAGTACATTGTTTGAAAGAAGACAGAACATGTCGACTCAACACGTTTACTCTGTAGATACGCCTTTTAACGCATTTGCAAACAGAGTAGACCCAGATCAGACAGTTCCTGTAGGAGCTGTCTGGTCAGGGTCTGCTCTGTTTGCTTGTGAAATAGTTGGGATACAATTGCCTTGTTTCTGTCATGCCCAAAATTGTCTGTGTTCAAATGCTATTATCACTATAATGTGATTTTGACAAGAATAATCTGACCAGTCCATCGATAACAGATATCTGAGCAGATCACCAATAATGAACATTGTCTGAACTGATCGTCACTCGTATTACGATATTTATAAGAACAAACCACAGATAATGAGACTTTTCTGAATAGATCACCAAAAACGAGAATTGTCTAAACATCATAGATAATGATAATTATCTGAATAGATCACAGATAACGAGAGTTATCTTAATAGATCACAGATGATGAAAATTGTCTGATCACAAATAGCAAGAATTATCTTAACAGGTTACGTAAATAATAAATTGTCTGAATGGGTCAAACATAACAAGAATTGTCTTAACATATTACAGGTAATGAGAATCATCTGAATGAACCACGGATAACGAGAATTGTCTTAGTGTATCACAGATCACGAATTATCTGAATGAATCACAGATAGCGAGAATTATCTTAACATATCACAATTAACGAGAATTGTCTGAAAGAATCACAGATAAAATAACGATAATTGTCTTAATAACACTCATATGTTCAATAAATAAATGGCCGTTTTGATAATTATCTGAATTGATCACAGATAACGAAATTGTCTGAAAGGACCACAGATAACGAGAATGGTCTTAACACATCACAGTTAATGAGACTTAACTGATTAGTTCACAGATGACGGGAAATTTCTGAATAGATTATCAACATTGTAACGGTATTTTCACGAACGAGTCACCGCTAATGAGAATTATCTGAATATGTCAAAGACGTTATTCCAATATACATTTGTACGAGGACTGTTCCAGTAAATCGTGGACTTTTTAATAATTCGTTTAAATGACACTTTCGTTTGAAATTTGGCAGGAAGATGTATATATAATGTGTGTAATCATGATAAGAATTTGAGCAACCTACAATAAGTAACATTTGTTTTGTTAGCAAAGGCTATGATTAATTGGGACAGCCTCGTATTTAATCCTTTCCTCCATAAATACGCCTTTCTGTGCCTCTGTAATAACCACCTCTTGAAATCATTGTGATAAATAGAGCATTTGCTCCTATAGGAGCAAATGCTCTATTTTTCACAATGATTTCAAACTACAAAATTTTAAAATTTTACTTTTCTCTAGTAAATGCTCCTTTCGGGTAGATACATTCAAAGAGGTTGGATCTAAAAATAGCCTATGGAGGAAACGGTTAAAGGTAAATCATTGGAGATTTATGTATCGTAATATTATCAAATACAACATAAAAAGCTTATTGAAATAGTATCAAATAACTGCTCCTTGGAGGGAACATAGAGCATGACTTAATCGTAATGAGATACCACTGCCTTTCAACATAGTTAGAGCATAGTCGATGTCGTAGGAGTAATCTTTTGTGATTACCACTTCATCTCAGATATAATACATGGACACCCACTAATATATGGACACCCGCTGCATATCACATCGTCATCAGATGTCCCTCGGGAACAGTGCATTCTATGGCTTTTTGTTGTTTTAAAGTAACGTGTTGCAAACTGATTGTGAGAAATGCTTTTGCCTCTAGCTGTATATTGCCAGTAACAAATTCGTTTTCTTTATTATTCTTATACTGTTTTAGGTCTTTATCATACTAAATCAACATTAAATCACCTTAATCTACAAAAGAGTCGTCTGTGTTAATTTACTTAGTTATATTTCCACCATTCCTTTTTTCAAATGCAGTTGCTATAAGTCTCATTATGATCCAAACTGTGCAGTAGGTATGAAGAAATCAACCTTAGAACTGTTTGAGCTAGTAAAGGATAAGTTAAAATATGGGCTAGTTTAACGCAAGGTAGTAGAAACAAGTTGTGATATTAACCCTTCGCCTGTTAATCGCGATCTAACTGGAACTTGCAAACAGCTTGCCTGGATCAAGATGAGACGCCGAGTGACTCGGCGTCTCATCAGGATCCAAGCTGATTAATACTCAATTAATAGTTTCATGAAAGCTTGAACAATTCAAAAGTAAGTGAAAATTGTTACAGATCGGAGAAATGTAAGAAATATTGACGTCATGAATATTGATTAGATTAATTTGTTATAATAGCACATGGATACAATAATGTTTGGCCATGGCAGAAACTGTAGAATCATATCTATATTATACTATAAGCAAACAGAGCAGACCCTGATCAGACGCCACCGACAGGAGCCATCTGATACTGGTCTACTCTGTTTTCAAAGGCGCAGAAAGGCGTATTTATGGACCTAAAACTTTGATGGACAAATAATGTGTTCAAATAGTATTCGAAATTATTATCTGTATGCACTCACACAATGAGAAACGTGTCTCAGTGTAAATACACATACTATTGTTGAGATGGGCGATTTGTCGCTAAAACATTAAACAAACAAATAAAACACTTTAAATCAGAATTGCTAAATTGTGATGAAGTATTTACTGTGTAAAATTCTAAACCAATGACTAGAATTGTCATTACGACTTATATTCATTATATTGCTTTGAATGCAAATGAAACATCGACAAAACAAGATGTTGATAAGCATGCATATTGTACTGCACCATTGTATCTATAAATACTTTTGACATACTGCTTTGGAATTAAGAAAACATGTTTGCATTCGTCTTTAGAATTGTTACGGACAACGGAGATATTTGCAGAAGAAAGTTGGTGTTGAGAAGGTTAAAAGAAAAAGTTTATAAGTACACATACCTTCACTGTGTACAAGTATTTCGCTGTGCAATGACTGCTGCGGAGTGCACTGGTTGCACAATCGATTTGTAAATAGTGCAGACCCTGATGAGACAGCTCCAACAGGAGCTGTCTCATCTGGGTCTTCACTATTTACTGGTAGGTATATTGACGTGAATAGCGAGCAAAGGGTTAAATAGTGTACCTAAAACCCGAATACAGATAGCATGTTAACCTTCACCCAGTTGGTAAAAGAAATATCTGATCACATTTGGTGCTGCTGCAATTTTGACTACTTCAACTCGTTGAAGCATTTGAGAAACTTACATAAATACGTAAATAATGTACAGTAAAACCTCTCTTAACCGGACGTTAAATTTAGTATAAATATCGGTCTTGGATACAGGTGACAACTTAATGCTGGAAGGAAGTCATGCAGAACGCTCCTAGAGGAGCTTTCTGCATGACTTTCATCCCGCATTAAGCAGTCGCCTGCCTAAAATATCTAAATTCTTCTCTTCTAGAATTCCGGTTAAGAGAGGTTTTACTGTAATCAACATCTGGATCCAAACTGTTTGCAAATGCCAGCTAAGTCTCTGATAGCGTACATTGGTTAATTTGTTTCGTTCTTGATACAGGAATCTTAGAAAACCAACAACATTGTTTATATTCTATAAATGACGTGCACATCTAAGTAAAACGTCTTTATTCAAAATACGCCGAGAAACAATGTTGTAAATCTAATATCTCGTATTTCGTCATCAATATTCAGTGGGCCTTATGTCCGTTGACGACTTTATTATTCCCTTTTGCGTGTTCAGGACACGGTTTCTCCATTAATTCCAACTAATGTATTTTCGTTTCCAGATGATTACGAGAACATCAACGTAGCTTAACCCTTTGAACACATAATAACTGTCTACTTAAAAAAACCTGTTCATTCCCTCAGATGTAAAACAATATAATCCTCTGTATAAATTCAGCAACACAAATTGGATGCCATACAGTTTGTGTCCTAATTATACAGTAAACCTTCTCTGAACCGGAATTCTAGTTGAGAAGGAAAATAATTTAGATACATTTAGGCAGGTGACTGCTTAATGCAGGGTGAAATTCGTGTGGAAGCTCCTAGAGGAGTTTTCTGCCTGACTTTCACCCTGTATTAAGCTGCCACCTGTCTCCCAAACCTATATTTATATACTAAATTAAATTGAACATCCGATTAGAGAAGAACTGTACATCAATCTGCATACACTATCTTTGAAACCATTGTCACCAGTTGGCCTATTGTGCTGAATGTGTTAATTTCTTCCATCGTTTTGCATTTCAAAATATTAGAGTTTTTATCGCCAATTGCACATGAGAAGTGTACTATCTATTCCAATGAAGTTTTCTCCTAATAATTATTCCTACATTCATACGTTACCATGACTGTGAAGCTTACTTGTCATTAGGAATACTTTAACCCTCTACCTCATAGATACACATTCAAACAATCTAGACCCAGATCAGACGGCACATGTAGGAGCTTGCGGGTTGCTTGTGGAATAACATATATGTGATTCTATAGTTTCTGCGATGACCAAATCAACATGTGCTCATATGCCATTAAAACATTAGTTAAATTAAAACACATGAGTATTTATATCATGCATATTAATTGGGTTAAAACGACAATGTTCTTTTGGCAAACATTATAATTATAATCTTACAGCTTTGTTTGCTTATGGAATAACATAGATATGATTTTATAGTTTCTGCAGCAACCAAAAGGTCCTGTGTTAATATACCATTATATTATTAGCATGTATATTCATTGGGAAATGGTATATTCTCTTGCAAGTACAGTAGAATCCCTCTAATGCGACCACCAAAAATGTGCATAATTCTAGGTGGCAGAGGCAGGTGACAGCTTAATGCAGGAAAAAAGTAATACAGTCCTGCATTAAGCAAACACCTACTTATAAAGACATCCATGTTTTAATTACGTGGTCGCACTAGAGGGGTTCCACTGTGCTACGGGGAATAGAGTGAGTATTATTGTGATCCAATGTGTTACTTTGGAAAGTAGTAGCTAACATTATTTTCCTGTATTCATCATCATCATCATCACCATCGTCATCATCATCATCATCATCATCATCATCATCATCATCATCATCATCATCATCATCATAATCATCATCATCATCAACACTATTATCAGTAACAATGTCTCTCATCAGGATCCAAACTGTGTGTTACTGTGGTGATGTTTTTTTTAAAGAAATAGAGAGAAAATGGTAGAAGACGACACTATTTGCAGACGACAATATGCTACAAAGAAAGAGATACTATTATGTCACATGTCGGGACAACATCCGTTCTATGCTTACTCATTACATTGATAAATCGGCCTCATTCTGTATCTTGTGTGAACAGGGTATATTTGTATTAAACATAGCAATTATTGGTATTGTTATCTGATAGGGGACCTTGGATACACATTTGCATTTCCTTCTAATAGTAGAGATTTAGTTGCAAATGCAGACCATTTTCTTAATGCCACTCGTGTCTGCGACAGTAACGAACAGACTGTAACACATTTTATTAGCTACGAAGGACAAAACACCGATTTCGTTATGCAGTAGAACCTGTCTTAAACGTCTATTCATTTATTGAACATATCAGTGTTAAAAGCATGTTCTTGCTTAATGCAGGACAAAAGTAATACAGAAAGCTCCTGCAGGAGCGTTTTGCGTTACCTTTGACATGCGTTAAGCTACCATCTGCCTTACAGACCCATAATTAGACATTTTTTGATGACAGCTTAGGAGAAGCTCCACTGTATTTCTTTTCGACCGAAATGTGTTTATGACGGGATGCAACGAGAGAATAGAGTTGTATACAACATACAGGAGTACTATTTATGTTTATAATTACCTCTGGGTATTCTTACTGAAACAGATGACATTTCCATTCAGTGGTTCATCGGCATATTGTGCTCAGAAAGATCTACTATTTGATAAATAGCAAGTACAGTTACTTGTACAGTATAACCTCTCTATAACGGCCACTAAATAGCATCAAGTACTTTGTGTTAAAGGCAGATGACTGCTTAAAGCAAGGTAAAAGTAAAACAGAACGCTCCTATAGGAGCGTTTTGTTTTACTTTCACCTTGCTTTAAGCAACCACCTGCCCTAAATACCAACTAATTAACACAATTTAGTGGCCGTTATAGAGAGGTTTTTCTGTACATAATAACCTGTCTATAGCGACCGTATGATTAAAGTAATCGAGGTCGATAAGAGTAGGTGTTTTCTTAATACAGAAAGTTCTAGAGGGGCTTTCCGCAAAATGTTCGTCTAGCATTAACGCACATTATCCCTAATGTTAATGGTTACTGTAGACAGGCTTTGTATGTAAGCTGAAGTGTTATTTCTGGTGTTTGCTTACAGGCGTTGCGGGAAAAAAGCGAGTGTCACACTGGTTTTAACTCTTTCCATGCTAATTTTCTGCTCATTGTCGTCTTGCAGCATTTTTAAAACTATTAATTTTATTTCTGATTGTTTTGCAGATATTAAGCCTGAGTGACAAACAATTTGAATCTCAGATCAGATCCCACGTTTTTGGGGCCCGATCTGGACTCAAACTGTTTGCATGGGTCTTAAATGGCAGGAAAATCCGACGCTAGCATGCAAAGAAATAATTCTCTTCACGGTATAGCATGTCATATCGTTTTCTCATTTATTTTAATATATACTCAGTGAATGCAAGCGTCAATGTGGTAATATATTATTCCATATCCCTTGTTATCCATACACGTTTCATACATTTTCAAATTCCAAATCCAATGTAAAGAATACAATAAACAACAAGAGGCGTGAGAAATAAACATATTCGAATGGGTTATGCCGACCGGACACGGAATATGCCATACTGCGCCGATGAATGTCAGATGCAATGATGATACTCCGATACAGTGATCTCACTAATTATACGACTACTCAAAATAAAGCAAATGAAAACAAAATCACTGTGCATACAGATGTCCAGATAAGATGCGAATGTTTCTAAAATAACTTCTTTATTTCTCCACCAAACTCTATATTGTGACCACTCTTCGAGACGATTCTAAAATGAACACTCTTTAGAATTGTCTGGGCCCGTATTCACAAAGCGTTGAGTCTGAAACTTAGACTCAAAACTGAAACTGAATATGCCAAAATCTCAACCATGCCTCGCCAAAATTGTATGAAAATCGCCATAAATAACTATTTTACAGCTTATATTATTAGCATAATCATTTCTTAAGTGGATCAAAACAAAATTATTCAAGTTGTAGTAAATTTCATTCTGAGTCTCTTCAAGACGATTCTGAAATGACCTCTTTTTAGAAGAATCGTCTCTTCGAGACGATTCTCAAGAGTGGTCACAACATAGGGTTTGGTGGAAAAAATGACGATTTTAGTACTTGAATACGCACGTTTATCTCTTGCTTTGTATATACTATTCAAAAAGTGTGCAAATAAATTATAATAAGTTATAATAGCTGCAGTTTGGTTTAACCCTTCGCTTCAATTCACGTCAATATACCTACCTGTAAATAGTGAAGACCAAGATGAGACAGCTCCTGCAGGAGCTGTCTCATCAGGGTCTGCACTATTTACAAGTTGATTGTGCAACCGGTGCACTCTAAAGCAGTGATTGCACAGCGAAATACTTGTACATAGTGCATATATATGTAATTATACAACAGAGCATGGGTAAAGAAGGAGAAATGTATTTTAAAATTCAGCAAGAGAAGGGTTAACATGAGACGTATATTGCACAGTGTCTCATCAACATCAAAGCTGTGTGATACCATAATTCTATTTTAGAAAAGAAAAAGACACGAAACTTTGAAACATGTACAGTAAAAACTCAGTACTACGAAATTTTAGTAATGAAGAATGATTTCTTTGCGGGCAGGTGGCTGCTTAATGCAGGGTGAACGTCATGTAGTAAGCAGCTTAATGCAGAGTGAACGTCATGCAGAAAGCTCTGTTAGACCACATTTGTAACAAATCACATTCGTAACACGTGTTACAAATGTGATCCGGAAATTCGAGCACATATGTAACACATTTTGTGACGAATGTGATCGATGCCGATTTTAATGTGACATACAATCACATTTGTAACACATCAAATAGCATACAGAAAAGGAAGCTAAAAAGTGCATGTGCATCATCTCTCGTCGCAAAAATGAAACATTGTTCAAATTTTAACAACAAACTAAATATTAATAAACGAAATGACTAAGGGTTTCTTTCCTAAATGTATACCTTAGACACCATTGCCTAGGTGCATGTATACGTATATGACACGTTCTACCATTGCCTAGGTGCATGTATACGTATATGACAAGTTCTATCATTGCCTAGGTGCATGTATACGTATATGACAAGTTCTATCATTGCCTAGGTGCATGTATACGTATATGACACGTTCTATCATTGCCTAGGTGCATGTATACGTATATGACAAGTTCTATCATTGCCTAGGTGCATGTATACGTATATGACAAGTTCTATCATTGCCTAGGTGCATGTATACGTATATGACACGTTCTATCATTGCCTAGGTGCATGTATACGTATATGACAAGTTCTATCATTGCCTAGGTGCATGTATACGTATATGACAAGTTCTATCATTGCCTAGGTGCATGTATACGTATATGACAAGTTCTATCATTGCCTAGGTGCATGTATACGTATATGACAAGTTCTATCATTGCCTAGGTGCATGTATACGTATATGACAAGTTCTATCATTGCCTAGGTGCATGTATACGTATATGACACGTTCTATCATTGCCTAGGTGCATGTATACGTATATGACAAGTTCTATCATTGCCTAGGTGCATGTATACGTATATGACAAGTTCTATCATTGCCTAGGTGCATGTATACGTATATGACACGTTCTATCATTGCCTAGGTGCATGTATACGTATATGACAAGTTCTATCATTGCCTAGGTGCATGTATACGTATATGACAAGTTCTATCATTGCCTAGGTGCATGTATACGTATATGACAAGTTCTATCATTGCCTAGGTGCATGTATACGTATATGACAAGTTCTATCATTGCCTAGGTGCATGTATACGTATATGACACGTTCTATCATTGCCTAGGTGCATGTATACGTATATGACAAGTTCTATCATTGCCTAGGTGCATGTATACGTATATGACAAGTTCTATCATTGCCTAGGTGCATGTATACGTATATGACAAGTTCTATCATTGCCTAGGTGCATGTATACGTATATGACAAGTTCTATCATTGCCTAGGTGCATGTATACGTATATGACACGTTCTATCATTGCCTAGGTGCATGTATACGTATATGACAAGTTCTATCATTGCCTAGGTGCATGTATACGTATATGACAAGTTCTATCATTGCCTAGGTGCATGTATACGTATATGACAAGTTCTATCATTGCCTAGGTGCATGTATACGTATATGACAAGTTCTATCATTGCCTAGGTGCATGTATACGTATATGACACGTTCTATCATTGCCTAGGTGCATGTATACGTATATGACAAGTTCTATCATTGCCTAGGTGCATGTATACGTATATGACACGTTCTATCATTGCCTAGGTGCATGTATACGTATATGACAAGTTCTATCATTGCCTAGGTGCATGTATACGTATATGACAAGTTCTATCATTGCCTAGGTGCATGTATACGTATATGACAAGTTCTATCATTGCCTAGGTGCATGTATACGTATATGACAAGATCTATCATTGCCTAGGTGCATGTATACGTATATGACAAGTTCTATCATTGCCTAGGTGCATGTATACGTATATGACAAGTTCTATCATTGCCTAGGTGCATGTATACGTATATGACAAGTTCTATCATTGCCTAGGTGCATGTATACGTATATGACACGTTCTATCATTGCCTAGGTGCATGTATACGTATATGACAAGTTCTATCATTGCCTAGGTGCATGTATACGTATATGACAAGTTCTATCATTGCCTAGGTGCATGTATACGTATATGACAAGTTCTATCATTGCCTAGGTGCATGTATACGTATATGACAAGTTCTATCATTGCCTAGGTGCATGTATACGTATATGACAAGTTCTATCATTGCCTAGGTGCATGTATACGTATATGACAAGTTCTATCATTGCCTAGGTGCATGTATACGTATATGACAAGTTCTATCATTGCCTAGGTGCATGTATACGTATATGACAAGTTCTATCATTGCCTAGGTGCATGTATACGTATATGACAAGTTCTATCATTGCCTAGGTGCATGTATACGTATATGACACGTTCTATCATTGCCTAGGTGCATGTATACGTATATGACAAGTTCTATCATTGCCTAGGTGCATGTATACGTATATGACACGTTCTATCATTGCCTAGGTGCATGTATACGTATATGACAAGTTCTATCATTGCCTAGGTGCATGTATACGTATATGACAAGTTCTATCATTGCCTAGGTGCATGTATACGTATATGACAAGTTCTATGAAAATAGGAAACTCTTCAATATATTTTAGGCAGGTATCCCAAAACATATTACAATCATGTACATTATATCTTTAAAATGTGCTGTTAAGGTTGTGAAAATTTGAGACATGGGTCAAGGAAATATAGTAACATATACAATGATAATCCTATTACTATTAACTAATTGAACATTGTCATTTAGAAACTCAATCTGTTACATATGCGATTCTAATGTCAACACATTTTACCTGTTACGAATGTGATCACATTCGTAAAATATCTGCTACAATTGTGATCCGTTACGAATGTGGTCTAACAAAGCTCCTCTAGAATTTTTCTGCATGACTTTCAACCTGCATTAGGATCTCACCTGTGTTAAAGATCATGTATTTATGTGTTCGTATAATCGAGTTTCAATGTAGTTGAGAAAATGTATTTGAAGGCGAAAAGGTTAATATGACATTGACGTGTTTATCATACAGAATATTCTCTCCTTATAAAAGTGTCAATAACTTGTTTCCGCATTATTATGATGACGTTGTTTAAACCGCTTTGGAAGATGCATTGCATAAATTCGTACAAAATTCTATAATTTCAATTTTGTTTCGGCGCCTTCTGATGCCATGACATTTGTCAAACCATTAGCATATTGACAACGTAAATTGAGGCCATGAATATCCATTATCGCTTTTCAGTTTCGGTTAAATTGACGACACAACATGCACGCCATTTCAGGTTTACAAAGACGGGCATATTTATTACACAATTTCGTTTTCGATATTGCAATATGTATTCAAATAACAGACAAGGTATTACATTTATTCTGGTTTTCGACTGTACTATGCTTTAATTTGTTTTTTGTTTTTGTTGGAAAAAGTAAATATACGACATATATAATTGCAATTAAGCAATATCTGGAAGTATAAAGAGGAAATGAATGGAAAATCGAAACAACTCATAACACGGAATGGTGGTGGTATGCGTCGTCAGCATCTGCCTACTCGCAATTTGTTCCTATTCTCGGGCAAGTGTATAAGGATGTGAGCATGGATATTCGGGGTTTTCGACACTTAACCATTTCCTTCATATAAACGTGTTTTTTTCATGCATCTGCAAACAGAGTAGATCCAGATTAGACGGCTCCTATAGGATGGATATTCAGTAGGTATTGGAATTTGGACTAAATATAGAACAAGGACAATGCTAATAAAAAGTCGTATGCCACCAATGCTAGGTGTAATGATTAGAATGATGATGAAGATTATGCTTGATGAGTAGATGATGGATGAGGATGATAAAGATACTTTAGCCAGTGTAAACAAATTCAATCAATTGTAGAAGAACTGATAAACAGAGAATTTTGGTTATAGCAGAAACTGTATAATCTGATATACATATACATTATATCACAAGCAAAGAGAGCTCAACCTGGCGTTAAATGAGATATCTGAAGAAAGGCACTAAAAGGCACAGAAAGAGTCTTTTTGTAAGCTGATTGTTGTATGGAAGGTTTACTGTACATACTAACGTGTGCACTATGTGACTCCAATTATAGTTTGTTGACATACTTTTCGTCAATACATGCAAATAGACTGATAAATCACTGTTGAACGATAATGACATTGCTTTCCACACCTAATCATCACTTTAATCTTTAACATTCTACTGGCCAATTAGCATTTGTCAACAGTTTTGATCCAGATTAGACTCCGTATAATAGGGTGTCTCATCAGGAACCAACTGTTTGTCACTCTGATAATATTTCTGATATGATACGTATGAAAACTCTGCTTTGAGCATTGGAGAAGATGTCACTTTTTGCAAACGACATAAATTTGCCCAGAGTGTTTGAGGTTCAACATATAGTTCCATGGTATACATTTTGCATTTGTATACTTTTCCTAGTGCTGTCGCCGCCAACTAAATTCTGTCTCTAAGATTACCGTCTGCCACAGGTTCCAATGCGGACATCTCGTTAGTGTCCTTTCCAAATATATCCAAAAGTGCAACATTACTCACGCCCCAAGCACCAGCTTAAGCGGTATTCAATTTTCATAATAACTTGGAGCATTGGAGCAGGCGACACTATTTGCAGACGACATTTGCCTAGATAGTGTTTAAGGTTCAACATACAATTCCATAATATACATTTTGCATATTTTCCTTAATCATTTCGCCGCCAACTAAACTTTGTCTCCTAGGATTATCGTCTGCCGCATTTTCCAATGCGGACTTCTCATCAGTGTCCTTTCCAAAAACATCTGCGGGTTAAATGCTTTGAATCCTGACGAAACACCGAGTTGGTCTGCATCCGAACCGTTTGCAAAGGATATTACAGATTCGACTACGGTGACGAAATACAGTAAATTCCTCCTAGGGGCCATTCTTCTATTGAACAGAGGACTTTTCAAAAGCAGGTGTTGCTTAATGCAGTGCAAAGGTAATGCAGAAAGCTGCTATAGGAGCCTTCTGCATAACTGCTGACCTGCATTAACCCATTCCCTCATATTGACGACTTTTGACGACTCTGTAAACGTCACTGTGAAACCATTGTGATAAATAGAGCATTTGCTCCTATAGGAGCAAATGCTCTATTTATCACAATGGTTTCAAACTACAAACTTCTAAAATTTTCCTTTTCTCTAGTTAATGCTCCTTTTCGGTAGATTTATTCAAAAAGGTTGTATCTAAAATAGCCTATAAGGTAATGGGTTAAGATACCACCTGCCTTACAAGCCCATAATTAGACCTCTTTTTGATGGTCGTTTAAGACAGGCTGTACTAACTCTTTGCTCCACAGAAGCACGTCTTGGCATCTTTGCAAACGGACTAGATTTATATCTAACGGCTGATGTAGGAGTCGTCAGATCAGGATACGCTCTGTTTGCTTATGAAATAACATAGATCTATTCGTACAGTTTCTGCCATTGTACAAACGATGTCATCACATAAAGATTATAAAGATTATCCTAATTGATATTCGCAGTCATTATTTCTGACATGAATATTCATGGAGTAAATGATTAAAGCTTGGACACTGAGAAATTATTCAAATACCTAAAACTATCCAGGACAGCGTCTGTTCTACATTCATTTCCGATATGGAAATGGACATATTTATGTACAATATTTCAAGGATTGACGACAAGGCCAACGAATACATTTGTAACTAATGTCATGATTTTCTTAGTCGTGTCAGCTTTGTTATCCTCTTAGCTGTATGGGTTTATTTCTATGGTATTGGATAGCAGGTGTACATAGAGAAACCGATTTCGGACTGATCACAAGAGTGATCCATGGATATTGTATCAACAACGTTACTTATGCGATATATACGCTATATATTTTCACCGATTGTTTTCTGAATATACATATTCTTATTACATAATAGGGTTTGGTGGAGAAATGACGATTTTAGTATCTGAGTACGCACCGTTATCTGTTGCTCTGGATATCATGCTATTTCATTAGGACAAGGGTAAATTTCAACCTGATAAATAGTGAAGACTTTCAATATTGTGGACGCTAGCCAATATGTCAAGAAATGAAATCCATTTACTCTTCTACAGAACGCAATTATCCTTTTAAATGCTGAATATTCAAATTTGGATGACCATATAGTGTTTAAATAAAAATAGTGTTTAACTAAAACGTCTGTTCAATATGAAATGCTACGTTTTGCTAGACGGATTGTATGACAATCAGTGCGCACCCTGATCATTCGGAGCCCTCTGATCTGGGTCTACACTGTTTATAAACACCAATGCACTCATTTGCCGCATTCAATGGGTAAACCCTTCTACAGCTACTAGACTCTCATTTACAAATACAGTAGAATCTGTCTTATGCAAACATTCATTTATTGAACGTAGTAATGTTACAAAGCAAGTGGTTGCTTAATGCAGGGAAAAAAAGGAATGCAGAAAGCTCATATAGGAGCTTTCATTGTTACTTTTGATCTACATTAACCCATTCCGACATATTGACGACTTTTGACGACTCTGTAAATGTCACTTTGTGAAAACCATTGTGATAAATAGGAACAAATGCTCCTATAGGAGCAATTGCTCTGTTTATCACAATGGTTTCAAACTACAAAATTCTAAAATTTTCATTTTCTCTAGTTAATGCTCCTTTTCGGTAGATTTATTCACCTTTTTGGTGGCCGTTTATTTAAAACGGGTCCTACTGTAGCTAGTGTCCAGATGAGACGACGGGTAACTTGGTTGACATACAGACACTCGTTCTCAAAAGCTGGTCAAATTGGAAGTAGTGAAGGTAACACTAAATCCATGATTGATTAGACACTTTTAATTCAGCGGGAAAAGGTCAAGAAAGATGCCAACCAAGTGCAGGCAAACCTTGACTGTTTTAGTAAGTAAATATATGGATAAGAAATAATAACATCATGAATGTTATCAGCTGTATTTTCATAAGTGTGTATGTGCACAGCACTGTTTGGCTTTGACAGAGACTGTCTAATAATCAAAGTTGTATAATTCCATAATCAACAGAGATGATCCTGATCAAACGGCACATACAGGAGCCGTCTGATCTTGGCCTACTCTGTTTATAAATGCGTGGAAATGCGTCTTTATCCGGATAAAGGTAAATGTCCATCCTGATAAATAGTGAAGACTTGCAATATCGAGGACGCTAGCAATTAGGTCAAGAAATGAAATGTGTTTACTCTTCTCCAGAACGCAATCAACCATTTAAATGCTAAATACTCAAACTGGAATAGTCATTCAGTGTTTAACTAAAGAGTCTATTCAGTATGACAGACTTAACTTTGCTAGAGGAATTTGTGTGGCACTTAGTGTATATACCCTGATCATAAATATTCGATCTGGGTATTTACTGCTAGCAAACGACAGCGTACTCGTTTCACCATTTCAAAAGGTTAACTCTTCTCTTGAATTTACAAATAGATTTGATCTAGATAAAACGCCGAATAACACGGCGATAACATGAGAATTGAAGATGCTTGGCACTCAATCAATAATTACTCAAAACTGGTCGAATCGGAAATCGTCAAAGTTGCTCGGAATAAAAGTTTGAATAGACACGTTTTATACAGCGGTGAAAAGGTGAAAGAAGATATAAATCAATTGATACCAACTAAGTGCAGGCATCCGAGGCAAACCTTGATTGTTTAAACCTAATTACTCTTACTTGTACGTCATTTGATGCCTCTGTAAAAGTCAACTTTAAAAACATTGTGATAAATAGAGCATTTGCTCCATAGGAGCAAATGCTCTAATTATCACAATGTTTTCAAAACTATACAATTCTAAAATTGTCCTTTCTCAAATAAATGCTCCTTTTCGGTAGATTTAT
Source organism: Azorinus chamasolen (assembly GCA_963576725.1). Classification (NCBI taxonomy): domain Eukaryota; kingdom Metazoa; phylum Mollusca; class Bivalvia; order Cardiida; family Solecurtidae; genus Azorinus; species Azorinus chamasolen. The sequence continues at coordinate 76,820,956 of OY755243.1, forward strand.
TCAAAGAGGTTGGCTCTAAAGATACTCTAGCAGGGAATGGGTTAATCAAGTAAACAGTCCTGTAATGCGGCCACAAAAAAGAGGCCATAGCGGCCGAAGGGAACTACGCAGAAAGCAAGTTTCTGTATTACATTCCCCTTGCAGCAGCAGCTGCTTTTATAGACACACGGTTTTATTTATTATGTGGTTGCTCTTGAGGAGTTCATCTGTACTCTGAACTGCGTCAAAATGCAGTGCGTCCACTACTCAAACCGTGCAATTGGAGATGAGGCGTGTCATATTCACTTTTCTGAATTCAATTGACCTTTGATCCTATAGAGACGCCTTTTGGCACTTTGACACTCATCGTAGAAGGGGACATCTGATTAAGATCCTCTATTTAGCTCCACTTTTTCAAAAAGAGGAGTTCTTGTCATGAACCTCTCGTCGGCGTCGGCGCCGGTGTCGGCGTTGGTTAACCTTTTTGCTAAGGTCCATTTCTCAGAAACCATCAAATATTTGGTTCACATTTGGTATGCATGTTTACTATCACAAGGGGAACCCATTTCACAAGGGTAGGTAACCCTAAAATAATTTAGCCATAATTATGCTCCTTTTTCGACTTAGAATTTTCATTATTGGCTAAGTTTTATGTTAAGTTCTATGTCTCAGAAACTGTGAAAGATATTTGGTTCAAATTTGGTTTACATGTTAACTGTTACAAGGATGACCCATTTCACAGGGCAGATAACCCTTAAATTAAATTTGCTATAGTTATCTCCCCTTTCCGGCTACTACACTATCCAGGACTAAAGAAAGTGGAGCGCAATGTCTTCGGACAGCTCTTGTTTACTGAAGATATACAGTAGATCTATTTTTGCACTTGTATGTCATTGTAAAAATACCATTATTATGTCATTTTAAGCTAATTCAGCTAATTTCTATTCACACAGCAGAGAAACAGATAAAGGTGCGAAAAACTAAAAGCATTAAAATCGTCATTTCTCAGGAAAACCGTATAATGTGACCACTCTTTAGAATCGTCTCGAACAGCCGATTCTATAGAGTGGTCACACACTAGGATGTGGTGAAGAAAGAAAGTTATTCTTGAAAAATCTTTAATTTACGCATCTTATCTGGGCCTCTGGAACGCCATTATTGATGATGTTATATTAAGCTTATTCAGCTAATATATATTCATACATTCATTATGTCTGACATTAATATTCAGGGTTAATCATCAGAAGGTATGCCGAGTAATGCGCGTGTCGTCAGTATCCAAGCTGTTTTACAATGGTTTTCAATAGTTTCTCAAAAGCATGATCGAATCGGAAGTAGTCAAAGTTGCACCATATCCAGCTTTGAGTTAAAATTATATTTTGTCACAGTGGGATAAAGATTAAGCATCGATTGGCGATTAATCGGTAAGGTTGCTTATTTCATTGTTTGGTTCCGATATTTGTATACCGTTAATATGATATAGTCATCGGTCCAGATGATATTATCTTGTATTGTAGGTTTTATCAGGAAAATAGTTCTTGACGGTCTGTCCCATATGTGATTGTGAGACACGCACTCATCTTGCTTAATTATTTGTAACTGCGCTTTCTTCAAGTAGCAATGTCCTGCACACTATATAATGCAGTAGAATCTGTCTTAAGCGGCCACCAAAATTAGGTCTATTTGCGGGGTTGTAAGGCAGGTGGTAGATTAATGCAGATCAAAAGTAATGCAGAAAGCTCCTATAGGAGCTTTTTGTATTACTTTTGCATATCATTTAGCAACAACCTGCTTTTTAACACTCCTATGCTCAATAAATTAATAATATCCCTCATACTGACGCCTTATGACGACTGTAAAAGTCACTTTTTGAAACCATTGTGATAAATAGAGCATATGCTCCATAGGAACAAATTCTCTATTTATTACAATGGTTTCATAACTACACAATTCTAGAAAAGTTTCATTTTCTCTAGTAAATGCTCCTTTTCGGTAGATTTATTCAAAGAGGTTGGTCTAAAAATAGCCTATGAGGTAATGGGTTAAGGCAGGCGCTCTTGTATTTCATCATCTGTATTCTATTTTAGTATTGTTCGAACGATACGTTTTGTTATGCGCAATGTATCTAGTATTATGTCTCACCCTTCACTGCGTGAATAGTCGCGTTTGAAATGATGACTGTATAAACATTAATTATCTATAATGGCATATGAAGAAGACACGTTTTGGTCCTGACAAAACTATATAATCAGGTCTTAATACATGTAATTCTACAAGCAAACAAAGCAGACACTGGTCAAACGGCTTCTACAAGGACCGCCTGATCTTGTTTTACTCTGTTTGCAAAGATGTTAGAAGCGTATTTATGGAGTAAAGGCTTGATCTTAATTTCTTGTCAACCTGTAGGAGTTTCTTCGGATTACCGTTATCAATGACGCCAACACGAGAAAAAAGTATATAAATAACATGCTGGTTTTATACAGAAAGTAATATATGTTTACACACTTAACCTTTTTATCCACATGTACGCTTTTTAACGCATTTGTGAAACATCAGACGGCTTCGGTAGGAGTTTTCTGATCAGGAGATCTGCTACTATTGCCTATGGAAAACAGAGATTTGATTTTACAGTTCTGCCATGTACAAAAGTTTCAGTGTTCATATTATGACATTATTGAAAAATTCATATAATTGAAATTCACGATGTCATTATTTCTTACATGAATATTCATACAGTAAATGGTTAAAACAGAGCAATATATAAGAAGATATAGGTGCGTATTCAAATACAAAATTCGTCATTTTCCCAGCAAGCCCTGTGTCTCGAAGATACGATTTTAAAGACTGGCCACACCACAATATTTGCTGGAGAAATAAAGGCATTATTCTTGAAAGCAAAAATGTTAGGCAATGGATACATTCATGGAGACTTCTCTTCGTGTCTGTGCTGATATTCAAGGGTCTAAATAATAACAAAGTGTGGCCTATATCCCAAAGAAAATCCAATAAAGACAGTCCGGTCTGTGTGTCAGTGTTGCGTTATTACAGAGAGTAGACACGTCTAAAGTCATCAGTCCAAGAAAACCAGAAGCAGACAATATCAGGTTCGACGATCCCCTTGATACATTATTTGTCAATTTGTAGATTTGTTTGTTTCCTCATTTATCGGTCAACCTACAGGCTATGCCTCAGATAAAGATATTGTTCTTTGAAATGCTATTGATATTATTGTATACAGTACAGCCCCTCTAAACCGAAACTCTAGTAGAGGATAACTTAGATACTTTTAGGCAGGTGGCTGCATAATACAGGGTGAAAGTCATGCAGAAAGCTCCTTTAGAGTTTTCTGTATGTCTTTACCCTGAATTAAGCTGCCAGTGGTCTCTAAGACCGTTATTTATGCTAAATTTAAAGTCCGGTTTACAGGGATTTTACTGTACATATAATGAAGTTGTTTGTAAATTGAGTCATCATAAGATTCATAGTTGCCGTTAATGATTCAAGTATTTTCACCTAAATGATAACATTGTTAAGCATGTATATCGATTTCATTTTCATTTTAGCTTAAGCAAGCAATTTGTGCACAGAAACCCAAAACCGATACGGTCATGGTGAAATTAATCTTCGAAAACTGTAAACTTCTTCACTCTTGTAAGGCAACCTGACTCACATTTGCAAAAAGTTTGGATCCAGATGAGGCGCCGAGTAACGATGCTCGATCAAAAGTTTCCCAAACATTTGATCGAATCGGAAGGCGTTAACTTTCACGGGTCAACATTTTAGGAAACATTATGTTTTTCACAGCGGGGTAATTGTAAATAGTTTAAAGCGGTACAAGATGTGGGAAATAAGAACAAGTAGTGTACCATATACCCAGATAGTTTATGTTCCGTACATATCTATACTCTATAGAGAGGCATGCTGGCATCACAGAATAGGTTAACCAATTAAATGCGGGGAACGCGTGCACTGTAATTTGTAAACGGTGTAGCATATTGACGACACTTTTCAATAAGGCGTTTTTTACATTATGTAAGGTCTAAGGCAATATGATTTAAAAATATGAGCAAAGACATCACGCTTTCATTATGCTATATCTTTCATGTTTGAAAACTTCTCTAAGTTTGGTAATTTGCTATTAGGTTTCAGATACAGATAAGTATTCGTCAAGAGACTTCTAAACAATTGAATGAACATATACATTGAATGTTTAAATTAGTCTAACGTTATTGGAATATTAACACATACGTCTTCAATCATTTTGTCACCTTATTGGATGGTCTAACGCATACTTCTTTCATCATGCTCTGTCCACTGATAAATAAATGTAATAGTTAAGTTCAATTCATGATTTAACTTTTGTTTTAATCAATAATATACATTATTGACCCATGTAAAGGTTTAGGGTCCCGTTTTAAGAAATATTCCACACCATTTATGGTAAGTCCTAATATAAGACAATCCTTACTATTCACATAGCCGTAATTAATTCACATTCGAGCATGCACTAATTACGATTAATGTCGTAAGAAAAAAACATAATCTAACGTCCTATCACACGAGAAAATTACAGACTCGGTTTTATTGAGTGTGTTCATGAGCGGTTATCAAAAGCACAACGCTACTAACGCCTTCTATCACCGGCTTAAGCGGTGTTCAATTTTCATATCTAAAAGCATTGAAACTGATGATCCCGAAGGACCAGAAAATAAAACAACACTGATAATGAAGTTCAGGGCGACTTGTTACGGCCGCCACACTCAATTTGACCACAAACTAGATAGGTCTAAAATAAACATATAGAAAAATCCTGACTTATGCAGAGAAATAAAAAGTCTGCACACTTGTATGTATCTCTTGTCTCATTAGATTTGACGTTTTCATTCCAATGACCCACGGCCGAATTAGTTTTCAAAATGTAATGTTTAACACCATATGACCCAATACGTTTATCATGAAATATGTTCAAACTGTTGTTAAAAGACTCAACAGGATATGTGCCCAATGCATGTACATAATTACCTGCGTGTTTGTATACATCAACTAATGTAAAAGAGTATTTGCTTAGCGAAAGAGTCAGTCAGTATTATTCTGCTGTACATATAGTTTTGGTCTGTTTGGCACCTAGACCTATGTAGGAAGTGGTCGTGCAAAAGAAAAACAAATATACGGACGTTTTTTGGGATATGCTTTCTAATTGTTGAGCTTGGACTGATCCACACTATCTGGCAAAGAAAATAGATCTAGACATGTGGATGGAACATGACACGGAAGAGGATAAATGCCTGACCGTGTGGTAGCAAAATGCAGACAGTGTTATCAAAACATTGACAAAAGCTCAATGTATAGGTCATGAATGGGAGTGATGCCTATATGCAGTTGAAATTGTGTTATCTTAATAAAATATTAGAGGCCTAATAAGTACAGTATTGTTTTCATTGCTACTACGTGTATTTCGTTTTCTTTGAACAAAATATTTCATTGTCAGTTAAAAGTGCCACACCGTTTACTATCCCCATCGAAGGGCCTCGATGAAATGTCTGGCTAGAAGTATGGGCGCATGGCGTTTTGTTGACGCAGCTTTATAACACTTGACTACCCATGGATATTTTTACGTACGTACATTTCTATAGCTGCATAATGGAGATACTGCTATGAAGACGACCATGTGCATTTATAAAAATGTTATGCAATATTGATACAGACATTGGCACCACTAAATAGTTCAATTGAGAAATGAATAACAACAACATAAGCATTAACACTCTTTCTTTATTAAGAAACAATATTAACCCTCAAATCTATGTATAGAGCGTCTTGCCACACTCTTTGCAAACAGTAGACATACAACTGACAATAGATGTCTGCCAGAATATACTCTGCTTGCTTTTGCATTTTTAGATTCATCCAACGTTTCATGTTTTGGTTCATCTGCCCAGTAACCATACACATTTTTAAAAAGCATACAAATATATTTCAGTTATACAAACAGTTTTGATACATTCTGTTTCCGATTTTGAATTCTTCTTTGCGCAACGGCACTGAACGGAAAGCTTAGTAATAACAATGAGTATACTGATTGTGTTATTAACACTCAGTTTTATATTTGTTGGGTTCTGGCAATTAGTAATCGTTATTGCATAGGTATATGATACAATCAAAATACAATATAGCAAAACGTTTTGATCCAAACCAAATTTGGGACATCTCTTGCGCTGTTTACGCCCTTTGTACCAAGAAATATCCTATGCGTATTTTAGTCATACACATCCATCATTCGAACGTACAATCTGAACTACTGCATATTGATGATGAAAAAAATTGTTGAGTAACTTCAACGATAAAAATATTTCAGAAACCAATTATATGATCTGCTAATGATATCTCCGCCCACAGACGTTCTTAGAACCATATGAGAATAAAGGATCGCCTCTATTTTCCTTTGGTTCTCGGCGACCCAATACACTATTCTAAGATAACCTATTGTATTTCCTTTGAGAAGGACATGGACAATTTAGAATGATCGATGGGGTTCCCTTACGTCGAAATCATTTATAAATTGGCGGCAATTTATCACGGTACCTTCCTGCACTTGTCCGATGTGACATAACCTGAACATGTTAATCAAGATATGTGTATGGAACCTGTCTGCTAAATATATCTTTTTTTGTTGCATTCCAACTGCTTTGATGCTATAAGAATTGGCTAGAGACTTGTTACATGCAATCGATTGTTTTCAATACACATCTCTGTTTAACCCTCTACATCGGGGAAAATCATTTTCACGCCTTTGCAAACAGAGTAGAGCCAGATCAGACGACCACTATCAGGATAGTTTGTTTTCTTATTAAATAATACAGATATGATCTTACAGCATCTGCCTTCGTAAAAAATAGTCTCTTGTTCATAACATCAAAATAAAAGTTCAGCTAATTGATATTGCTAGTTATTTATTTTTTACCAAATATTCATATGTAGACTGATATCAACTAACGACTTCCGATAACTAGACTAGACCAACGGTATCATCTGTTGAACAAAACCCCCGAAAATGGTACGAAAAAATATGACGAGTGTTGTCCGATAAACAGCTACCTCCTTTATAACCAATGGCAACCGGCTGAAAACTGACTTATCAGGGACTATTGGAAAAAGGAAATTGTGATTTTGAAGTATTTAAAATTGGCATAATATTATTACCTTTCAGCCAAGTGGAATAATGTTTACTGTAAAAGCAATGTTGTGACGAAAGACAGATGGGATTAGTTGCCAAATGATCGGAAATACATTACGACTCTGTGGTCAGTGATGAGTGTATTTAGTCCCTAAACCTCCGCTATCATTGGTTCCGGCAAAATGCTCCATTTCTTGTTTGAGAAACTGTTGAACTGGTGTCACACAGATTGGATCCTGATGAGAAGTAGAGTTACTCGGAGTCTCATCTGGAACCAATCTGCTTGCAAATTCCAGCCAAGGCACGTTTAGCATATGAAATAGTGAAGACCCAGATGAGACAGTTCCTGCAGGAGCTGTCTCATCTGGGTATGCACTATTTACAAATTGATTGTGCAACCAGTGCACTCCACAGCAGTGATAGCACAGAGAAATACTTGAAGACAGTGAAGATATATGTAATTATACCACAGGGCATGGGTAAAGAAGAAGACATTTCTTTTTTTTCAGGACCGTGTAATACTATTTACAAATTTGGATAGAGACAATAATATTGTTCGAAGAACTCTGCAAATATCAATGTCCTTAACAAATGTGTACCATCTTTAGTCCTCCAGGACCGTGAGGAACGCCACAATCCATTTGTCTTCTGTTCCAACATATTATACTTTGGTTTCCGTCTCGCTTTATTCATCTGTTCTCATTTGTGTGGTTTCGGCTTAAAAGGAGCTTTTTAATGATTGCTTGTGACTGTATCACAATCTCCTGAGGGGAATAATCATGTAACAACGTTGTTGCGTACACTGGATGAACAATGTGACATTGATAAGGGTCACAAGGAGATATTAACTATCTCGCCATACCAGTGTCGCATATGTGGTTTCCAGTGCAATCTGTTTGAATCCAGATGAGACGCCGAGTTACTCGGCGTCTCATCAGAATCAAAACTGTTTGTTAATGTGGTAATGTTTTTAATGAATCTGGCAGAAACTTAATCAAACAAAAATTGTAATGGGCGACAAATGACAGTATTCGACAGCATAAGGGTTCAGTCACCGTTCCGTAGAAAACGTAATTTGCACAACCTTTTAAAAATATCGTATGTAAGGCAACCATGCTATTTGAAAATATTGGTTGAAAGTTTAGCAGAAAATGTTTGTAAATTTCCTTATTTGTGTACACTGATTAAACATTACAAATATATATAGGTGTATAATAGACGGCACAAAACAATACTTTGAGAATGCTGCGTTTAACCCATTTGCTCCCACGATTCCATATATGGGACGTACATGTAGGCAAACAGTGTGGACGCTGACCAGACGCCGCATAATGCGGCATCTGATCAGAGTCTACACTGTTTGCTGATAGGAATTTCAATATAAAACAAAACGAAATTGAAAATTTAGGTCAGGCACCCCTTAGATAAATCAAAGTACTGAAAGTACTAATAGGTGGCGAACAAGGTATTTACTATTTACCTATGTATGGGATATACACAGTGCATTGGAGTGTTTTTCTGCATCCACCGATAGTTACTATCAATATACTGTGTTTGTAAATGGGATAAGGTATGAAAACAGTATGGTATGGTTATAAGATAATTTATTGGATCATATAACAGTTGCAAATTTTAATGACAATGCTTCCCAGAGTGCATATAATTTAAAATGGAATTCTGAGTACAAATGAAAGACTGGGTTGGCCGAGGTTTGCCTTCTGTATCAAGAGTTTGGTGCATATCTATTTCAACTGTTATCATGTCAAAACATTTTGGTCTGATATATTAAATTTTGTCATCTGCTATTGCATCTACTATTGCATCTGCTTATTTTTTCTGTGAATTCTATGTGAAAATGTAATCTGAATGTCAAACAGCTTGAATTCTGATGAGACGCCGAGTTACTCTGCGTCTCATCAAAATCCTGATGAACACTGTTGGATTTAACAAATAACCAGCATGCCAGAAGGTCGATTTGGACATAAGCACCTAGTGCAGACCCAGACAAGCAACTTGTCTTTGTGTGAACTTTGTGTGATGATGAATGGACCTTTTTTGCATATCACTGGTCCTACAATGGTATTTTAAAACATATACATAATCACTCAAACTTTGATCGGTGTTATGAAATGTCCAGCATCGTGCCAAAAAGTTGATTTTGACATGTGCACTAAGTGTAAGCCCAGATCGTGTGCATCATTGGCCGTTCTATGGTATATTATAAACGCATACATAATAGATCTAACTGAGGAACAGTATTGGGTTTAAAAAATGGCCAGCACGTCAAAAGATTAATTAGGACATATGCACCATGTGTAGACCCAGGCCAAATACTGGTCTTGGTATACGCCTTATGTGATGACAAAATGCACCTGTTATACATATCATTAGCCTTACCATGGTATATTACAAACATATACATATTCACTCTAACTAACAAGAGGGCCATGATGGCCCTTATCGCTCATCTGGTTATAACAGATTTATGTATACAATGAAATCATGTAACCTGTTGCAAGGCCATTTTTTGCCAAGGTGTCATAATTTGAACAATCTTGGAAGAGAACCATCAAAGGATGCTACTGATCAAATATCAAGGTATTGGCCTTACAGTTTCGTAGAAGGAGATTTTTAAAGATCTTCCTATGAAAAACCGATAAGCCCCGGGACGGGGTCATTTTGGGTCCAGGGGTCATAACTTGAACAAAAATGACCGGGGATCATAACTTGAACAATCTTTGTAGTGGACTATTAGATCATACTACATACCAAATATCATAGGTTTAGGCCTTACAGTTTTAAGAGAAGAAGATTTTCAAAACCTTTCCTATGAAAAACTGATATGACCCGGGACGGGGCCATTTTCAACCCAGGGGTCATAATTTGAACAATCTTGGTAGAAAAGTATTAGATAATGCTACATACCAAATATCAAGGTCTATGCCTTACAATTTTAGAGAAGAAGATTTTGTAACTTAAGGTTTTCCTATGAAAAACTGATAAGCCCCGGGGCGGGGAAAATTTTGGCCTGGGGTCATAATTTGAACAATCTTTGTAGAGGACCATTAGATGATGCTACATACCAAATACCAAAGGTCTATGCCTTACAGTTTCAGAGAAGAAGAGTTTTAAGATTTTCCTATGAAAAACTGATAAGCCCCGGGGTGGGGTTACTTTTGGTCCAGGGGTCATAATTTGGACAATCTTAGTAGAGGACCATTTGATCATGCTACATACAAAAAAGAGGGCCAGAATGGCCCTGAAGCGCTCACCAGGCAATCAGAGGGGAAGGTTTCCACTATATGTTTCTATAGAAAACTAGCCTGCCCTGGGGCGGGGCTAATTTTGACCCAAGAGGCACAATTTATATAATTTTTGTAGAGGACCTGAACATAATGCTATGTGCCAAATATGAAAGCTGAGAACCTTCCGGTTTCAGACGAGAAGATTTTCAAGGTTTTCACTATATATATGTTTCTATTGAAAACAGCACACCCCTGGGGCGGGGCCAATTTTGACCCTAGGGGCATAATTTATATAAACTTTGTAGAGGATCTGAACATGATGCTTTGTGAAAAATATAAAAGCTAAGAGCCTTCCAGTTTCAGAGAAGAAGATTTTCAAAGATTTCACTATTAGTTTCTACTGAAAACTGCCCATCCCTGGGGCGGGCCAGTTTTGACCTCAGGCCCATAATCTATATAACTTTTGTAGAGGACCTGAACATGATGCTCTGTGCCAAATATGAAAGCTGAGAGACTTCCAGTTTCAGAGAAGAAGATTTTCAAAATGTTCACTATTTGTTTCTATTGAAAATCTATTGACCCCAGGGCCATAATTTAAATAACTTTGTAGAGGACCTGAACATGATGTTCTGTGCCAAATATGAAAGCTGAGAGCCTTCCAGTTTTAGAGAAGAAGATTTTCAAAGATTTCACTATTTGTGTCTATTGAAAACTGCCCACCCCTGGGGCGGGACCCATTTTTACCCCTGGGGCATAATTTATATAACTTTTGTAGAGGACCTGAACATGATGCTCTGTGCCAAACATGAAAGCTGAGAGCCGTCCAGTTTCAGAGGAGAAGATTTTCAAAGATTTCACTATTTGTTTCTATTGAAAACTGCCCACCCCTGGGGCGGGGCCAATTTTGACCCCAGGGCCATAATTGATATAACTTTTGTAGAGGACCTGAACACGATGCTATGTGCCAAATATGAAAGCTGAGAGCCTTCCAGTTTCAGACAAGAAGATTTTTAAAGATTTCACTATTTGTGTCTATTGAAAACTGCCCACCCCTGGGGCGGGGCCAATTTTTACCCCTGGGGCATAATTTTCAAAGATTTCACTATTTGTTTCTACTGAAAACTGCCCACCCCTGGGGCGGGGCCAATTTTGACCCCAGTGCCATAATTTATATAACTTTTGTAGAGGACCTGAACATAATGCTCTGTGCCAAACATGAAAGCTGAGTGCCTTCCAGTTTCAAAGGAGAAGATTTTCAAAGATTTCACCATTTGTTTCTATTGAAAACTGCCCACCCCTGGGGCGGGGCCAATTTTGACCCCAGTGCCAAAATTTATATAACTTTTGTAGAGGACCTGAACATAATGCTCTGTGCCAAACATGAAAGCTGAGAGCCTTCAAGTTTCAAAGGAGAAGATTTTCAAAGATTTCACTATTTGTTTCTATTGAAAAGTGCCCACCCCTGGGGCGGGGCCAATTTTGACCCCAGGGCCATAATTTAAATAATTTTGTAGAGGACCTGAACATGATGCTCTGTGCCAAATATGAAAGCTGAGAGCCTTCCAGTTTCAGAGAAGAAGATTTTCACTATTTACTGCATAACGTCAGTAATGCCAAGAGTCCCTATATCTTGCATACTGCATGAAGCTACGATACGACTCAAACTGTGTGTGTATTTAATGCAAATCATCTATAATATTATAAAATGTTATTTTGGAATAGTGGAATGGTCCAGCAATGCTCAATGGTATAACGGTTATAAAGGCTATATTTTGAGTGTAAACTAAGCAGTCCCTGATCAGAGGGCCCCTCTAGGAGTTCATTGGTCTTGGTTTACACTAATTAAACTCGTTTCGGGCATTCACAATAGATGTTTTATTAACTTTTTTGTTAACCCTCTTCCTCACTTGATATAGGCGCCTTTAAACGCTTTTGCAAACAGAATACACCAGACCAGATGGTTCCTGTTGGAGCCTGTTGAAAACTGCCCACCCCTGGGGCGGGGCCAATTTTGACCCCAGGGCCATAATTTAAATAACTTTGTAGAGGACCTTAACATGATGCTCTGTGCCAAGTATGAAAGCTGAGAGCCTTCCAGTTTCAGAGAAGAAGATTTTCAAAGATTTCACTATTTGTGTCTATTGAAAACTGCCCACCCCTGGGGCGGGACCCATTTTTTACCCCTGGGGCATAATTTTCAAAGATTTCACCATTTGTTTCTACTGAAAACTGCCCACCCTGGGACGGGGCCAATTTTGACCCCAGGGCCATAATTTATATAACTTTTGTAGAGGACCTGAACATAATGCTCTGTGCCAAACATGAAAGCTGAGTGCCTTCCAGTTTCAAAGGAGAAGATTTTCAAAGATTTCACTATTTGTTTCTATGGAAAACTGCCCACCCCTGGGGCGGGGCCAATTTTGACCCTAGGGCCATAATTATATTACTTTTGTAGAGGACCTGAACATAATGCTATGTGCCAAATATGAAAGCTGAGAACCTTCTGGTTTCAGAGGAGAATTTTTTTAAAGTTTTACTATACATGTATGTTTCTATTGAAAAGTGCCCACCCCTTGGGCGGGGCCAATTTTGACCCTAGGGGCATAATTTATATAACTTTTGGAGAGGACCTAAAGATGATGCTATGTGCCAAAGATAAAAGCTGAGAACCCTGTTGATTTAGAGGAGAAGATTTTTAAAAATTCAAATTGTTGACGACGGACGACGGACACCGCACGCCGACGGACAAAAGGCAATCACAAAAGCTCACCCTGAGCACATTGTGCTCTGGTGAGCTAAAAATTGATAATTGATATATTATTACAGCTCTCACATATTTCTGATAAGAACATACTCTTTTTGCAAAGGTGTATCTATGGAACAAAATGTTAAAGGGACAATCAGAAAATATTAAACGAGAGCCGCGTGCAGCGCCAAAGCTCGTCTGATTTGGTACGTGTCCAGCTAAATTATTTTATTTTGAAAACCACAAAGGGCAATAACTCCAATAATTTGAAATCAAGAGTTATTGTTCTTTTGATGGGGCCTTCCCCTCAAAGAAATCTACTAACATATGAAGTTCATGTTGATACCTCTTATACTTTTCGAGTTATGAGCTACATTAAAGTTTTTGCACGCCGATGACGACAACGACGACGACTACGACCCAGTGATCATGATAGCCCGACTTTTCTTCTCTGATTGAAGTCAGTCCAGTTCCTTGAATACCACCCATAAGATGTTAACTCTTTACTCCATGAATATGCCTTTGTACACCTTAGCAAACAGAGTGAACACATATCAGACGGCTCCTGTATGAGCTGTCCGATCAGGGAATGTTCTGTTTACCTGCGACATACATGTTACATAGATCCAACTCTGTTGTTTCTGCTATGGCTAAAAGTCTCTATGTTTATAATGCTATTATATGAATTCAACTCGTTAACTTTCTTAACCCATTCCCGCATATTGACGCTTCTGTAAAAGTCACTTTATGAAACCATTGTGATAAATAGAGCATTTGCTCCACAGGAGCAAAAATTTTAATGCTCTATTTATCACAATGGTTTAAAACTACACAATTCTGAAAAATTCCTTTTCTCTAGTTAATGCTCCTTTTTGGTAGATTTAATCAAAGAGGTTAGGTCTAAAAATAGCCTAAATGGGAATGGGTTAATACTTATTATTTCTTGCATGAATATTCATGGAGTAAAGGCTTAACTGATATCAAAAACTTGATTACTATAACATACAAACTGAGCATCATCTACAGGGTGAACCACTAAACATCAGTATAACATACAAACTGAGCATCATCTACAGGGTGAACCACCAAAGATCAGTATAACATACAAACTGAGCATCATCTACAGGGTGAACCACCAAACATCAGCTGCTTGTACTTGAAGTAGTTCTTTAGGTTCCTTCTAACATACAAACTGAGCATCATCTACTGGTGAACCACCAAACATCAGCTGCTTGTACCTGAAGTAGCTCTTTATGTTCCTTCTAACATACAAACTGAGCATCATGGACAGGGTGAACCACCAAACAACAGCTGCTTGTACCTGAAGTAGTTCTTTAGGTTCCTTCTAACATATAAACTGAGCATCATATACAGGGTGAACCATCACACATCAGCTGCTTGTACATAAAGTAATTATTTAGGTTCTTTTAACACTTGTGTGTTGCTCATTTTTTTAAGCATAGCTTCTGATAGCCCTTTCTGAGTCTTGATATGTCCAACTCCTAGTTGTTGAAAGACATCAAACTTCAGAGTCCTGACCAGCAGCTATCAGCATTTCAAACATATTCTTTTCTCCTCTTTTGAATCACAATCATACTGTCTTTAACTCATTTTCTTTGTAATATACTGGTACATATACATGTATCCTATTCCGAATGCTTCCAAACATTCTTCATACATGTCACGGGAAACTTACATCTGGAGATCATTTAACAATTCATATATCACAAAGACTGCACCAGATGATCAAGCTTTTCATACTTTGATGAATATTTGGAAGGCTTGTGTGGATATTGAAAAATGTTCCAACAGTCTTGCTTTGCGGTGACAATTACTGTATTTTGAAATTGGAAGCTCTTTGTCTAAAAACAATATTATTCTGTTTTTTCTGGAAGTTAAAGCAAAGTGGGCACTGTTAGAAAACTGGCATGTCATGTCGCTGATTGTCTGGAAAGCTGGTCAAAATTTCTCTCCTAAAATTAAAACATCATTTTTTATAAGTTTTTTTATTAAATATTTCTTAATCCTTTATGCCATGAATATCCACGTGAGAAATAATGACATTTATACTGAATATTAATAGAATGTTTATAATCATGGCACTATGAGCAATTCAATTTTAATCATAATAGAAAACTGTAGAATCCGATCTTTATTATTTCACAAGCAAACAGAGCAGACCCTGAGGACTGTCCCAGGTCAACTCGTCCCCCTGACAATTCGACCCCAGAGTCAAGTCGGCCTCGGGTCAAGTTGGCTGGGCCAACTTGGCCCTTTATATAATAATTTCATTCTATATACACAAATATAATATTAGTTAACATATAAGGAAAGTTCAGATTAACAGATAAGGAAGCGTACCATGATCAGTAACTTAATTAATCCAACTAAACCCTCCAATGTGACCATTCATTAGAATATTCTCGATAGGCTGATTCTAATGAATGTTCACAACAGAGGGTATGGTGGATAAATAACTTTCTTTTATCAAAAGTACAAAAATGAGTCATGCAGGAAACACCACATACAGAACAAACACTCGCCCGAACAGCAACACAAGGAAACAGCAAATGTACATAAGTAGAAAAAAACAACAAGAGACGCACAAAGACAAAACAAACATACAATAGGAGGAAGATGGAAGTACCGCCTTGGAACGGTCAGTGACAAAAGTCACCGGGGGGTTAAACCGGTTTATGGGCGCCCAACCTCACACTTATTCCATCCCCATCCTAAAAGACAAACAGTGTAAATAAACGTATCCCCTCTCCGACTAATCTACAACAACCGCGACAGCAAATACAGTGGTAAAGTGCATGTATAACAAAAAAACATTTAATTGAACATACTGTATCCACCTATCGCTAGTGTACTCAATGATTGAGCTGCAAACAGAGTAACTGTAGAAAAGTAATAAAGGGTACGACAAATTGAGTATGCTATCATATCTGAAAGTGTGAAGTGAAGAATTTAAACCGTTTAAAATAAGGTTTCATATTGTTTCATCCACTTTATTTATATAAGGATAAAAAAGCATACATTAATAAATAGCAATAATCAGAAATGTATAAGCATTTCACATGATAAAAAGAGTGCTTGTGAAACACTTATGCCCCTGACCTTTGACCCTGAAGGATGGACCAGGGAGTTAAACGCGACACATTGTCTTTGTGTGGTGAACATTTGTGCCAGATTATTTTTGAAATCCATTCACAGATAAAAAAGTTACAGAAGGGACACAAAATTTGTGACGGACAGCCGGACGGGCTGCCAATGCGATTACTATATGCCCGCCGTGATGGTTGGATGGATGAATGAATGGATGGATGGATGGTTGGATGGATGGATAGACAGACAGACAGACAGATTGATAGATACTAACCTGTACCACACGTCCTATGCCGCCAAAGACCACACACGCCACACATGACTCCATGTTGTCTCATCCGAACAACCTTCCTCCAACAAATACACCCATCACTAAAACGTTACACTAGTTCCAAATATTAAATAATCAGTGCAAATCCTATACATGTAGTAAATAATGGTTCTGCAACATCGAATCCCGCGGAAGGATTGTAGAATGTAGAACTGCAGGTTATTAATAATATGTAATATTTAATAAGCATTGTTAACCCTTTACCTCATGTAAACATGTTTTCACGCATTTGCAAACAGAGTAGACCCAGATCAGACGGTTCCTAGAGGAATAGAATTTGATATATAGATCAGTTTTTTTGCTTTCTAAAATGGCTACAATATTCCACATTCCATATTTCATTATAACTCCTTTTCCATGAATATTCAGTAGTTATTGAAATTTGGACTAAATATAGAACAGGGAAAGGGTTAATCAATATACATGTATACACATATTTTGAGTATATATATTTGGCACTAAAATAATGAAATAACCCTGAATATATTACCACATCATTAATAAATAATTACGGGAAATGGATTAATTGCTCCTTTAGCCAGCAATAAAACTCCAGAAAGGAGCTCTAATGCTTTATAACTGAATGAAGAAATATGGGTTACTTCAGGTAAGTTGGTTTTATTATAAAGCTCATTTTGCTGAAAAGCCATGGGTCTAGTATGTTTGCAATTTTTGGAAAGATTGAGCATATTTGTTAAAACTATGTATTTCATACATGTATACTGTTTAATATAATTTTTTATATATGAACAACAGAAATTATGACCGCGGCCTCCTACATGGGTCGTCTAATCGGGGTCTAGCATGTTTGCAATGTTCAGAAAGATTGAGCATATTTGTAAAACTATATGTATTTCATACATGTATAGTTTCAAATTATTTATAAACAACAGAGTTCATGACCGATAGATCTCCTAAAGGGGTCGTCTAATATGGGTCTAGTATGTTTGCAAGGTTAAACAGAGGGTAAAGGCCAGTCAATAAAAGAGAGCTGCTCAGGAGTTAGCTAGTATCCTACTTAAAGTTAAAGCAGTTGAACATACCTGATCCCAAGTGCATCTTAATTGTACCGCTATTTATTTTAAGCTATACCTGTTCATGAAAAACTGCATTCTCTGCCTAATTTGATAGCAGGAGAGAATGATATTGAGATTTTTCTGAATCACCTAATGTTTCAAAACATCCTATAGGAGCCGTCTGATCAGAGTCTGCTCTGTTTGCTTATACTATAGTTATATGATACTACAGTTTCAGCCAGGCCAAAACTTCATGTGTCCATTTGCTGAATTGCTGTTATAACAAAAAATCTCATGCATTAATATTCATGATACCATTATTTCTTATATGAATATTCATGGAAGAAAAAGGTTAAATATCTATTGCATTTAAACTTATTCCTGACATGAATATGTTTAATATTGTTTACTAAGCCTTAATTAATAAATACCCAAGTGTATACAAAAGCTCCCTTAAATTAATTAGATTAGACAGCTATAGCTTCCTTTCGCCAACTGTAGACTATGACCAAGGAGCTTTATCAAACCAACTTACCTGAAGTAATCTACACATCTTCATTCAATTTTATTAAGAACTCCTTTCGCGGGATTTACAGATGGTGAAAGGAGTCTCCTTTGCCAACTGTAGACCACAGGGGTCTGGACCGCTTCATGTAGGTCTATATGTACTATATATAGTACATGTATATAGACCCACATGAAGCGGTCCAGACCCCTGTGCTGTAGACCCTATATTTTCAGCGAATGGAGCTTTATCAAACCAACTTACCTTTAGCGACTCACAGTTCTACATTCAATTATACTTTCTCTCATATTAAACATGTTTTCACGCATTTGCAAACAGAGTAGACCCAGACCAGACAGCTCCTATTGGACCAGGATCCTTCTGATCAGGTTTTGCTCTGTTTACATGGTGAAAAAGTTGTAACTCGATTGGGACTTGAACCCAGGGTCTGGCTTATCATGCCAACACTCTACCGACTGAGCTACCAAGCCACACAGTAAAGCCTATCAACATATTTCACCAAAATCTCTACCCGGCTACAATTACACTTCAAAAACATTGATGCCGCTCATTTCACATCTATTTGTAGATCCGGCAGAGTTGATTCTAGTTCACATGTGTGTACTCCAAAGACCTATGATAACAGACTATGTTATCATAGGTCTTTGTGTACTCTAAATGGTGATAACTGATATCGAGCTACTTTCGGTTTTAACGATATCCCGGCAGACGGCAACCATCAAAAAATTAGCATGCTGTCTTACAGCTCGTTAATGTGACTAACTTGGATTCCTGAGCACAGGATTCTTACTGATACCCCTTACACTGTCTGATAATAAATCTATGTTGTTTGCAAATGCATTTACATCTCTCTTGATGGAATAAATGGTTTTGAAACATGCTTCATTGAAAATTGCACTTCAAATCGTACTCACCATGCACCTTGTTCTACAATAAAATGTTTGACTTTGCGCCTGAGAAAGATATCTTACTAAAGCCCCTGACTGGTCAGAATTTTCTTATTGAGTGCTTTTTACCAGAATGACAACAATGCAGAAAGAACTTATAAGTGTTACTCTTCTTTTAATTTCTTTATGTCAATGCATTAAGCTGAACTGCCATGGTAGTACAACATCAGACTCACCCAATTCTGACATCATAATGTACAACATCAACAGCGATGGCACATGCCCTGTCGTGATATAGTCTTGAACTCAGCAGCTTGGGAATAGCTAGAATTTGGAAGTTCCGGCCTCTTAGTCTTCTAAGGTGACTGGCATACCATGTTTTATTTCTCACAAGTTCTGAACTGCTCCATAATGACATTCAGAGTCTGTCAAAAATAACATCACCTCAAAGAAAACTTTCTCTGCAAAAGGCATGATAGATTCTCGAAAATCACGTTTTCCCGAATCCAGTAGAGAATTTTGGCTTCATTTGTACGTGTGCATGCCTCAAACTTCCTTTTGATTCCTTTTCCGTTCAACCCGTAAATTAATTTGTTTCACACAAAAATCAAGTTCACTTTCGAAATCCGCCATTTTGTTTGTTATGACATGGAGCTTCCGAACCCTGACGAGTAGTTACGATTGGGAAATGTCTCAATCAAAAATACAAAATGGCACGGTATTATTACATTTATATTAATGGAACGCAAGATATTGCAAAATTACGCCAAAGATACAATAGATTGGTCAATTAATGCTTATCTACTTGAAATTCACAGGATAGTTTGGGAACTATTTAATGACGCGTGCGAACAACAATTATACCAAAAATCGAAGAGGCGTCAAACGGTATTAGGGTCATATGCAAATTTTACTTCTATTCGACGGCGTATGTATAACAATTATCAATTATATATAAAATCTTAACAACAAACACAATATCCTTCAAGAGTGTGTATCCAAGCCATGCAGAATATCGGGCAATTATACTAAAAGCCAAGAATTTACATACTTACAAGCTAGGTTATTTGTAATTGCCAGGAGAGTTGGAAACTATATTACAACGCGAGAGAATAATAATTATACCAAAAACCGTCGTGTGTTAAACCGGCATTAGAGCTCCAGAAGAGTGGTAACTAAAGGTGGCGTTCGCCACCTAAAAATGGACTAATCCAATATATAACATGGGAGAATCCACTGGGAGCAAATTGGTTAAAACTGTCTTAACCAGAGGTCCAGATGCGCAAATGAAAAGACTTTCAAGAATAACTTCTTTATTTCTTCACCAAACCCTATGTTAATGACGTTTTTTTAATATTTGAGTACGCACCTTTATCTGTAGTTCTGTCAACCATTTAATCCGTGAATATTCATGACAGACTTCGCCCAGTAAGAACAGCAATAAACTAATTATGTAGTTACATTAAACAAGTGAAAAAATCGGTGTAGAGACATTTTTTCGATTTTGAAGGGTCCACATGGGTCTTATAGTGTTTACTACTGTTTATATCATGGGTTTTTTCTGCGTTAATTTGTTTATGTATCTCTTATGCCCGTATGGGCCAGGAGTTGGACATAAACTTGAAACTTGAAAACATAGCTGTGCCGAATAGTATTGAATCAGATATAAGATATTCTATGAGCAAAACAGGCACCTACAGGAGAGCCATCTGGTCTAGGTCTAGTATGTTTGCCGGTCTAGGAGCTTTCTGCATTACTTTTGTCCTGCATTAAGCTACCACCTGCATATAGTATCCAGAATTATACCTCTTTTAGGTGGTCGCATTAGCGGGGTTTTACTGTAATTGTCTTCTACAAACAAATACCATCTGGATCCAAACTATTTGCGAATGTAATAATAGATTCATCCATTGTACCAAGTCATACGAGTCGATTTTTGGTGAACATGGCGGTGAATGAGTTAAAGTGAAAGTAGTAGTGTCTACATGGTTTGCTCTTGCAGAAGGATGGCATGTCTTATTTTGTTGATCATTATTCCAGCCTATTTGTAAATTATTACCTTACACAAATCTTCATTTGGCCTTAATTTGTCCAGTATATGTTAGAATGAGAACATATAACATATCGGTGACCTGACTAACATTTGGAAACAGCTTGGATCCGGATGAGACGCCAACTAACCCGGCGTCTAATCAAGACCCAAGCTATTTGATACACGGTTAATCCTTTCATCCATAAGCTATTTTTAGACCCAACCTCTTTGAATGAATCTACCGAAAATGAGCATTTACTAGAGAAAAGGAAACTTTTAGAATTTTGTAGTTTTGAAACCATTGTGATAAATGGAGCTTTTGCTACTAAGGAGCAAATGCTCTATTTATCACATTGGTTTCAAAAAGTGACTATTACAGAGACGTAGAAAGGCGTATTTATGGTGGAAAGGGTTAAAAGAACCTCTAATGTTTAATTGGACGTAGTAAAAATTGTACAGACGTTTTATTCACAGCGAGGTAAGGGTTATGTCTTGTGCGTTTCGTCATGTTTGTCTTTTTAGTGTGCTAGTTCGTCTTTGATAATGTTTGGTGCAGTGCCCTTTTGTGTGCCGAGCTCCCTGTATGATATTGTTCCACTTAATTGGTCTATACGTTCCGTGAAAGGCATTGGCACGACTATTATTAAAGCTGCTTTCTTCAGTAATCAATGCGAATATACCTGTCATCCTTTGAATACGGTGTCTTTGTAAGTCAATGCCATCTAAGTTTGAAATAACATACAGTAAACCCTCCTAATGCGACCACAAAACGGAGGTCAACTATGCACCGTAGAGACAAGTGGTGGCTTAATGTAGGGCGAAAGTTATGCAGAAAGCTGCTATAGGAGCTTTCTGCATAACTTTCGTCCTGTATTAAACAAACACCTGTTTCTAATGGCTACATTGTGTATTTATTATGTGGTCGCTCTAGAGGGGTTCTACATGGTACCAAGGTAATGGAAATCACATTATTTGGAAATCGCTTAATGTCTATTTATTCCGTTACGCATTCTGTGTTACAATTGGCGAAAACTAACGAATCCGTGCCAGAAACAGTTCGTCAGAAATTATATTCGATTTATCAACCTTTAGATTACATTTCTCAAATTATTGAATCCCTTCACAGCACTGATATAATATGCAAACAATATGGATCCATATGAGACGCCAAGTAAACCGCGTCTCATCGGAATCCAAGCTGTTTGACATTCAGTTTATCTTGTTATATGAATTTAAAAAAAACTCCCACTCTGAAAGTGTTTCAGAAGAAGATAATACTGGTACTGAAAGGGTTGGCATGGCTATCCCCTCTGAGGTTTTGCAAAACCTTTAATATGTAAATCTGCCACACGATAGAGACATTTTAATGGAATAAAATGGTTTTCAGCCAATAGTTTCTCATGTAAACAGAGCAACAGATAACGGTGCGTACACACATACTAAAATCATGCGCTCTCTACCAAACCCTATGTTGTGACCACTCTTTAGAATCGTCTCTTCGAGACGCAAACCCTATGTTGTGACCATTCTTTAGAATCATCTCTTTGAGACGATTCTAAAGAGTGGTCAATGCATAGGGTTTGGTGGAGAAATAAAAAATATATTGAATTATTGAATTATTAATAAATTGAAATATTTAATTTATGCATCTTATGTGGACTTCTGTGTAGTTGTTTCACTATTACCCACGACGGGCATGTTTCTAGTGTACTGTTCGCTATTTATTATCATCTAACAACATTCGATCAGAATGGCCTGTGCATGCGACTTTAATTGATTTGAGATGTTGATTCATTTTGGCCTCTTATCAGTATCCAATAAGGTTGACATTCTATTTCTCAAAAGCTTGAAGGAATCGGTAATTATTAAATATTGCAACAGATACGACTTTCTGCAGACATCATTTCTAAAGCATGATAAAGCATGATAAAGATTAACTCTTTACTCCTTTTATACGCATATCTACGCCTTTGCAACCCATATAGACCCGAGGAGCTAGTTCCCTAAGTAGTTCCCTAACTGGCTCCCTGAGGAGCCGTCTGATCAGCGTCTGCTCTGTTTGCATATGGAATAATATAGGTCTCACTCTACAGTATCTGCGTTGGAAATAAATCATGTGTTAATATGGCATTTTGAAAATTAATCTAATTAATAATCGTATTTTCTTTCATGAATATTCATGGAATGAAGGATTAAGTAACGTGTCAATGTTTAACTCTTAATCTGCTGTGTAATTAAAACTGACCCACATCCGCATGATTTTATAAAAAAACCCAGGACAGACCCTGATTAAAGGGCTCTGTTGAACCGTATATGTCACGGATCGAATATGTAACACGAGTGAAATATTCGACCGAATATGTAACACGTGTGATATATTCGGTCGAAAATGACATGCGCATCAAACGAATATGGTACATAAACTGTGATATATTCGTGTGGCTTAAGATGTTATATGCACACCAAAACGAATATGTTACACCCACAAAGTGGTCACGAAAAACGAAAATGGCAGCGAATTCATCACATTTGCTAATTGTTATCTGTTTTGGTAAAATGACGTATTTATTGAAATCTTATTTATGCCACAAGTGTTTTGGCTGATCTTTATCATCATCATTAGCATTATTATCATCACCATCATCATCATCATTTTCACGATCATCATATCGATCATCATCATCAAATGATATATGCATTCTTTTACTGGAAAACTCACTAGGTATTATGTTTCAGTTCCATGCATGTATGCGACAAATGAAGTTAAAAATATGTTTAAAACAATCATGACATCGTTATTATATTGAAATAACATGAATGGCAATGTCTTTTAATTATTTGGAATCACTGTTCAAAGTTATATCAGTTTCATATTTATTTGCATATATGAGTGCCAATAACTGGTATGTTATCGATAGCATTACATATTTGCGTCACTGATATTAAAATGGCAAATAAATGTAGGCAAATGAAACTGTACAACTATGTACATATATGACATCGTTATTATATAGAAATTACATGTATGACAATGTCGTTTAATTCTTCGGATCCACTGTTCATAGTTATATCAGTTTCTTGATTATTTGCGTATGAGTGGCATTAACTGGCATGTAATCGACGTTACATATTTGCGGCAACGATACTAAAATGGCAAATAAATGTAGTCACATGAAACTGTACAAATATGCTTAAAATAATTACATGTATGACACCCCTTTCCACATGAACTGAAAGTCAGTTATGCAGAAACAACACGAACGCTAAATAAAAATGGTGATGTGTTGAATGTGACGATGAGGTTGTTGTTGATGATAATGGTCGTAATGAGGATGCTGTTTTTGATGACGATGGTGATCAGGATGCTGGTTACGACGATGGTGGTGGTGATGGTGATGATAATAATGATAGTGAATGATGATGTTGATGGTGGATGGTGCTGATGATGACAAAGATGATGATAAAAATGATGATGATGATGATGATGATGATAAAATGATGATAATGATAGCGATTCTGGTCGTAATGATGATGATGATGACGACAACCATGATGCTGAATATAATAAATATGATCGTGGTGGTGGTGGTGGTGGTGATGATGAGGATGAGGAGGAGGAGGATGAAGAGTATGATGATTATTGTTATGATGATGTGATGGTGAATGATGGTAGTGGTTTTATATCATAACGTATGTGACATATACGTTTGTGTTTTTTACTGTCATACTGGGCAAACGAATATGACACATTTGACAGGTGTGAAGTTTACGGTCGAATATATCACACACGTGTAACATATTCGATCCGTGACATATACGGTTCAACAGGGTTCCTTGAGGAGCTCCTTTGATCTGGGTCTACCTGACAACTGGTCATCGGCAAACGAAATGAGGAAGAAATACTGAAGGAATGCAAACAGATTCGGTTGTCCACCTTTTCTCTTATCGCAAGAGTCGTACTTATCAATTAAATGCAAAATCAGCTTGAATTACTTCACAGACCTATTGTGAAATGATGTAAAGATTAAACATAATTAGCTTAAAATTATACGTTCATGTAATATTAGCGATAACAGGTTCCTGTCAGTTGATAAACATTTACTCCATAAATACAGATCTTAGTAGAGTAGATCTTTATGGAGTGGTCTGAATGACATCATGAATATTAATAATTTTTTATAATGGCGTATGAACACAGAGCATTTTGTCTCTGGAAGAAGCTGTAGAATCAGATCTATATTACACCATAAGTAAACAAAGCTCCCATAGGAGCCGTCTGATCTGGGTCTACTCTGTTTGCAGATGCGTCAAAATGCGCTTACATAAGGGAAATGGTTATAGAATAATATATCCCTGAAAACAGCTTGAATAAATTCACAGCCGTGTTGTTAAATGATGTAAAGATAAGAAATAATTATTGTAACTTTTAAAAGTTATATGTACTTTTAATATTAGCGATGATGGGTTCCGACAAATTAGGGAGTTTTAATTAAACATTTACTTCAAAGACGTATACTTTCTGTAAGATGTAGAAACTATTTGATAGCCAAAATGCACATTGAACTACTGCCTCACTGCAATAGCATTTAGTATACCATAACATATCGTGTTGGGTATGTGCCAGCCGCAAAAACAAAACTTTATTTACACTGTTTGGTACATTTGCTATGATCTTCGGCATTTTTCTCTAGTCCTTCGAAAAAACGACTCGCACACTGCAATTGGTAATATTCCAGGAAATGCTTCTGCCAGGCCTTGGAATATGTCCAATCTGTTAGGATCTCTCACGTTGTAGTTCTTGCTTTCTCGAATAAATCCATAGCTTTATCATTTTAACGTTTCGCAAAATGCATTTTAAAATTAATCATATTTAACTGTAACATGCAGATCAGAATTTCACTGTCAAGTAAATTTATCGTCAGATTTTGAAGCGGAGTTTCTTCTATTTCAGAGAAGCAAATTTGTATCCTGATTAACTATTTCCCTATTCTATGTTTATTCAAATTTCGATACCTACTGAATATTCATGGACAAAAACGTTATTATAAAATATGGAAGGTGTAACATGGTAGCCATTTTAGAAAGTAAAGAAACATTTATTTCAAATTTCATTAGCAAACAGAGCAGACCCTGATCAGACGGCTCCTATAGGAGCCGTCTGATCCGGGTCTTCTCTATTTGTAGATGCGCGAAAATGCGTTTATATGAAGGAAAGGGTTAAATGCCGAGTGACGCGGCATCTCATCTGACTCCAGCGTGTGTGTTAGTGTTTGCATAAGTGTCGGCTATGGCGGTTAGATCATGTGCTACTATTTGTACTGAAATACTCATTATGCATGTTCAACTTAATATTTTACTCCACAAATACGCGACTCTGCGACTTTACAAACGAGAGCATGCCCTGGTCAGACGGCTCCTATGAAAACGTTCTTATTGATTGTCTTGTTTGAAATATTTCCATCAGATATATTCTGTTAATCTGAGTTTTCATGAAAACTTAAGTTTCTATTTGATTTGAATAACATAAAACCTCCAGGGCAAGTCAGTCATTTGTAATTTTGAAGAAATTCAAATGCATTTAAAGTTGCACACTACTCACTTTTTGTATAAATCAATCGGCATGTCTTCAGCACCAAGAATTTGCCTTATTCCGTGCGGTCGCTGCAAACATGTTTTACTGTAAATATCATCAAGTGAAATCAACCAATAGGGTAATAAAATTACAATCCCAACAATCAAATTACAAATCGTACACATGCCAATTATTGTAACTGTCAAATTGGAGTTCAACGTAGTTTTAAAAGGTTTTAGCACCGCGGTACCAGGAAAACACGAGAATATACTCATAATTAGTCAGGTCCCGAGGTTGTAAAACTCATTTATTGAGTCAGTGTTCATTCTCAAGCATCTGACTGGTCAGATACTTCAGAATGAACTCAGACTGAGAGTCAGACGTTTTATAATATTGGAGTTAAACATGGCATCAATTCGTGCCGGTTAAGAGTGAGTGAGTGAGTTGGGTTTTACGTCCTACAAACAGTATTTCAGCTATTTGTAGACGGCACCCGCTAAGACGGGGGAAAACAAAAACAAAGTGATGTCCTCATAAGCAAGGTCCCGATGTTATCGTACTTTTGACTAGAGCTCCGAATTCATTCTTAGGTATCTGATTAGTCAGATTTTGAGTTTGCTCAAATTCTGACCAATCAGATGGCTAAGATTGAAATCAGACTGTATATATATTAAGAAGGTATTTGGGCTGAAACTCAGAG
The DNA here is from genome assembly GCA_963576725.1 of Azorinus chamasolen. NCBI lineage: Eukaryota > Metazoa > Mollusca > Bivalvia > Cardiida > Solecurtidae > Azorinus > Azorinus chamasolen. Next base: position 76,848,272 of record OY755243.1, read on the forward strand.
AACATTGCTACTAGAACATTGCTACCAGAACATTGCTACTAGAACATTGTTATAGTTGCTACTAAAACTTTGTTACTAGAACATTGCTACTAGAACATTGCTGCTAAATGTTAACTCTGTGCGATACATGTATACTAAGCAATCAGTCAAGGTCAATGTCCAAATAAGAGCTAGGGTATTCTCGTCAGGATTAAAACAATTTTATACCCTTGACCAAGTGTCTAAGAGATCAAATTTTGGAATTGTTGCATTAGACAATTTGTATACGTGGCAACTATTTAGCGTTCACAGATTTACTGTGTGAGTCACGTATTGAGCATGAAATTTGAGAAAGATGACAGTCAAATTTGAAGTAAGCTGAAACTGAAGTAAGATATATATTGTTTGCAGCACGAATGTTTTGCGTGAGCTTTAAACATATATTTTATTGCTGAGTTAAATTATAAACGAGAAAAAACAACATTAGCGTGAGTGTTTTCTTTCCTGAAACAGCGTTGCAACTGTTTCAGTATTCTGGAAATATTAAAACACATTATCAAATATGAATTACGGAAAAAATAAGTGTTTATTATACCGTAGTCACCATGTCCGTCCGTCCGTTCGTCCGTCACACTTGTCCGGATCATAACTTCCAAAGTATAAAAGCTATTGACTTCAAACTTCATATATAGATAGATCAAATTGACCGCAAGTGCAGTGCACAAGGTTTGTAACTCTGTCTTCAGTATATTTGGAGTTATTGCCCTTTGTTATTTTCAGTTTTTCGGAGTTTTTTCTAAACCTTTACAGATATTGAAGTGATATGTGGCTTGATTATAAGGAGTTACAGATCAAGTTTGAATTTCGTTACGTTTCATTGATTTGTTAAGGAAATACAGTGATTTTACTTAGAAATGTTCCGAAAATTCAGGTTTTCCGGAGTTTTTTCTAAACCTTAACGGATATTGAAGTGACATTTGGTATGTGGCTTTATTATAATGAGTTACAGATCAAGTTTGAATTTCGTTACGCTTCATTGATTTTTCACGGAAATACAGCGATTTTACTTAGAAATTTTCCGGAAATTCAGGTTTTCCGGAGTTTTTTTCTAAACCTTTACATATATTGAAGTGATATTTGGTATGTTGCTTTATTATAATGAGTTACAGATCAAATTTGATTTTCGTTACGCTTCGTTCATTTTTCACGGAAATACAGTGATTTTACATAGAAAATTTCCGGAAATTAAGGTTTTCCGGAGTTTTTTCTAAACGCTTGCAGATATTGATGTGATATTTCGTATGTAGCTTTACAATAATGAGTTACATATCAAGTTTGAATTTTGTTACACTACATTGATTTTTAAGGGAATTACAGCATTTTGACTTAGAATGTTTTAGGAAATTTCAGGTTTTCGGGATTTTTTTCTAAACTGTAGCATATATTGTAGTGATTTATTTCTGTAACCCAATCTCTGTGTCAAATGTGCTAGTGGGGGTATTCATCACCTTTAGTGGTAGTTCTAGTTCAGTATGTAACTAACCCTTTACAAGCAGAGTAGACCCACGTCAGACGGCTCCAGTAGGAGCCGTGTGATCAAGGCATTCTCGGTTTGCTTATGAACTTATATGAATCTGGTGCTACAGTTTGATTTCAACAATATTTTATTCAATAAAGAAACGGATTGGACAACAGGCATAGCCTATGTAAGTCCTATCCAGTGGAACAAGGTAACTACATGTCCTACATGCAAGAAATATTATAAATATATACAGCGATTAACATGTAAATAATTACATCATTCATACATATGCAAGGGTGTTATTAAATAATAATTAATCAGTATTACATAGGCCCTATTGCACAATCACTGATTAATGTCCATTTTAATTCACTTTGTCACTGAATTTGAATCGAGAATTGTATTCATTAAACCACTTGTGTCATCGTTTTTCATGAACTCTGTGTCCGAGTTTCCATTGAATCCATCTTTAAATAAATAGTTCATGCATAAAAACAATGTTTTCCCATTGTAAACATGTTCATTTCAAATTGCAAATGGCGGACGATTGACGTCGAGTGGAGCGTTCGAATTTAACTAAGGGTAATTATAGCTCTTAAAAGTTGACGTCATGCACGAAATTACGTCACTTATTTCATATCAGTATGCAATTCACCCCTGTTGAAAAATGATACGCTCCATGATCCATACATACAGCGGCCATTTGCAAAGAAACAGCTGATCGAAATAGCATGTAGAAAATGCATTTTCGGCATTTTATTACTTGTTACTGAATGATAATGAGGGATATTTAGCATGGGAGTTCCTGAAAAACGATGCGATCAAATGAAATATATTTAAGGTCAGTCTGACTCGAAATGAAAATAATATCGACTAAAATTTAGTGACAAAGTAAATTGAAATGGACAGTAGATCAATCCATTTCCACCAACGTTATTTGGAACAAATTTCAATTATGAACCGGTATTTCTAATTAACTTAGCACAGCGACTGTTTATGATTGTATATACATATATGCAGTATATACGCCTATATACGATTCAGATGCCATATATAATACATAGCTTTCCAACTTAAAATAAACGATTAGTGACTTTGAAACCGGGTCCGGTAATACAGATTAATTACCTTAATCATTATATAATTCAATGTAAAGCAATTGATTTGTATTGAATATATAGTTGAAAGTTTCATCAATCGAATAGCCATGTTTTTTCAATAACAAAGAAAAACCGTCAATCGAGTAGTCAACTTTCTCAGTCAAATCTCCTGGTATTCCTGATATAGATGTGCACTATATCGTTAAGTACAATTTCTGTAATGGCCAAACATTGCTGTGACATTATAAACATTCAGTTTGTAAATACGCATGATGTCATTATATCTTACTTGAATATCCATGGAGAAAAGAGTTAAAGATGAGTGTTGCATCATTAGGAGAACTCAGAATGGTTTGCATACATGGCCTCTGCTTTATGTGGCAGCTGCTATGTACGTATATTACATAGGCGTCGCCTGTCTTTCCGTATGTTGCAACACCATTACTCTTTCCTCTAGTAAATGCTCCTTTTCGGTAGATTTATTCAAATACTTTAAAACTAGCCTACGAATGAATTGGTTAATGACACACTGAATAAAAATCTCCATGTGGCATTGCAGAATTATTGTTTGTCATTTTTGCATGAAACATGGGGAGTTGTTGTCGCATACGACTCGATCAATTTGAATGTTATTGAATTGATACTTGTCATACATAATAGCCACGAATAGTACATGTGCAAGACGAAATTTCTTGTGTTTAGTGGCAGGCATTACATATCTCCTATTGAGTATTTTTGTCACTTGGTCTTATTCCATGTGTTGTTGGTGTCACAAACTTGGATTTGCAACCAAGGCTGCCATGCGGGGCTATTCATCACCTTTAATGATAGATCTAGTTTCCACTGAATATAATACAAATAATGTACAATAGAACCTGTCTTAAGCGGTTATTCATTTATTGAACACAAGAGTCTTAAAAAGCCAGCGGCTGCTTAATGCAGGGCAAAAGTAATGCAGACAGCTCCTATAGGAGTTTTCTGCATTACTTTTGACCAGCATTATGCTACCACCTGGCTTACAGACCCATAATTAGACCACTTTTGATGGCCGCTTGGTTCTACTCCTGGTATTTCCTGAATTACCAAATGCATCTTTTAACCTTTTCGACGCGGAATGGACTATTCCAAAATTCAAACAGGTCTAGGTTAAAACAGTCAACGCATGTTGGTCTACACTGTTTGTAGAGGACATTAGTGATTCATTTCCCACACAGAAAATATTAAATTTAAAAACGTTTTTAGACAGCACACATTTCGTATACTCAATATATAATAGCCTTATTTCTGATGGATTCTTAAATTCAAATAAAGTTTTTGATAGGCTTGCTGGCTCCTAAAGCATGGTAACGAGGTCATGTATTATTGACATAAAAGTAGTCCCGATTCACTGATGTCTGCTGTAGATGATTGTTGTAAGAAATTGTGCCAGTAACTGATTTCAAAATATGTATTTACCATTAATCCGCTAAATGATCTAAGCATACACTATTATACCACAAACGATATACCATTTCAGAATATATATTTACCTTTAATCCTTTTAAATCATCTAAACGCAGACTATGTTGGCATCATATATTTCGAAGTTATGAGCACGGCAAAACGATGTATGACGACGCCGAAATGGCTCCTAGTTGCCATGCTACATGTGCATTTAGGATAATCTAAACTCATACATTATGTATCGTATAAAACAGAAAATTGTTTTCGAACTTAACCCTTAAAGCGCTGGATCTTCAAAAGGAAAATTCCAAAATTCAAGCTTATGGTGCATATTTAGGATTTGTTTAAAAGAAATGTGTAACATGACAAACAGTGCAGCCTCTGGTGAGAGGGCTCCTGGTATATACTGTTTGCAAAGAACATTAGTGACCCGTGTCCCGAATTGTTAGGGTTAAACAGACAAATCTGCGTTTTGTTGTCTAAACCAAGGGTTAGTTATGGGTTTTCAGGGAACAATTTGAGTTTCAACCTACATAACATAAATAGGAGAGCTAGGGACACTCACCAACCCATTTAACAATCTACATTCTTTTAACCAGTATCCCGCTATGAAAAACGATATCTGCTTAAATTTTAATTTAACCCATTACCTCATATGCTATTTTAGATACAACCACTTTCAATAAATCTACCGAAAAGGGGCATTAACTAGAGAAAAGGCAAATTTTAGAATGTTGTAGTTTGAAACCATTGTGATATATAGAGCATTTGCTCCTATAGGAGTAAATGCTCTATTTATCACAATGGTTTCACTATATATGCTGTGACCACTCTTTAGAATCGTCTCGATTATAATCATTTTGTCCATGCATATTCATGGTAGGTATTGAAATCCGAAATAAATATAGAACAGTAGAAGAGTTAAGCAATTATGTGCTTTTAAAGACGTCTATGTTCACTAATAAAGGGATTGCTTTAGAGGGTATTACTGTATTGTTTTGTGTAGCTTAAGGGAAAGGTGGTATCGATACACTCTTCATGCATATATATTTACAAACAGTAAAATCTCGATTATTCGAACACTAAACTACATATTATAGACTATCTTTAAGACAGGTGGCAGCTTAATGCATTGTGAAAGTCATGTAGAAAGCTCCTAGAGGAGCTTTCTACATGACTTTCACCATGCATTAAGCAGCCACCTGTTTAAAGGGGTCTAAATATTTCTATACAGAACATTCGAATAATCGAGATTTTACTGTATTTTATTCATTTTATTTGGAATCATTCTGGTTGTTACCTGTCGACCCTGGACAACACAAGTAGTAAATAACTCTGCAGATGTCAATGCCCTTAACACATTTGTAGCAGAATTAGTCTAGGATCATAAAAATGCCATTATCCATTTGTCATTCCTTTTCCCAAAAGATGAACTATGGTCTGATGCCCCACTTTATTCGTCTGTTCTCATTTGCGTAGTTCGGCTCGAAGGAATCTTTCTGATGGATGCACGTGACTGTATTACAATTCCCGGAGGAAAGTAGCATGTGATACTGGATGTTGCAGCACATAGTGAATACACAGTTTGGTAATGTAGAGGGTCACACAAATAACAAACCATCGATCAATTTTAATACAGGTTAGCAAAGAAAGTACTTGCGGCAAACTTACTAAAGTAAAACATCTCTAAATCGGACGATAAATTTAGTATTTATAAATATAGGTGTTGAATACAGGTGGCAGCTTAATGCATGGTGAAGGTCGTGCAGACTAGGAGCTTTCTGTGTGACTTTCACGCTGCATTAAGCAGCAACCTGCCTAAACGTATCTGAATTCTTCTCTACTAGAATTCCGATTTAGAGGGATTTACTGTACACTTTTCGCCGTTTAGCAATTCCTGTTTTATTTCTCTGTGACTTTTATGATAATTCATTTAGTAGAATTGGATGAAAGTAAATTTGAAATATCCATATCTGTAAATCTGTATTTAGTGACTCAAAACTAAAGTGACGAAAGGTACTGCAGGACATAAGTAATGTTAAACGTTAGTTGGTCTCGACATTGCTTTTAAATTCATCAACAAAGCACCTGCAAAGTAGCCCTTTTCTCATAAGTAAGCACTTCGACGCATTTGCAAACAGAGTAGAGCCAGGTCAGGCGGTTGATTACTCTGTTTGCAAATGTGTTAGAATGCGTATTTCAGGTGCAATGAGTTCGAGCTAGAACAGTAGTCTCTATAAGGAAGTAACAATGTGAAATAACAGAGAGTATCTTTGAAAGCACGTGCATGTTACTATTGTACATACAGACTGAAAGTAATCCTGCCAGCATTAGTATTGTACTGAAGTACGCTATCACACTATTAATCGTTTACTGTATACTGAATGGTTGTTTAATGACATCATGAATACTAACCAGCTGTTTTTATAATTGTATTACAACACAATTTATGTTGACCATGGCAGAAACTAAATAATCAAATCTATATAATTCTATAGCAAGCAGAGCTTATTTGGTCTGCTCTGTTAGCAAAGTCGTTTAAAGACGTATCTATGGAATGATGGCTTGGCGACTCTATTCTAGTTTCAATGTGGAAAATATGCACACACATCCAATTGGGCTATAGTGGAATACTTCCCCGATGGCCAAACTTATTCATTATCCATTAACATAAGAATATTCAAAATAGTCTGGTATTTTAAGTGATCTACATATACACAAATGTATTTTCCAGACATTCTCTGCTTTGCATTAGCACGTATATTACAGCTGTTTTCTTTACAGACCAATACCAATATACGTCTGATTATGTTAACCCTTTGAAAACTGAATATTTAAAGTAACACGACCATTACTGATAAATGATAAGAGTCCATTCAGTTTGAAGAGACAAACTTTGCCAGAAGAAGTTGACTGACAAATAATACAGACATGGATCAGGAGCTCCTCTCAGAGCTATCTGACCTGTGTTGACACATGTTTTAAAAAAACATTAAACATGTTTCTTGCATTCCAAGAATGCAAACATTGTAAAAGACAAAAACAAATTCCAGCAAATAGTTTCAGTTTCTTTAGTAATGGTTTTTATTAAAGCCAACATCAGATCAGCGTTCTAGTGTTGTGTTCACTTTTTATACGCCCGTTTGAAAAAACGGGACCTATTATGGAATGGCGCTGTCCGTCTGTAACATTTCTAACTTTGTCTGTAACATCTCTAACTCAAGTTCCGCTAGGTGGATCCTTCTCAAATTTAACCACAATGTGTATCTAGACATGCTACAGTAGCCTGCCAAGTCCCAGTTCGAATATCCAAGGTCAAGGTCACAAAATTGGACTTAGAACTTGTTTAGCAAAAATGTTAACCTACCTGTCTGTCTGTAACATCTCTAACTCAAGTTCCGCTTGGTGAATCCTTCCCAAATTTAACCACAATGTTTATCTAGACATGCTACAGTAGCCTGCCAAGTCCCGATTCGTATATCCAAGGTCAAGGTCACACAATTGGACTTAGAATTTGTGTTTAGCAAAAATGTTAACCTACCTGTCTGTCTGTAACATCTCTAACCCAAGTTAAGCTTGGTGGATCCTTCCCAAATTTAACCACAATGTTTATCTAGACATGCTACAGTAGCCTGCCAAGTCCCGGTTCGTATATCTAAGGTCAAGGTCACACAATTGGACTTAGAATTTGCGTTAAGCAAAAATGTTAACCTACCTGTCTGTCTGTAACATCTCTAACTCAAGTTCCACTTGATGGATCCTTCCCAAATTTAACCACAATGTTTATCTAGACATGCTACAGTAGCCTGCCAAGTCCCGGTTCGTTTATCCAAGATCAAGGTCGCTTAATTGGACTTAGAATTTGCGTTTAGCATTTGCGTTAAGCAAAAATGTTAACCTCAATTTATGTGGAACACATTTTTAGCTCGACTATTCGAAGAATAGTCGAGCTATCCTACTCGCCCAGGCGTCGGCGTCGGCGTCGGCGTCGGCGTCGGCGTCGGCGTCGGCGTCCGCGTCCGCGTCCGCGTCCGCGTCCGCGTCCGCGTCACACTTTGGTTAAGGTTTTTGCTAAAGTCCACTTTTTGCCTCTAACCTTTGGAATAAAGCTTTGAAACTTGGAACACTTGTTCACCACCATAAACTTTATCTGTAGGTAAGAGTACATAACTCTGTCAAGCATTTTGTCAGAATTATGGCCCTTTTTAACGTAGAGTTTTTGGTTAAGGTTTTTGTTAAAGTCCACTTTTTGCCTCTTACTTTTGGAATAAAGCTTTGAAACTAAGAACACTTGTTCACCACCACAATCTTCATCTGTATGTAAGAGTACATAACTCTGTCAAGCATTTTGTCAGAATTATGGCCCTTTTTAACTTAGAATTTTTGGTTAAGGTTTTTGTTAAAGTCCACTTTTTGCCTCTTACTTTTGGAATAAAGCTTTGAAACTTAGAACACTTGTTTACCACCACAATCTTCATCTGTAGGCAAGAATACATAACTCTGTCAAACATTTTGACAGAATTATGGCCCTTTTTAAATTAGAACTTTTGGTTAAGGTTTTTGTTAAAGTCCACTTATTTACATAACCCTTTGAGATAAAGCTTTAAAACTTGGAACACTTGTTCACCATCACAATCTTCATCTGTAGGCAAGAGTACATTACTCTGTCAAGCATTTTGACAGAATTATGGCCATTTTTAACTTAGAACTTTTGGTTAAGGTTTTTGTTAAAGTCCACTTATTTACATAACCCTTTGAGATAAAGCTTTGAAACTTGGAACACTTGTTCACCACATCAAGCTTCATATGTACGCAAGAGTACATTACTCTGTCAAGCATTTTAACAGAAATTATTGCCCTTTTTTTACTTAAGTTTTTCTCTTTCATTAAAGAGTTCAAAGAGATCCTACATCCTGAATACTATTAAAGATAATTTACTGAGACTGATTACTTGCTTCTAGTATCATTGGACTCTATTTTAGTCCACTATCAAGCATTTTTACACTAACAATTCTGAGAATAGTCGAGCGCGCTGTCCTGTGACAGCTCTTGTTGTAAGTCCACTTATTTACATAACACTTTGAAACTTGGAACACTTGTTCACCGCCACAACGAATTATGCCCCTTTTTTAACTTAGACTTTTTGGTTAAGGTTTTTGTTAAAGTCCATTTATTTACATAATCCTTTGAGATAAAGCTTTTAAACTTGGTACACTTGTTCACCATCACAAGCTTCGCCTGTAGACAACAGTACATAACTCTGTTCAACATTTTGACAGAATTATGCCCCTTTTTAACTTAGAATTTTTGGTTAAGGTTTTGGTTAAAGTCCATTTATTTACATAACCCTTTGAGATAAAGCTTTTAAACTTGGAACACTTGTTCACCATCACAAGGTTCACCTGTAGGCAAGAGTACACAACTCTGTCCAACATTTTGACAGAATTATGTCCCCTTTTAACTTAGAATTTTTTGTTAAGGTTTTGGTTAAAGTCCATTTATTTACATAACCCTTTGAGATAAAGCTTTTAAAGTTAAAACATTTGTTCTCCATCAGAATCTTCATCTGTAGGCAAGAGTAAATACAATGTAACTCTGTCAAGCATTTAGACACAATTATAACACTTTTTAATTTCGAATTTTTGGTTAAGGTTTTTTGTCAAAGTATGCCTATTTACAACCTTGAAACTTGGTCACAAAATTGGACTTAGAATTTGAGTTTAGCAAATACGTTAACCCCAGTTAATGTTGAACAAGACCTCGACGGGCATATATTGTGCCCACTGGCACTCTTGTTACTGTTGTTTACTAGGCTTCAGCACCTCTGTTGCACCATGATCAAGATACGTCATGGAGTATCTCGGCATCTTACCTACAGTAAAACCTCTCTATACCGACCACTTAATTACATCAAACATTTCGTGTTAAAGGCAGGTGGCTGCCTAAAGCAAGGTGAAAGTAAAAAAGAACGCTCCTATAGGAGTGTTCTGTTTTACTTTCACCTTGCTTTAAGCAGCAACCTGCCCTAAACAGCAACTAATTGATACAATTTAGTGGCCGTTATAGAGAGGTTGTACTTTACAAATCTGAGTCTTAAGTAAGAGAAATACACTATAGTTGATGCCGTAACTCTTTCCCTCGTATAAACTGATATAATAGAACTGATTATAAGTTTCTATCATGTGTACATATGCCATTATAAAAACATCAACTTATAAATATCATAATGTCATTATTTCTTACATGAATATCAATTCTGAAAGATTGAGAGCATTGGAGAGCAGCAATGCGAAAAGAGAAAATTGCCGACTCGGTTTTATTTAGTGTGTTCATGGGCAGGACAATTTTACCCATGCCCCCTAGCACCGGCTTAAGCAGTGTTCAATTTCCATAACTAAAATCATTGAAATCAATGATCCCGAGGGACCAGAAAATGTAACAACACTGAGAATGAAGTATGGGCGATTTTTCATTGCCGCCACACGCGTACCTATTACCCGCTGTTGTGAAGTACATAAATTCTGCGTCTTGTGTCTGGCTTTTCCTGCAGGATTTTACTATTTTACACAAATTATCTTGGTATTATGCTTCGTCAAAATTGAATCAAAAGAATCAGGATCCATGTAGAACATTCATTGTCATGGCAACGAAGAGAGAAATCTATAAACATTTTATTTTCCAAAACCAGTGGTTAGAATTGAATAATATTAGATAGGAACATTTTTGTGACATTTTTGTGACAATCTACCGAAACTGCAAAAATGATGGTCGCCTTAATCAAAGTTGCTAAAACCATGCTGATATCTCATTGTCCTGTGTCAATGGTACTTGGGGAAAGTCCTCAGGCGACCTCATCCAACAGGTGATATGCAAATAATTGTCACCAGGGGCTGGGCTAAATTTCTATATGGAAATCTATTTGGAAAACTTTAAAAGAAATCTTCTCCAAATATTAGCCCACTTAAATCAAATGGTATTTGCTAGGAATAGTCCGTTGGTGATTCTTGATCAAAGTTCCTAAGTCATGCTGTTATCTGAAAACAAACATGACCGTAAGCAGCTAAGTGTCCTTATTTTGCTATAGGAAAACTTTAAAATTTCTTCTTCTCCGGTGCAATTGGTCCTATTTGAAAGGTATTTGGTAGGAATAGTCTTCTGATGACTTAATGAGAATTAACAAACTTTTAGGCTACAATGCATTTTAACAAAATGAATAATCTTAAAACAACTATGGATCTATTTCCTTCATCTTCCTTCGATTGTTTTGACTATATCACCTATCAGTGATATATTTCGCGGGCGAGGGATATAGGGCCATCATGGCACTCTTGTTTTAACTGAGACTAAACGATTGATAATAAAACATATTTATGCATCCATACATTCCCTTTGAAAATGTTAATTAAACGATGTTTAGTTTTCCACATTTGCTCGTAACAGCATTCGGCATTTACATTTATGCGATTCTAATACTATTACCGATGTTTCCTCTTCTTAATTGGTACTCTTGTGGGCAAAGTATTGATTTCTCTAGCAAATACTATGCAATATTCTTAATCCTTATCACGATGTCCACTACCTGTCTCTCATTTGAAAACAGCTTGTACCAAGAGGGACTGCGAATTACCCGGCGTCGAATCAGGATCATATCTATTTAATAATCTGTCCATGCCTTCTCAAAAGCTTGATCGAATCGGAATAAGTCAAAATTGCATTAAATCAAATTTTGAGCAGTGGGCTAAGGGTTACTATTAACGTTAAATTTGTGGATTTGTATCGAGTTAGATAAACTATACATTATCCATTATCCAACTCATTAAATGCATACACTACTAAGTATGATTTCGTACGTACTAAGTACATACACTACCAAACATGATTTCCTTATAAATACATACACAACCAGGCATATTTGCTTATTTGATACATACAATACTAAACATGATTTCTTAATGAATGTAAACAATACTACAAACTCCTACAGGGAGTACCACATGCGCCCAATTATAATGAAACAGGAAACAGCACAGTTACAAGACATAGGCATAAACTTTAACCATATAAAACTGAATTAAACCGTGAGGTGAACGCAGGAGTACCGCCCTGGAACGGTCAGAATAAGGACTGATTGGGGCTTAACCCTTTCCGTGTTCTATGTTTACTTCAAATTTCAATACCTACTGAATATTCATGGACAAAATATTTATAATGAAATATGCAAGGTGGTACATTGTAGCCATTTTAGAAAGTAAAGAAACAGATCTTTCAAATTCCACTAGCCAACAGAGCAGACCCTGATCAGTCGGCTCCTCTATAAGCGTTCTGATATGGGTCTACTCTGTTTGCAAATGCGTGAAATCACTTTTATATGAGGGAAAGGGTTAAACTAGGTTTGTGGATATATCTCACCTTCATCTAAGTCAAAATGAAAAGTAAAATCCCTCTTGCAGACAACTCCACAACATGAGTAACGACGACGAGACAAAATAATACTCCAACGAACTGTATACACCAACAATTTCTACACAGACGTTATGAAAAGATGGAAATAAATACAAGGGAGTTCTTAAGATATAACTGTTTATATTGCAAAGAAAACAAAAAAGACATCGATAACATGTGTTCGATACCGGTAGGAGGCTGGAGTAATTATGGAGAGTTCAATCGGGGTACAACATAAATGGCAAAATACAAACACCCAGGCCCCCTCCCCAACCACTCCGTATGTGGGTGCCGTTATACAAAATTAGGTATTTCCCGTCGTCGCAGATGCATAGATAGAAGTATAATGCCAAACTGTATAGGAGTCGATCATCTGACTTCGCAATATACAGACTTTCTAAAGTGTACAAATATCCTATCTAACGGAAAAGTGATTGAATAAAACATATCTGAACAGGTCCACGTGGTATACTTATCTACACTATCATTGGTAAAGAATGCATGTCTAGAATTACAGGCAATAAATTAAACTTTTTCTTTAGAAATTGTTTTACGTAAACTATATTTATAGGTCTATAAGTGTGACCTTTATATAAGATCTAGCGTTAGTGTAGTATAAAGTGTAGAAAAAATCGTATGTGTTTATAATGTTAGCTTGGTGTTACGCGTTTTGTAATTTAGTTAAAACCTAACTGGAGTTTTTATAGACAGAAAAGGTTAATTCCGAAATTCTAATAAGCGTTATCACAGTAGTGCTTGACATGATGCTCCTTAACTTTAGAAAGTGTAGTGGTTGTGCTTTAGACCGAGTTTGCTATGAAACATGTGGCGTTTAATCCATATACTAAACTCGTGTTTTCTTGTTAAATAATACAATCGTAACACATATTTTCATAATACACAAAATACTAAACGTTTGTTATGTTATCAAATACATACCATACAAACCAAATGTTTCTTATTTGCAAACGTATGTAGTGTGCAAAATAGGCTGTCAGTATGGACAACTATAAAAGGATTGGTGTGGAAAATAATTTGTTAGTATGGACATAAACAACAAACATACCGATTGAACAACGGTAAAACAATGTGGTGTGGAAAATAGTTTTGTCAGTATGGTAATTACCAACACACCGACTGAACAACGGAACATAGTTTGACAACATGAGTGTAAACAACCAACACACCGTTTGAACAACGGAAAATAATAGTATGGCAATATGAATATAAACAACCAACAAACCAATTGAACAACGGTAAACATATGTAGTGTGCAACATAATCTGTCAGTATGGACATAAACAACAAACACACCAATTGAACAACGGTAAAACGATGTGGTGTGCACAATAGTATGTTGGCATGGACATTAACAACCAACAAACAGACTTAACAACAGTAAACAGGTGTAGTGTGCAAAATAGTCTGAATGTATGGACATAAACAATCAAAAACGGGATTGAACAATAGTAAACTGATGTAGTGTACAACATTGTCTATTAATATTGGCACGAACAACCAACACACTGATTGAACAACGGTATACAGATGATATGTGCGAAATAGTTTTGTCAGTATAGACATAAACAACCAACAAAGTCATCGAACAACGATAAACACATTTTGTCAGTATATACATAAACAACCTGCAAACCGACTGAGTAGCGGTAAACAGACGCTGTATGCAATATCATTCTGTCAGTATAGACATAAACGACCAGCGAACCGAATGAACAATGGTAAAAATATAGTTTGTAAAATAGTTTGTCAGTGTAGACATAAACAACCAACAAACCGAATGAACATCGGTAAATATACATAGCGTGCAAAAACGATTGTTGAAATACTTGTGATACGTAATCTTAGAGTTTGTGCTTGACCTAGAAACGTCTATGTTGTAATAGAAGATTACAGTGGACAAACAAGAGATTTCATCACGCTATCTATCGATTTGTATTTGCAACCATTGGACAACCGCACCATGTTATAGAGGTAATTGGCTAAACCCATAACTGACGGCAAGTAGCTCCAAATCAATTGTTCTCAAGAAGGCGGTGTCTTAAATTCTGGAGGAAGTGAATATTTTGAAAAGGTCCACACGTTTAAGCAAACAAAACGAACTTAAGTTTAAGCACACGGAATGTACATTGTTAGAGTTCAAATAACCCTTATCTTATCATGCAAGCTTTCCTCAAGTTCTATTGGCTAAGGCTTTAACCATTTCCTCCATAGGCTTTTTAAAACCCAACTTCTTTGAATGAACCTACCGAAAAGGGGCATTAAATAGAGAAAAGGATTTTTTTAGAATTTTTGTAGTTTGAAACCATTGTGATAAAAAGAGCATTTGCTCCTATAGGAACAAATGCTCTATTTATTACAACGGTTTCAACAGGTGATTTTTACAGGCGAAGAAAGGCGTATTTATGGAGGAAAGTGTTAAGTATGATTATCTTTAAGATATCAATGACCCATTTGATCTTGATGAGACGTGTCGAATTATGTTATTTTTAGTATATACACTATTATATGGGTGAGACGTAAGGGAAACCGTATCCAACGTTTAATATAGTTTTTGTTATTTGCATGTATGATTACGATAATAAGAAATATTAGAATAATTGAAAATATTATTATTATGTTAGAGACAAAATGTTCACAGTACGGTTACAATTATTGTTATCTCATTTATAATACAAATACAAAAGAAAAAGTAGTAAAGTCAAGCAGGAAAAGCCACACACAAAACGCCACCATCACCAAAACACCCAAAGAAAGCATAGCAATTTATACTCATACACACACATACAGTAGAAAGTCACATACAAGACGCAATCACCACCAACACATCAATAGACAGCATGTCACACACACACACACACACACACACACACACACACACACACACACACACACACACACACACACATACACACACACAACCAAACACACGCAAACACACGAGAAGAACACAGAAAACACCAACAAATATTCGAGCACCAGAGACAAACATGAACAAAACACTAGTACAAAGGCACAAGACAAACAAAAGTAAGGGTGACAAAGAGAGAACCGCCTTGGCACGGTCAGTAGCAAAATCACCACTGGGGGTTTAAACCGGTTTAAGGGCGTCCTAACCTCACACTTATCTCAAAGTCACCCTAGCTAAACAAACATTGTAAATAAAGGTATCCCCGCCGGACTTCCCCACAACATAGAAGACAGTAATCACAGTACAAAATGTAAAACATAGCATAACAACTGCGAAAGTCCGTCAAATATGTACTCAATGATTTTGCTGAAGACAGAGCAACTACAGGGAAGCCGTTAAGGGCACGACAGAGAAAAGGTAATACATGAGTCTGGTAAGCTCATCCCATTTCTGGGTTTAAGAGTATACCATCATAAAGTTTCTTTGTAGGTGATCTATTTATTAAAAGTACGTACTCTAAAATACTATTAACCCATTGTGTTCGCTGTTTCATAGGTTCCAGCACAGACGTTTTACACTGTAATAAATGATGAAAACTGACGTCTTTACAGAGTAGACCCAGATCAGACGGTCCTTGAAGGAAGGGTCTGTTCTGTTTGCATATGGCGCCGTTATAAATATAAGATTATACATTTTCCACAATGGCCCAACAATATTTTGTTTAAATATCCTTATACAAATTCAGCGTATAAATATATATGATGTTATTTTTCTTATATGCATGTACATATTGCATAGATTAAGAAATAAGGCTTTATCACCATGCCATCATCTCACCAGTTTTCTTCATCTTCCTCATAATCCCAACCATCATCTACGTTATATGACATTTTTTAGCTCGACTGTTTTTCGACGAAACAAATACGAGTTTTTGCCGTAGCTCTGGCGTCCGCGTTGTTGTTGTCGTCCGGGAACTCTAGCGTTGATTATTACCTTTGTACTATTCATGAAAATCTTATGAAACTTCACACGCGCTTGTTCACCTTTACAATGATTACAAGCGAACAGCCACCTAACCTAACGACGACCCCGCTGACCTATGCGGTGCTCTTGCTTGCTTCAGTGACGCAAACCCTATACTCATTTCCTATTTTTTACTACTAATCATCGGTACTAGCAGCAGCACATGTCTCGGCGGATTGTGTAGAACGATGTTGTTCAATCCTGTATTACTAAGTAGATACGTATTTTAAAGCATTTGCAAACAAAGTAGACTCAGATCAGACGGTTCCTTTTGGGGTCATCTGGTCAGGATCTATTTGCCTACGGATCGATCAGATCTGAGAATACAATTTCTGCAATGGTATTTATTTCACTTTTTCATATGCCACTATAAAAATGAGTTTAATTGTATTACATGGATATTAATGAAGTGACGGGTTAATCTTTAATACGATTAACAAGTATTTCTTACATGGAAAATGGCATCCAGTAGCAAATTTAATCACAGTTTCACGAGTAACAGGCTATAATTATGTTAAAAATGTATAATAATAGTTGTATATCTGCAGACAACCTCCGTAAGTCAGTCACTTATACACCAGATATGCGTAACACACGCGCGCACACACGTACACACATACGCACACACACAAACACGCACATACACACACCAGAGTGGACACTCAAAGGTCCAAATTTTACTCAGGACGATTATTTTAACAGCCAAATTAATTTCGAAATAACTTTTGGCAGTTTTGTAACTCATATCGTGCCAGTGCAGTAAAGTGAAGGCAAAGAAATATCCTATATAAGAATCAGCCAGAATAATTTGCTCTTATTTTAGTGCTGCTCTTTTGTACGGTGTCGACAAATATTTGATAACCGAGGTAAACAGAACAGATCCAGATGAGACGCTGAATTGACGGAATCATCATAATCCAAACTATTTGACACTCTAAAGGATCAACTTTTAGAACTTGGGCAAACCTTGCAGAAGAAAGTTTCCGAACATAAGCAGTAATTGGCGTTCTGTGTATTGAGCACGAACAGGGAACGATAACTGTCAACGAGAATGCAAGCCAAATTAAGATAAATGTTATTTATTGCAGGACTATTTTGTAAGAGTATCAAATAAGTACTCTAAGGCACATACAAAGTGATCGAGAAAACACTTTTGTGTTTCTATGCTGAAACAGCGATAAAAATGTTTGAATTATTTTTCCAGAACAATGTCTGATAAAAGTGTTTATTTGTGCCATTAATGTGATTGTTTCTAAAGTGGCCACATGTGAATAATTATTATTGTCTTTAACCTTTAGCTACCTGAGATACCTTTTACCAGTAGAACTTTCATTGACTTCAGTTACATTTAATGTATTATCCCCCGCTATAGGCGGAAGATAATAGTGTGGGCGTCGTCTGTGCATGCGTGCGTCCGTACGTACGCACATGCCTCCTAGAGTCGCTCACAAACTATTTGATGGTTTTCCTATGAAACTTTGTTGTTGTACTGTACCATAAGGAAATATGACCCTGCAAGTATCACTCACATTAGCCTTGGGACTTCAGAGTTGTGGCCCTTTATTTACTATAAAACATTTTTGTCCGTCCGGAGGTACATCTCAGGTTTAGAGATTTTTTTCCTAAAAAACTTTGTGTAAATATTTCGCACGAAAAGTAATTGCGGACTCCATGCATATCTTACATTAACATTGGAACAGTTATGGCCATTAACTTAACAAAAATTAACTTGTTTGTCCGTACGGAGTCCGGAGTAAGTTTCCCTTTCAGTGGCATTGGAACACTAGCGTTATGGCCCTACGGTTTAGAGTTGTTTCTATGAAACTTCGTTGTACCATAAGGATACGCAGCCAAGCAAGTGTCACTTACAAAGACATAGGAACAACAGAGTTATGGCATCTTTTACCAGAAACTTTACTTTTTTGTCTGTCTGTTCATTTACATATTTAAGCCAGCACTTCTTACGGGGAAATAAATTCAGCGAAGTTGCGTGTCTTGCATTTTGTTTCAACAACACGATCAAAGTATCGAACAGTTTGAATCCTGACGAGGCGCCGACATCTGGACCCAAACTGTTTGCTTAAGTAATTACCCATCTGTTGTATAATTACATATATCTTCACTGTGTACAAGTATTTCGCTGTGCAATCACTGCTGTGGAGTGCACTGGTTGCGCAATCAACTTGTAAATAGTGCAGACCCTGATGAGACAGCTCCTGCAGGAGCTGTCTCATCTGGGTCGTCACTATTTACATGTAGGTATGTTGACGCGAATAGCAAGCGAAGGGTTAAAAGCAGGTGTCTGCTAAATGCAGGATGTAAATAATGTAGACAGTGAATAAGACCTTTCTTATATAACATTCGCCCTGCATTTAGCCACCAAATGCCTTAACCCCTTCCTTCATATAAACGCACTTTCCACATTTGCAAACAGAGTAGACCCATATTAGACGGCCTATAGGAGCCGTCTGGTCAGGATGTGCTCTGTTTGCTTTTGACATGATATAGACCTGATTCTACAGCTACTGTCAAAGCAAATGGTTTTGTCAAAGCAAAAAACGTTTCCTTATTAAAATCAACCCATGAATAAACATGTATTTCTTACATGAATAATGATCAAGGAAAGGGTTAGCTGATAATTAGACATAGTTTGAGATACCGATAGAGACCGTGATCACACACATACTTTTAGATATGCATTATTTTATAGAAGTCATATATTCATATCTTTAACACCACCTAAAGAAGAAACGATCGAAACGACTTATACTTGGCTACAAGGGGGGTGTTAAATTTTAGTGTTGTGGTCATGCATCTAAATAACCAATTTGGCGCATAAAAATGCATACTCAAATAATAAAGTCGTCATTTCTACACCAAACCCTATATGCTGCGACCACTGTTTAGAATAGTCTCTTCGAGTTCAAGTTATTCTTGGAAGTATTTTGATTTACGCATCTTTTCTGGATCTCTGGATTGAAGATGACTTGCAAGAGCATCGAACTAATTTCAGTAACCAAAACAAATCCAGATGACAAAGCAGTGATTTAATTCTTTGATCGCTGGCTTCGAGACCGTGACAACCTTAACAAACAGTTTGGATACAGATCAGACGCTGCATAATGAGACGTCTCATCAGAATCAAAACTGTTTGACTCTTTGACAATAGTTTTGGCAAAGAAATGCAAGAATATTTATTTCAAGAAATGAAGCAGTTCACAATTGTTGTAGACGAAAACTATTTAATTCCTTTACGTTAAGAAGATTTGGTGTCATTTTCATCAGAGAAAAAATACAATACATTGATCGTCAGAATCTATAAATATTGGATACTGATTTATATTGATATACATTTAACAAGCAAGTTGTAGACGAAAATGTTCCATATGCTCAGCAGTATTGTATAACTTTGAATGCCCCTTTCTGAAAATAGTATTTTGAAGTTTTGAAATTGTTCCGTGGACTCCTACAACATCCTAAAGAGGTCATTTAACATTGAAATAAAAGTAGCCTTTGTTCCCTAATGTCTTCTGTAGATGATAACGGCAAGACATTCCGTTAGCATTCCACTTTAAAGCACCCCTAAATATTCACCATACGCTTGACCTGTTTGAATTTTGGAATAGTCCGTTTGAAAAGTCAGCGTTGTAAAGGTTAAAATATCAGTTAACTACAGTTCTGCCAAATTATACACACTCAGAATATTATCTGCATAATATTATATCATATGTCATGCATAATATATTCCAAAGTTTAACATTCTTTCGACAAAACAATCAAACAATTTATTGAAGTGGTCAATACTGGCAATGTCACACTTAGGGAAAGGAACATCAATGATGTGTACATTACACGATATGAAAAAGCTGGTCTTTCAAATCAGACAAAACTACGCGTTGTTGACACCATTAAAAAGGGCTTTTTTGATTCGCTTGTTTCCGTAAAACAATTATATGCGCACTGCGTCTTTATATACCAACACATGATAACATATGAAAGCTAATTCGAATATTTCGAGAGGTCTGTAACGGACGAGTTTTACTGAACCAGTTCGTAGAATATGAACTGTAAAACAAATCTTCGTAAATGTACCGCTAGTGCAATCAGACTTGCATTTGCACGCAGCTTTGATCCAGATGAGGCGCCGAGTAATACGACGCTTCAGAAGGATCCAAGTTGTTTGACACTTTGTCAATAGTTCCTAAAAACTATTTACATTCGAAAGTATTTGAAATTCCCCCAGATCGAAATTTGAACAGACATTATTAATTTACTGCGGGATGTGAAGAGACGATTCAAAAGAGCGGTTACAACATAGGATTTGGTGGAGAATAAAGGCGTTCTAGAAATGTTTGTTTCATCTTATCTAGAACGTAAGTACAGGTGCAATCTTTCAGTTCGAAAGTACTAAATTTCAAAATGAATCATCACGTGATACAATGTGTTTTCCTTATACTTAGTAGTGTATTTCGGTAGATCATCATGAGACAATAAGTATCAAGGTATAGTAGGTAGCTTAATGCAGGACGAAATGTATTAAGAAAGTCATCTTAGTTTTCTGCGTTTCTTTCGTCCTGCATTTATAAAGCACTTGCTCGTATCGACATCCATACCTATATACTGTATACCGAGCTACAGATAAAGGTGCGTACCCAAATACTAAAATCGTCATTTCTCCACGAAACCCTATACTGTGACCACTCTTTAGAATCGTCTCTACGAGACGATTCTAAAGAGTGGTCACAGTATAGGGTTTCGTGGAGAAATAAAGGAGCTGTTTTTGAAAAAGTTTTAATTTACGCATCTTATCTGGAGCTCTGTATAATACAGTATAGTCGCTACTGACAGATTCTACTTTACTATCCAGAACAGACCAGCACGTGTATATATTGTATATCTATGCAAAAACTCCAGACGTAAATGCATTTAGATGAGCTGTAGTAAAGTATAAAAGTTTGTCTAGACATTCAATGAGGTACTATCTATGCATAGACAAGTATTAATACGTGAGATACATACATTTTATGTAGCTATAATTGCCTGGTTTACATAAAACTAAAATATGCATTAAAACAAATCTTCTGACTTAGGGATATTTTGACAAAAATATACTTTTATGGTGCCGGTTTTATGGTGCCGTTTTTTAGCTCGCCTATTCGAAGAATAGGTGGGCTTATGTAATCACCCCGGCGTCGGCGTCGGTGTCGGTGTCGGTGTCGGCGTCGGCGTCTGCGTCGGCGTTGGCTTTTGGTTAAAGTTTTGGGGTAAGTGTTGAAATGAACTAATACTACATGAAATATTTGCCCTAGGAAGCTGATACTTGACATGGAGGTTCCAAGTGTGTTGAACATTGATGTAGTGTAGTTAAAATTTAAAATAGAATTAAATTTTAGTCAAAATTTCACCTGTTTTGGACTTAGCTTTTTGGGCTGAAATGGGAAGGTTAAAGTATTGGGGTAAGTGTTGAAATGCACTAATACCACATGAAATATTTGGCCTGGAAAGCTGATATTTTGAATGGAGGTTCCCTGTGTGTTTAACATTGATGTAGTGTAGTTAAAATTTAAAATAAAACTGAATTTTAGTCAAATTTCACCTGTTTTGGACTTAGCTTTTTGGGCTGAAATAGGAAGGTTAGAGTGTTGGGGTAAATGTTGAAATGCACTAATACTACATAAAATATTTACCCTAGGAAGCTGATACTTGATATGGAGGTTCCCGATGTGTTGAACATTGATGTAGTGTAGTTAAAATTTAAAATAAAACTGAATTTTTGTCAAATTTCACCTGTTTTGGCAAATCGCGCCCAAAATTGAATATATGTCAGAGGACAAGGTCATTTTTTGATTTTGTGAAGAAAAAAACCCCGAACACAATTGAGTCGTACCTTTAAGTGTGTAATAGAGTGTAATATTAGTTTTCATTGTCGCAACGGTACATGAATACAGTCAAAGACAGACTTTTATTGTTTGAAATATCAAAATGATAGATAATGATATTACCCTAGCACATATTAACCCTTTGCTCTATGAATACGTGCCTTTCTGCACATTGCAAACTATAGGAGCCGTCTGATCAGGATCTGCTCTGTTTGCTTATGAAATTATAATATATCTGACACTACAGTTTCTACCAGTACCAAACAAATCCTACATGTACAATTATAAAATTCCAGCTGAAAAATATTCATGATGTCTTACATGAATATTCAACAGAGAAAGAGTTACATAAGATAATAAACGCATTTTTTGCACTATTACGCTGATCTGAAACTTTAGTGCAGAAGAATTGTGAACATTACAAACAGGTGACTGTTTTATGAAGGGTACAAGTCACACATAGAACTCCCAAATGTGCTTTCTGCATGATACATTACGCGGTTGTTACTGCAATTTAAGTTTAGAACATTAATTTAACCAGTTGCTCCCAATGGATTCTTCCATGCTTATATATTGGATTAGTCTATCTTTAATCTAAGGGATGTCCTGTCTAAATTTTCATTTTTGTTTTGTTTTATATTGAATTTCCTATCAACAAACAGTGTAGACTCTCATCAGAGTCTACACTGTTTGCCCACGTCATATATATGGGATCGTGGGAGCAAATGGGTTAATTTAATTTCCTGTTTGCCTTTATGTTGAATTATTTCTGAAACATACTTGCTCGAAAACGAACCCAGCTCGTTGTGTCCGTCCTATCCGACATACCGTAAATATTGCCTCTTTGGATAGGTTCATGGTTAATCATTTTGTAGTAAGAACAGAAGGAAAGTTATACAATCAGTATTTAGACAAACATCAATGTTTCTGCAGGCTAACTTAGTTTATTATCTCAAGACAACATTTGCGATGTATTTGTGTATATTTCAGCGTAATAATATATAACTTTGCTTGTCACCGGTTAATGTAACCATCAAGTATTTTATATGCAACAGTGCAATATAAGATGTGACGTCACTCGACTACTTAGCGCCCTTTTCGTGTCTTAAAGCTCACATGTAGACTGATAGACAACCTAATTTCCTGCATATGTGTACAGTGGTAAACGTTCGATAACCACTCCGAGTTGGCATGAACTCATTTTTGTTACAAAATATAGAATCTAGCCAGTATTGCAAAGATGAAGCGAATTTCCGATTTCGTCTAAATAACGAAATTGAACAAATAAGCTATGTAATAAAAAAAAACTGACACTCATTGTCGTTTGAGAAAAGCTTTTCTTAAACTCATCCAGAATAAAAGTTATCTAGCTCGCCAAAAGCTCGCTTAACAACTTTTTAGTGGACTCGTTTAACCCTTTCGGCGCCAAATTTCTAATTTTTCATCTGCAATCCAAATGTTGTTAAACCATTCGGTACAATAAGGAAATGAAATAAATAAGTGCAAATTTCAAAAGAATAAAGCACATATATAGAAATAAAGAATGGGACAAAAAGTGAAGTCCCTGATCAGACGCCGAGTTTTCAAGGCGGCGTTTGATCTTGGACTGCTCTATTTGTCGTGGTGCATTTATGCGACTTCGGCGGTGAAAGGGTTAAGAAATGTTTCTCTCAAATAATAACTCGTTACAGATACTATATATACATATTTTGTTATTTTATAACCACTGATTGTCACAACAAGACAAGTACAATCAATCAAAAACTGTCATAAAATAATCAAACTTACAAATCAATCCATTTGCAGTCCTCCATATATACTTTATCATCAAATCAACGCAATGGTAAACAAGATACAAGATTGCACAATCAAAGGACAAGTTGTACCCAGGACGATTATTTTAAAAGCCAAATTGAATTTCAAAATAGTTTGATGACATGTAATGTCGCCTGCAAAAGTTGTTTTTTCCATCTGCTTTCCTTTTCATTCAAGAAACATAATTGCATCATCAAACAGTTTGGATCCTGATGAGATGTCGAGTCACTCGGTGTCACATCTGGATCCAAACTATGTGTAAAAGGTAATCACAGTTTTGCCACTGGCATCGAGGGGGTTTACATTAGAAATAACGATCACACGTGTGCATTTCGTGTCAGATAAACAAAGCCATAACCTCATATTCGGTGCACAAACGGCCAAAGAAGGTGCTGTTCTCATATTCAGTGCACAGACGGTCAAACAAGGCCGTGTCCTTATATTCAGTGAACAAACGGCCAAACAAGATGGTGTTCTCATTTCAAGTGCACAAACGGTCAAACAAGGCCGTGTCCTTATATTCAATGCACAAACTGTCAAACAAGATGGTGTTCACATTTTTAGTACACGAACGGTTAAGCCTTAATATGCTGAATATTAAAATATATCTTATCCGTTTCTGGTTCTACCCGGGGGGTTCATCTGTAATGCAATTTGTTCCGTGCACATAAGAACCTCTGAGGTCTTCCTCCACCTGTAATTAGCTGGATGTCGTAATATGACTGAAATACTAGAAATATTAGACGTCATTGTCTCCTACATGAATATTCATCATGGAAAGGGTTAAGACAGGTTCTACTGTACGCTCCTTTATCTTTTGTCTTGAAGTCGGGGCGCACTAAGCGTGTCAAGGGTTAACAATCCAAATATGGTAATTCTATAGCCCTGCGGACTCCTACAACATCCTTATAAGGTAATTTAGTATTCAAATAAAAGTAGTCCCGGTTCACTGATGTCTGCAGCAAGTGATTTCTGTAATAGCTTTCGTCAGTGATTCATTTCAAAATACCAGTTTAAAAAAGGAAATCTACATGATATAAAGTTGGAATATTATTTTTGAATGGCATGTGTTCGACAAAACAATTTACCACGACGCCGAAGTGGTTCATTGTGGTACTATCGCATTTTAGGGATATATAGAAAAACCCATATGTTTTGTACCTTGTACGAAAAAAGGGAGTTTTTAACCATTGTTCGATCAACATCCAATGTAATATATTGCATTGATATTCGACCAACATAGCCTAAATTGAAGATTTGGAATTCAGTGAAACACGACGGAATCGTAAGCATAGAAAACATAGAAATGACAGGATCTGTTTGTTTGATACAACTTCAAGATGGACGGACATAGTTCTCTTAGTTTCATGTGTTATCGTATAACAGTAATGTGCTCATTGACAAATTTTAAGTGACTGTTTATCAAAAAGAAACATGAATTAATATGCCATAAACAGTAAAACGAACAGTTCTCTCTGGCAGAAAGTAAGGCCATAACATACTTGCATAGATTATTATAGTCTCTAACTTCCTTCTTTTATAAGACGATTCAAATAGCAAAACCGAGTCTGTACAACCACTGCACTTGTTTTTGCTTCGAGGTCGATTAATCTATTTTGGTACAAAAACCAACATCTAATTCTAATTGTCACCAAATAAAAATACGAATTTAACCCTTTTCCTGTTCTACATTGATTACAAATTTCAATACCTACTGAATATTCATGGACAAAATAGTTATAATGAAATATGGAAGTTGGAACATTGTAGCCATTTTAGAAAGTAAAGGAGCATACCTTTCAAATGTATCATTATCTAATAGGACAATTATGTAGACATCTTCGTGAGAGAATGATGATATAATGAGATAACGTCTCACATTGTTATCACTTGTTCAAATTAATACGGCTTGTACTTTTCCGAGACACGATTTTCTCAGATAATTATGAAAATAACATATAGTTACTGTACGATAACGAGATGAATAACCTAGTTTATAAACCTTGCCATTTGGACACTGACAAAGTCCGTAGACTGGGATATTTACGGACATCATCTTACAGTTTCATTTTAGTTTATGACCAGTTGACCACATCCGCCAATTGTATATTGGAACCTCTCTATTGCCTAATAGTTTATAATATTTATGTAATATCGTAATCCCTGTTGAACATTTATATAAGAAATTACCTGAAATTTTATAACTGCACATGTACAAAAGAGTGTTGTGTTATTTGAGAAACTGTAGATCTGAATATACAGTAAAACTTCTCAATAAATGCCACTAAATTGTGTTGATTAATAGTTGGCATTTAGGGCAGGTGGCTGCTTAAGCAAGGTGAAAGTAAAACAGAACGCTCCTATAGGAGCGTTCTGTTTTACTTTCACCTTGCTTTAAGCAGCCACCTGCCTTTAACACAAAATACTTGATGTAATTTAGTGGCCGTTATAGAGAGGTTTACTGTATTATACATGTAACTTCATAAGCAAACAGAGCAGAACCTGATCAGACGACTCCGACATGAACCATCTGATCAGATTCTACTCTGTTTACAAAGGCTTGAACAGGCGTTAATATGAAGGAAAGGGTTAACATCAATATACATATCACGCAAACATCTATAAAGTGATGACATTGTTTACATGTGATGCAAAACTGGAAATTAGATCAAATTATTTGATATTGTATATACCATCCAATAACAGTATTTGAGACATATATATGTTCAGCAGTTACTTCTGAGTGAGTGAGTGAGTGAGTTGGGTTTTACGTCCGACCAACAGTATTTCAGCTATTTGCAGACGGCACCCGCTTGAGACAAGTTACTTCTGACACATTGAACCTATCACATTAGATATAGATTAACGCATTAAGGTGATTTCCCAGTTAAAACAGGACTGTTTGCAAACGACAAACGGGCTTTTACACCTACCATGAAACACGGTGGTCATTCAAAACGTGTATTTTCACCAAAGAAGTCAGATGAATTACAGAATTATTATTATTATTATTATTATTATTATCATTATTATACTACATTTATATAGCGCTCTTTTCACACTGGATATGTGCGTTCAAAAGCGCTTCATATGGATGAAATCACTAACCGGAACGATCCGCATGATTATCTATCCAGACAATGAAAGATGTACAATATACATGTATATGAAATCGCTAGCCGGAAGGAACTACATGACTTTCCATCCGGTCAGTGAAAGATATGCAAAAGATATACAATAGATATGAACTCACTATCCGCAAGGAATAACAGTATTAACAAACTTGATACAGACTAGTTGACTGAAAGCCATGCTCATCAATATCACAAATTAGAATAATCTGTATTAACAAAACTTGATACAGACAAGTTGACTGAAAGCCATGCTCATCAATATCACAAATTAGAATGCGTTTCATCAGATTCATTACTTTGTTGGTAAAAACATTTGTAATAACTGACAATAATAGGATGTGGTCTCAGAGCAACAGATAATGGTGCGTACTCAACTATTAAAATCGTCCTGTCTCCATCAAACCCTGTGATGTGACCACTCTTTGGAATCATCTCTTCGGGGCGATTCTAAAGAGTGGTCACAACGTAGGGTCTGGTGGAGAAATAAAGAAAGTATTCTTGAAAATGTTTTAACTTACGCATCTTATCTGGACTTATGTTGTATTGACATATAATTATAATTATTTAACTCTTTCGCCGACGAAGTCGTCGAAAAGCGATTCATTTGGCTTGCTGCATTGGGTTAATCTGTGATTACCTATGCACACAGTTTTGATCAAGATGAGATGCTTAAACAAATATTAAGCTTACTTAAAGTGTTATACATCAAGAACAAAACTGCTTGACACATCCATCTCTTACTATTTAGAGTAAAAATGGAAGGAAAATCCACCCTGAAACTTAATGCTGAAGACATTATTTGCAGATAAAAACTAATTGGCCTCTAATGAGTTAAATCTTTCGCTGCCAATGTCGCATCGAGTGACTCGGCGTCTCATCAGGATCCAAACTGTTTGTTACTGTGACTGTTTTTGAAACAACAAGATGTGTTTGTGAAACACTATGCCCCCGACCTTTGACCCTGACCAGGGAGGTGAACGGGACACATCGTCTTTGTGTGATGAACATTTGTGCCAGGTTATTTTGAAATCCGTTCACAAATAAAAATTTTTTTAGAATGTACGCGGAATTTAGGATGGACGGATGGAAGGACAGACGGACGGTCGGACAGACGAACAGACGGTCGGACAGACGGTAGGACGGACAATGCGATTACTATATGCCCGCCGCCATTGGGGGCATACAATTGAATAAAAAGAGAAAATTGTAGCAGACGACAAAATTTGGCAGCGAAAGAGTTAAAGAAAGGTACAAGTACAACAAACTGGACAATGACCCACATTGTGCAGATTGATATTGTTTCTGTATGTATCTAGTTAATTTTATAAGATATTTTTACAAATTAAATTATCGTGGAAAACACTTTCTAAATTACATATGAGCAGAGCCTATTAATTTTATAATGGTTTATAAGGGCGATATTTTTACAAATTAGATTATTGTGGAAAACACTTTCTAAATTAAATATGAACAGAGCCTATTAGATTTTCAATATCCAAATGTTGATACTTTATAAGGCTTCATGGATGGAAATTTGCATATCGTCTGAATAACAGTAGTTGTGGGTGTCGAAACAAATTATGTTTCAATGGCATTTATGTCTGCAAACTTTATAAGACAGAGTGAAATATTTATATGTTAGGTAGAAGTCTCTCGTTTGAGTTGTAAAACTAAATATGTTTCTCATTTGAACCAGGTGATGAACACACTGGAAATTATTAAAACAAATGATATATTCAGCAGAATGTGTGTTCTTTAATCATTAACGTCAGGAAAAATAAGGTCAGAAATAATGACATCATAATGATAATTCACTATATAGCCGAGAAAGGTTTTGTTCATGGCAAAGTTTGTAGAATCAGATGTATATTTACAGAAGCAAACAGAGCAGGTCCTGGTCAGACAATTCTCACATACACTGGTCTGGGTCTTCCCTGTTTGCAAATGAGTTAAATGCGTATATACGGCGTGAAGGATTGAAACTATTTTACTATAAATTTGCCTACGGAGTAAAGTAATGGCATGTCTAAAGTTATAATTTCTTACTTTCTAAATATGTCATGAAACTTGCTTTTAAGAGCACGCAGTTGTTTTCTTCAGCGTATATATTGTGAGATTGTGCAGAAACGCACATTAATCAAGAAAACCAATCAACTATCAAGTTTGCTAAGTGCTAACATGTAATTAGATAGTATTGCCACACCATTGGTTGACCCTGGTCAGGTCTTCCAATTTGTTTAGTGCAGACATGTAATTAGCTAGTATTGTCACACAAATGATTGACGCATTGGTTTGGTCGAGGGCTTTGTTAGAAATTGTGTTAGGTGTACAGCAGAGGCCTGTCTTATACGGCCATCAAAAAACTGTTCTATTTATGGGCGTGTAAGGCAAATGGTAGCTTAATGCCTATAGGAGGTTTCTGCATTGTTTTTGTCTTGCATTAAGCTACAAATGTACCACCAGCTTTATAAAGCTCTTGTGTTCAATAAATGAATGACCGCTTAGGACAGGTTGTACTGTATATAATAGTGTATTGCAATACGTCAATATATTCACTGACCAATGGTATACCCATATGATGGACGCTTATGTTTCATATCTCAGTGTTTTACATTTGCATTTTAACCCTTTATTCCATAGTATACGTCTTTCTACAAACAGAGTAGACATAGATCAGACGGCTCCTGTAGGAGCTATCTGACCAGGATCTGCTCTGTTAGCTTATGAAATAATATACGTCTGATTCTACAGTTCTGTCTTGGCCAAATAATCCTGAATTCATATAGCATTATCAAAACTAAGCTAATTAATATTCACGATACCGTTATTTCTTCAAGCAATGTAGACTCAGTAGGCGTCCTTCAACCTTTTCGGTGCCAAATTTCTAATTGTCGTCTGCAATCCAAGTTTGTTAAATCATTCAGTAAAATAAGGAAATGAGATAAATAAATGCAAATTTCAAAGGAATAAAGCATATATATAGAAATAGAGATTGAGACAAATAGTGAAGTCCCTGATCAGACGCCGCCTTGAAAAGGCGGCGTCTGATCTGGGACTGTACTATTTGCCGTGGTGCATTTATGCGACTGCGGCGGTGAAAGGGTTAAGGGTCTGCACCGTGTGTGATACAAATCATTTTCTTCAGTGGTAAGGTTTGATAGCACTTTTTGTTTATCCCTTTCCTTCACATTAACGCCTTTTCACGCATTTGAAAACAGAGTAGACCCATATCAGACCTATAGGAGCCGTCTGATCATGATCTGCTCTCTTTGCTTATGACATGGTATAGGTCAGATTCTACAGTCTTCCTCGGAGCAAAATCTTCCCTTGAAAATGTTACGTTTTCAAAATTCAGCTAGTAATTATTCATAATGTCATTATTTCTTGCATGAATGTTAAACATGTAAAGGGTTAATTAATATTCAGAAATGACGGAGCCAGTTTTACTTAGTCAGTATATTAAGGGTTAGTGGTGCGGTTTGATCTTTGTTTGCAGTATTGTCTCACAGTGTTTTGTGAAATCTGGAATTACCCCATCAGTAACCAACACATATATTAACATTGCGTCTACTGACCAAACTGTTTTTACATAATGCTGCGCCCACCGCAGTTTCCAAATTCAAGCTATAATCAGTATCTCTACTATATCAAGTTGTCAAACAGTTTGGATCCTGATGAGACGCCGAGTTACTCGGTGTCTCATCTGGGTCAAAACTGTTTGCATTAATGATCACTGATCCGTCCGGAGCAGGCTAAAGGTTTATACAGTAAAACCCCTCTAAACCGGAATTCTAGTAGAGAAGAATTTAGATACTTTTAGGTAGGTGGCTCCTTAATGCAGGGTTAAGTACGTGCATAAAGCTCCAATATGAGCTTTCTGTATTGCTTTCAGTCTGCATTAAGCTGCCACCTGCCTCCAAGACCAGTATTTATACCAACTTTAACGTCTGGTCAGTGGTCTAGAGGAGTTTTACTGTAATGGTTTTGCAGTTGACACTCCTGCATCCTGCATTATGCTGCCACCTGTCTTAAGGACCCATATTGATACTAAATTGAACGTCCAGATTAGAGGGGTTTCACTGTATTACACATAATTAATGTTTCTGCGAAGCGACCTAGGGCATCCTATGTATCATCCAACAAAATATTGAGAACACCCGCTTTGAAGTTGGTGATAAACAAAATTATATTATTAACAAGTTATTAAATATTGATGCTGTAACATTTGCTGATTGATAAGACTTCACAGTAGGTAATTAGGTAATTAGTGTTGTTATCAGTGTGTCTTACGTATTTTGCAGACACCTTCAATATATAGGTCAAACATTAAATATATATGTCAAACAGATTACTGTGGTTATATGCGTCATGTCAACAACAAAAAAAACATTTTATAGCAAATAGTGTGCCATTAAAGACTTACAACGTGTTTTGAAAATTAAAAAAAAAACAACAACACATAAATCATTTGTTCTCAAATTTGTTCTCATTTGTTCTGAAAAGAAGTATATTACAAGAAAACTAATCGAATAAACGCCAAAGAAGACAAAACGTTCATGCGTTTGTTATCGAAGACCCGGTGTTTTCGGTACTGTATAAGTTTTTAGCCGGATTTTTCGAGAAAAAATTTGCGAAAACCTTGCGGGTGGACTGGCAGGCGGGAGGGAGGGAGGGCGGGCGGGAGGGCTTCGTATCATCGTTAACAAAACTTTAAAACTTCTGAATTACTTAAGCTAGACAATTCATATGTGTTATGCAGATAGCTTGGGTGAAGGCTTTTCACTTGATACAAGAATACGTGAACTAAGGTCAAGGTCAAGGTCACTACATCGAAAGTTTTGCCGTTTTTATCAAACATTAACATTGCTATAACTTCTGAACTACAAATGCTAGGCAATTCATCTTTGGTATAAAGATGGCTTTGGTAAAGGTATTGCAGTTGAATTAAAGATATTTGAAATTAGGTCAAGGTCAATGTCACTATTTTGACAAGTTGGTCATTATTGAAAAACATTTTGTCTTAATTTCCGAACCACACATGCATGCTAGACATGTCATATATGGTATGGAGATAGTTTTGGTGAAAGCCTTTCAGTTGATACAAGGATACATGTAATTGGGTCAAGGTCAATGTCACTATTTTGAAAACTGTTTTAAACAATCTTTAACATTTTGCTATAACTTCTGATCCACGAACGCTAGGCAAATTGCAAATACATAATTAACATTGTATCATTAAAACTTCATGGAGTAAATTCACGCCTTCCAACTGAATTAATGATGGTCAGTCGTTCTACTCAGGTGCCAATTATAACCTTAAAATTGGATTCAGGTATATTGTTTAGGTTTCAAATTGCACCTTGGGTCTTCCTCCACCAGTAACTAGTTTGACGTCGTGAATTGACTGAAACTGTGTTGAAACGACGTAAACCCCTATATCAATAAAAATCATTAGATAAATTGTTAACACAAAAAACCGGCTTTAACCCATTCCCTTATATTGACGACTTTTGATGACTCTGGAAAAGTCACTTTGCGAAACCATTGTGATAAATAGAGCATTTGCTCCTCTAGGAGCAAATGCTCTATTTATCACAATGGTTTCAAACTACAAAATTCTAAAAGTTTCCTTTTCTCTAGTTAATGCTCCTTTTCGGTAGATTTATTCAAAGTGGTTGGATCTAAAAATAGCCTATGAGGTAATGGGTTAATGCGGTTTCCACAATTTTTGCTTGTTATTATTATTTAGTTTCGTTAAATGTTCGACATAGACCGATAATATTTTGTTGTAGAACAAAAAATATAAGTATCGATGAAAACGATTTATTTTGTATCACAGGGGCATGTTTCGATATAAGTAAAGTTCAAATTGATTATCTTCATAATAATGATTAAATGACAGGTACCAAGTTTTATGATACTATTGAAAATATGCGTTTATTGTAGGGACTATTACTTTAATGGGGAAAATGGGTAAACATTGTTCTTTGACTAGAAGGCTCATGGATAAGCAATGCTGACCTTGACTAGAAGGCGGGCGAATAAGCAGTATTGATCCGGACTAGAAGGCTCATAAATAAGCAGTGTTGGTCATGATAAGAAGGCTCGTGAATAAGCAATGTTGGTCTCGATTAGAAGGCTCTTGAATGAGCCATTTTAACTGGGTCTGTATCATTTGATTTACAACAGTATTTTTAAAAGTCACATTAGCAAAATAAGTAGATGTACATGTATTGCCTAACACATAGTTGGACGGATCACTGAGAAATACCGGACAACCCTTTACTCATTGAATATTCGTGTAAAGAAATGACATCATGTTCATGAACTACAGTAGTTGTTAATTATGGCATATGAGCACGGGAATTTTTGCCATGGCAAACATCTGATCAGATGACTCCTGCAGGACCCGTCCCATCTGGGACTACTCTGTTTGCAACTGAGTTACTCGGCGCCTCATCTGAATCCAAACTGTTTGCAAATGCGAGTCAGGATCTTAATAGTTAAACCAATGTTAATGCTTGCCTACTAAGAAAAATAGACATTAACGCGGAGGACAGACGGAATGGTCAGCGTTAATGCAGATGGTTGCTTAACGCAGGTCAAAGGTAACGCCGAAAACTCCCATAAAACCAGCATTAAGCTACTACCTGTCTTACATACCCACAATTAGGCCTCTTTTTGATGGTAGCTTAAGACAGGATCCTCTGTATTCAGTTTATAAACTTTATAGCTCTGCAGTTTTTGTCAAATCTTTTTAACGAAGTACGTGAATCATTTTTAAAGGGATCACACTAATATAAACCTATTTGTTTGTTGTTAACCAATTTGTGCCCTCGATCCTATATATGGGATATAGGCAAACAGTGTAGACTCTGATCAGACACCGAATTATGCGGCGTCTGATCAGAGTCTACACTGTTTGCTGATAGGAATTTCAATATAAAACAAAACGAAAATGAACATTTAGACAAGGCATCCCTCAGATAAAAATGGTCTTATCCAACTTATAAGCATGGGAGAATCCACTGGGCGGAAATGGGTTAAACACATTTGCAATATTATGATTTACATATATTTGCTACCTGGTTGATACATAGCTGTTCTTCAAAACGTACACTTTTTCAAATTAGTGCACCAAATTGCCTTCTAAACAATATTGATTTTCGAGTGTAACCGAAGTGAATCGTTTCAACCCTTACCTCCATGAATATTCATGTAAGAAATAATGACGTCATGAATATTAATTAGTTAAAACATTATAATAGCATATAAACATATGCATTTTGGCACTGGCAGAAACTGTATAATCATATCCATACAATATTATAAGCAAACAGAGAAGACTCTGATCAGACGGCTCCTATAGGAGCCGTCTGATCTGGGTCTCCTCTGTCTGCAATGACGCATACAATTTATGGAGTAAAGGGTTAAAAAGTAATCGCAGTTTATTCGATTACCATCTCAACTTTTCAGAAGGTAATTGTAATCGAAAAAATCTTGGTGCAGTCGTTATGCAAGTGGTTAAATTTGGAGGTAATCTGCCTTATGCTTGGTACCGACGCAGACTATGGAAATTGATGTAAGGCATGCAAATAGATAGTTTGTCATATCAACAGACATCCTCAGTAATGTGCCTTGCGTGTCTTAACCCTTTCCCCGTTCAATACTCAAGTAAGAAATAATAACATAATGAATATTTCTTAGCTGATTGTTTATAATGTAAACAATGTTTGCTTTGACACAAACTGTAGAATCAAATCTTTATCATGTCAAAAGCAAACAGAGCAGACACTGATCAGACTGTCTGATCTGGGTAGACTCTGTTTGCAAATGCGTGCAAATACGTATATATGAATGAAAAGGTTAAACCTTATCCCATTATTCAAGATATGGCTCGCATTTGCAAGCAGTTTGGATCCAGATGGCACGTAGAACAACTCCTCGTCTCATCAGGATCCAAGCTGTTTGACACTCGGGCAATAGTTTCTCAAAAGCGTTATCGAATCGGAAGTAGTCAACATTGCACCAGAACCAAATTTGTGTTTTCATAGCTAGTTCAGGGTTAAAACCCCAGACTCAAATGTGAAAAGAACATATTCGCATTCAACGAACATGTAGTGTTATTCAAAATAGGTTGTTCCAGTTTACTCAATTTGTAAGTAAAAAGGCTCTTGGCACCGAATATATTTCTTTAAATCCATGGCCTGCTTGAAAGTATGATATCAGCTAGCCACAGATACAAATTCGTATCTGCTACAGTTTTTACGAACTTTCAAATTTTACATACTTTCAATTCATGAAAAACGTGTTGTATTAACAAAGTGTTAACCGGTTTGGTCCTGTTAAGACCTCGACGTACTACCCGGGCTCAACACGATTTGCTTAAGCTAAAATCATGTTGCACATAGCAGGCAAAAAGTTAATAATTATATTTCCTTCGTTCAACCGTATTAACACAGATACTGTAGAACCTATCTTAAGGGGTCACAAAAAGAGGTCTACTTATGGGTCTGTAAGGTAGGTGGGAGCTTAATGCAGGTGAAACGTAATGCAGAAATCTCCTGTATGAGCTTCGTGTATTACCTCAGCTTTGCATTTGGCAACCACATGCGTATTAACCCTTCGCTTGCTATTCACGTCAATATATCTACCTGTAAATAGTGAAGACCCAGATGAGACAGCTCCTGCAGGAGCTGTCTCATCAGGGTCTGCACTATTTACAAGTTGATTGTGCAACCAGTGCACTCCACAGCAGTGATTGCACAGCGAAATACTTGTACACAGTGAAGATATATATGTAATTATACAACAGGACAAAACAAGGAGAAATGTATTTTAAAATTCAGCAAGAGAAGGGTTAAGACCCCTTATGTTCAATAAATGATTGGCCGCATAGGACAGGTTCTACTGTAGCATAAGCAGACATACCGTGCAGCTTTTAATAGTTTGGACGATGGACTGGTGAGAGAATTGATTTATGGCATGGCGTCATTAGCGTGCGCATGCCTAATGTCCCTTAATAGGGACATATCCAGAGTAGACCCATATGAGATGACTCCTATGTGTATGCATTTATATATTCCGTTTACGATCTGTTTACATGTTAGCTCATTTAGTCGCCTCTAATGACACTAACACATGGTTAATTGACTATGGTAATACAGTTTCCTGTTTCCAGTAGACCTCCCATCTCCAGGAATATGTCGACTTTCCTATTGTTACTTAGCCAAATAGAGACACAGTATGACCTGTCTTAACATAGGAGTCTATGCAGGTGGTTTCTTAATGCAGCTCCTGTAGGAACTTACTGCATTACTTTTGACCTGCATTAAGCTACCACCTGCTTTACATACCCATAATTAGACCTGTTTTTATGACCGCTTAAGACAGGTTCTTCTGTATACAGGCATGCCTTTATGATCCAAAAACGCCAGTTTGTCGGTGGTCGCTTAAGAGAGGTTTTACTGTATTTGCTAAAATATGACCTGTACCATTAAGTCCAAAGAGAAATGACATTACGGTTGATTTAACCCATTACCTCATAAGGCTATTTTTAGATCCTACGTCTTTGAATAAATCTACCGAAAAGGAGCATTTACTAGAGACAAAAAAACTTTAGAATTGTGTAGTATTGAAACCATTGTGGTAAATAGAGCATTTGCTCCTATGGAGCAAATGCTCTATTTATCACAATGGTTTCAGAAAGTGACTTTTACAGAGGCGTCAAAATGCGTCAATATAAGGAAATGGTTTAAATGTTTACGTGTTGACTAGGAGGTACAAGTATTTCCTTTGATTTTGAATCGTTATCA
Organism: Azorinus chamasolen; assembly: GCA_963576725.1. NCBI lineage: Eukaryota > Metazoa > Mollusca > Bivalvia > Cardiida > Solecurtidae > Azorinus > Azorinus chamasolen. The sequence continues at coordinate 76,885,353 of OY755243.1, forward strand.
TTAAGCATGAAATATCCCAGTCCCTTATATCACTGGCATTGTCCTTGCTACAGGTATAACCTATTTGCAAACTACGAGCGAACATTTTGGTGATGGTTGCGTCTTTTGTGTGGCTTTTCCTGCTTGACTGTACTACTTTTCATGAAACATCATGTTAAAATGGCAAAATGTATCGAAATTGGAGATTAACGTATATGTATTTTAATATATGCAGATGGCATTGTACTCTTAGCAAAAGATGAATCGGACCTGCAGTAACTGCTTGATTCCCTAGCTGCGGAATGGTGTATGGTCAGAATAGAATAACTGTTAATGGAGATTATGTTGTTCCCTTTCGTCCACCTTCGTGTAGGAGGACAGAATATACTTTCAATTGTGGAGATGTTCCTTTAAAATTGCATATGGACTTTTGTACCTGGGTCTCTATCTTACAGAATATCTTGATTTAAAACTACTGCTAAGTATATTGCTCAGCTTGCCAGTAGAGTACTTGGTCGTAACTGCTAAATCTAAGTGTATAGGTGATATGTCATTATGCTATATGATATTTTCACTAGATTGTACGAGTCAACTGTCTGGTCTATAATCGCATACGGTCCTGCAGTGTGGGGAAGCAAATGCTTTTGTATCCTTGTATTAATGCGGTCCAGTATATAACTGTTTACTGCTTTTCTTTATGGGATGGAAAATAAATCATTTGCAAACAAACAGATGTGTGTTTGTGTATGATATGATACGTGCTGTAGCATTTAAGAATTACCTATTCGCTGATTTTAGGAATAACCTATTCACTAACTGTCCCTCTGTCCGTCTTAAATATTTCCGGAGTGAAACTTTACGAAAGAACATATGACATCATGACTAATAATCTGAATTTTTATAATGAAAAATGAAATAGAAGGTAGTAGTTGCCATTCATAGAAAGTGTAACATGGTTACTATATCAAAAGCTCATGAGCAAACGGCACAGACTCTACTCAGACAGCTCCTATAGGAGCTGCCTGGTATTGGTCTACTCAGCAAATGCCTGAAACGGCGTCTATATTGGGGAAAAGGTTAAAACTACTCTATATCTCATGAGACGACAATGATAATGATGATAATGGTAAGAATTGTAATTATTTGATAATTAAGTATTCATTTAAGATAAATACATTTGAACCTGTGAAAATTAAATTCACTTTTCACAAAATGGTAGATAAATATGGGGGAAATAGATACAATGTGTTGTTTTTATTTTATTGTTCCCGATGCCAGTCTCGGATGCACCTGGTACAGGAGTAAACTTGTTAATATGTAACGGGCTGAACTAGTCTAGTGTAAACATTATTGCACACAAGGAAAAGCTACATATAATGAATATGAAATAATTGTTAACACTGACAATAATAGATATAATATAGCGAATACTTAAACGCATTGAATGCTCTAACTTGAGTATGTTTTTAGATCCTGTAGAGAAATATTACTGTGTCAAGTTCAGAATCCTTTCCGCCGCCAATGTCACCTTACAACGACTATGGCGAATCGGTGATTTTCTGTGCAAACTCTCAGTGTCTCATAAGGACGGCACACCAAATGCGTTTTAGAGTAGAATTTGAAAGAAAGTCTACTTTAAAGCATAACGCAGACGGCATAGTTTGGCACCAATATAATTCAAATATTCACTTGGTTTAAATAATCATATATACATATATTTAACACAAAACAAACATAAGTTGAATATATGAATATGTTTTACAAATGTGCAACATATTTCAGTTGAGACATTAAAGTTCACTTGAAATTCAAATTCATATGTTTATTACATAATGGATATGCTATGAAAGAACATAGATCGTATTCCAGGTGGGCCCATTTAGGATGGAAACAGTTTGAAGACATTTGAAATTTAGCGTAATTTCAATATGCAACCACTATCAGAATATCACAAATAAAATTCTGTTTAGATTGATAAATAGTTTGTTAGAAACTTTTACCATAATTTAACGACGATCACCACTCTCTCGAAACAATTATCACAATTATATACATGTTATATACATGTACATCTTAACATTGCTATGTTTTGGAATTGCTATCTACTATTCATGCTATTATATTTTTAGTACATAATCCGTAACAGCAGTTAGCTACCAGATATATAGTGCAAATACTAAAATAGTGAAAGCATTTACAAGTAAATTACGTTTAACGTGAAATATGCAATATACCTTGGTGTAAAATGAAGTTAATAAATGACTAGCACCATTGAACAATGTCCTTCATAAAAACGCATTTTTTCACGCATTTGCAAACAGAGTGACCCAGATCAGACGGCTCCTAGAGGAGCCGTCTGATCAGAGTCTGCGCTGTTTGCTAATAGAATTTGATAGATTATTATGTTTCTAAAATGGCTACAATGTTCAACCTTCCATATGTCATTATAACTATTTTGTCCATGAATATTCAGTAGGTATTGAACTTTGGAATAAATACAGAAAATAGGGAAGGGTTAAACGACCATAAGTAAAACAGAGTAGAACCATATAATGGCATTTAATCCTCCATTTCGCCAGATTTCAGACTGTTTGTCCCAAACTAATAGACGTTTTACTTTTATACCTGCACACATATTTCTGATATAAAAACTCGATCAAGGTGAAAAGTAAAACAATGTCAATAATAACGTATGTATTCTGAGTTGTAGACCAAAGTGAGTAAAACAATAGACTAAATCGATCAAAGTGAAAGGTAAAACAATGTAAATAATAACGTATGTATTATGAGTTGGCAAACTTTGTAGACCATGGCAAACTTTGTAGACCAAAGCGATTAAAACAATACTAAATCTTGGCTATATACAGAAAATTAGAAACGCTTCTTTACTGTTCTTTACCATGCGAGGTAACAAACGTACAAAATGGCCGAGAATCTCTGTACATATTGCAGACATATTAGTACTTAATAAACATAAAAACAATGGCACGACACTTCGTGATCTTGTTATTCTGACGTAGCATACCATATCGAATGCATGTCCATTACTATATACATGTAATAGTATTCACACAATTATTAATTGAGATGTTCACGTCAGTCGTTGTAAAAACACTTTATCGAAAAGCTTACAAACCGTACTGGGATATTTTAAAAGATAGTTTAAAAGTATACTTTCTTATATATCATCAGCATAACCCATTTACTCACCCTTCCACGAGTAAATGGGATAATTATGCTAATGCTTTATACGAAAGTAGACTTTTAACTCTTTTATTTTTTACAAATTGCTGATTCTTCTTTCTATGTCAGTAATGCACACATGTATATATTTTGTTTTCCGGGCCCCTCAACATGATGGATGGGTCGATTTCAAAGTTTAATTATAACGCGTGGATTGTACAAAATATAGGAGTACGTGAGTTACATTTGGGTGATAGATAACCCCAGCTTCCTGAAATGTTATGTTCACGATAGCAAAGGGTTGAGCATAAATAATAGAATACATACTTAAAGTTACTAGTATTGTTTTCTCGACTCGTCTCCGAAATATGTTATGCAGATTGGTACTGTTTAAGTATGTAAACTGATATTTTGCTACATTTCCAGACAACATACGCAACATGCTTACATATTAAATTTGGCTCGTATTTGCAAATATCGCCTTGGCTCATAAGAGAACAGAACATAAATCTATATATAATGTTACTGAATATGTGTTAACCCATTCCCTTATATTGACGCCTGTTGACGCCTCTGTAAAAGTCACGTTCTGAAACCATCGTGATGAATAGAGCATTTGCTCCTATGGAGCAAATGCTCTATTTATTACAATGGTTTCCATACTACACAATTCTAAATTTTCCCTTTTCTCCAGTTAATGTTCCTTTTTGGTAGATTTATTCAAAGAGGTAGGATCTAAAAATAGCCTATAAGAGAATGGGTTAATACACGACTAGTTACATATATTCTTAAGAACAGAGGATAAGTATGCTTCGAAGATATATGAGTATGATATTTAGCGCTTAGTCTGAGAAAGATGTATTGGTTTGTAAGACATTTGAGACAAGTATTCTCAAGTTAAATATTGCATATCATGACACTATATTAATCGAATGCATTTCTCGTTTCAGACAGGAAATGAGCACTCCAAGCTACATAATATGTTCAGCCAATTTCGATTCTTTACATATCACTGACTCTATTTTTCATTTCGTGTATGAGTGTTTGTTTAACATCTGCATTTTGCTATCTTTGATTAATGTTCGACCCACGAGGTGTGATACACATAAAGGCGAATGGATCTTTTAGTCTGTGTGTTCTCTACCATGCTCACTGTGAAGCACTGTCTGGTTCACGGTGAAATTTAAATAGATTCAAGACACATTTTCTTGATACCATATCAACTTAGTCTAGCGCTTTCCTTATGTGCTCAGTGCTAAGAGCGGAACACAATACATACTACCGCTTTGGTATCCACTCTATCGTTAGACGAACTGTATATGCAAGGTATTATCTTATTGCAGTACCTTTTCTTATATACTTTGCTCGAAGACACCTACTGTAACCAGCCTGTATGTAAAACGCTGTATGTAAAACTCTTTTTCCAGAGGAGTGAATATTGGGTACAGGGTTATAGAATCCGGGTAGCTAGGGTAGGCGTCAATATTAATGCGATGAGGTATGTACATCTAATTCTCACAGGTTAGCTTGTATATCAACCATATGTGCCGAAATCCATTTTCGCCACAGACTCTGATAATGCCTTTCAGCAAAACAATTTTAAAGTGATCCCCAAAGGTATGTTGCTGTAAAAGCAATTTCATATTCGGTATGCAATTTCACTAGAAGCATAGTGTTTTCAAAATGGACATTAAGAAACCTCCTTATTGTTAAAATAAGAACATTGTTAGAGTTGTTAAATAAATTGCAATGTGTCGTATGAAACAAGGTTACCACGACTTTGTTATGCAAGAGGAATAGTCTGTTACATAATGTAATTCAAGTGTGCTGCAAAACCCGGTCAGCTTCATCATTTCTAACCAGGAAAGTCATCCTACAAGTATCCCAAACAACCCTCAGAATGCGGAAAATACATTTGCAAACAGTACTCCTAGACGAACCCTCTCATCGGGGCCCTATTTATCATTCAAAACACTCCCGCAAATTATACCAGTTCATACTAAATACTCGTTAAACAATCATGGACTGTTCCACTTAACTTTTAGCCTGTTTTTGGCGGATGAGTGATTACCTATGCAAACAATTTGGATCCAGATGAGATGCCGAGTGGATCGGCGTCTCATCAGGATCCAAACTGTTTGTCGACCTGATAGCATTTTGGCTGAATGATTCTTGCCGAATTTTGAAAATGTAGTGAAAAGTTATGTAAAAATAATTTGCTCAGTAAGCTAAAGGTTAAAATACATGTATATGTATAAATAGTTTTTTTTAATAGTTACCTGGTTTTGTTGAATAAATCTTATACGTGTAGTTATACCACAGTGCAATGGGGAACTGAATCAGAGGAAAACTTCTACAACATGATAAATGTAGTTGCCGATTTCATTTGATTAATTATCATTGAAGTATTCTGCTCTCTGAAGTGCATTTCCTAGTGTGATCAATTTACTTTTTAAATGTGTTGCATGACTTAAGTGATAGAGACTTGAAATAGAGTCCGTAATCGCACGTGTTATGATTGAAAGTGAGATATACTGGATGAGCTCCAAATAAGATGCGTAAATTGAAATTAATATTTTAAAGTATAACTTTTTCTCCACCTAACCCTATGTTATGACTACTCTTTAACATCGTCTCACAGAGACGATTCTAAAGAGTGGTCACAACATAGGGTTTCTCTGTGAGACGATTCTAAAGAGTGGTCACAACATATGGTTTGGTGGAGAAAGGATGATTTTAGTATCTGACTACGCACCTCTATCTGTAGCTCTGTAATAGTACTGGATGAGTTTAGCCACTATAAATCTGGAGTATTTGTTTGTTTTGTATATATCGGGGTATTACGCTGCTGTAACAGTTTTTCTATCATGTCGCAACGTCCAGCTATTTACATGTGGAGAAAGACTCTGTTCTGTTCATGCATAGAACAAATTGCAAGAAAACACCCGGGAAGAGTCATCGATCTACCGAAAGCCAGTTTGGACACTTCAGTTTAGAGTAATTGACATCAACATTCATGTAAAACCAAGTGCAACGCTCTTTAAACACCCAAGATCAGACAGTTCTTGTATGAGGCGTCTGGTCAGGGCCTGTGTGCTTAGGAAATAAGAAATATTCCGCCATGACTTGCATTGGAGTCACTTTAAAATGAGTTTTATTTGGGTATAGATGCAGAGTAGTCTTGTCCATTTGGCCCACCCAATACGGTAGAGTAATAGCTATACATTTAAATGTTAATTCATGTCGGTAACGCGGCATTCTTGTTTATTTTCGTTGGTTTACATAATTCAACAAAATGTACAAATAATTTCATATAACTCAATACAATATCCATCATCCACTTTGTGAAATGTAAGAGCAGTTTCTAGATGATGGATGCATTATGCAAAACGAATTGCGATAGAATATTGATACTTTATCCATCGGTTGAAATAGGAATATTAATTTCGATAAAGATAAATTCTATCGTTGTAAATTACGGAAAATGAAGCTTTTGCAACACGCAAGAAACAGTTATAGACACAGTTGAACTTCGATAACTCGAACTATGATAACTCGAACTTTGGGATAACTCGAAGTAGAAGTTCGGTCCTTCCAACATTTACAATACAGAATTGCTCTAAAATGTAATACTACACAAATCTAGAAGCACATATGCCAGGTTAATGCAGATCGAAAGTAATCCTGAAAGCTCCTACAGGAGCTTTCAGCATTACTTTAGACCTGAAATACGCTGTGAATTTGAGAAAATGTCCAGATTAGAAATCGAATGACTCGAATCTCTGTTATCTTGAAGTAATGTGTATGGTCCTTTGAGGTTCGAGATATCGAAGTTCAACTGTTTTTGTTTTGTTTGCATGAAATGATTGAAATGTCATTTGCTATGATGTTTATTTTCATCTAACACTATTCTCTCCATTTGATTACTTAAGGAACTGAGTACGGATATTCCGAAATGTTTGGCAATCTTGTCAGTTTGATTGTCTTATTATTCATCGCTTTGTCTGAGATTTCTTCTGTAGAGGCAAACTAACTCAAGGTTATTGAAATATGGTATAAACAGTCATAATGTTGCAAATGTTCATGATTTCTTCACCGTTTGAAAGCGGGACACAAATTTACTGGCATTTGCAAACAGTGTTGACCCCGCTAAGTGAGCTGTTTACCATTTAAAATAGTCCAGTAAAGTCAGTCATGGCATACTGTATGCAATATTTTATTAAACATTGACAGACTATTTCACTTTGAAAATGCAGCGTTCAGATGGTTAACGAATTAGATACAGAACTTTTCGCTCGATGCATTTTAGTATTTTGGATTCTAAGTGAAACTACAGGGACACGTAATAGTTTGTGGGAAAATCCTGATTTTTACGACTTAGCCTATTATCTAGTAGCTAAGTAAATCTCCATTTAGTTTTAGGTTTTTATTTGTGAATAATGTCTAAACGACAAATGCTGTATTCGAACGGATTCATTGCACCGTCGCTTGGGTACAGACCCCTTTCTCTGATATAAAGTCAATGTCTGAACTATTGTAAACTTGAAAACACCAGATGCCTGTCGTGCGAAAGATCGTGTGGAAGAAAGTATAGTAAATGGAAATGTAGTAAAGTCAAGCAGGCAAAGCCACATACAAAACGCAACCACCACCAAAACACCGATAGACAGCATGACACACATACACACACATGAACAAAATCACAAGCACAAAGACGCAAGGCAAACAAAAGTCATGTTGCAGTCGTCGTTGTGCAAAGTTAGTATAATTTGTAGTGCAATGTAAGACTTAATTGTAGTGCAAACTTAGTCTTAACTGTAATTGGTAATGCAAGTTTAGTCTTAATTGTAGTGCAAACTTTGTATTTATTGTAGTGCAATCTTTTTCTTGATTGTAGTGCAAATGTTTTCGCACATAACTTTCCTTATCTCCGGCTTAGAACAACGGGTTAAGATTTCCTTATCAGTAACACGTGTAAGAACACTTTAGAACATATATGACGTCGTACGTCATATATGACGTCAAAACCATGGAATCCGATGTTTACATGCCATTAAAACTGCAAAAATACACTACTTTGGTTCTACTTTGGTTATGTGAGAAAAATAATCTGATGCTCGTTGTCTTTTAAGATCACATGTTCCTAAACTCACCAAGAAAATGTTTTTAATAACATTTTCTAAGGCTCGTTTAGGAACATGTATTCTTAAAAGACAACTCGCGACAGATCCTCTTTGTCTTAATTGTAATTTGTAATGCGAATTCTGTCTGTAGTGTAAAATTATAATTTACTTCCGTACACTAGAATGAACGATAAGTCCGGCTACGTGAGTAGTAGCGATTGTGGAAATTTAAGACATGCGACAATTTAGATTGTACGAATTTTCGTATGGACGGCTTCAGTTCTGCAGGCAGCGATTACTTGTATGCAATGTATGAACAGAGATTGCAAAATTAAGACAACACCATATCTAAGATCATTGCATAGAATGATTAAAATCTATATCGGTTTACTTTATCATGCCATCAAAATCTCATTAGGTTATCACGCAATAGTCAAAGAAAGGAAGTGAACTGTAATGTCTTCATCATTATAGATATTCATGTTTTATGTTTTTTGAATTCTATTTAACTATTTATAGGTCCATGGTAAACATCTAAGACAGGACTAACTTTCATGCTAATGGACTTAACCGAAATCAATAACAACTACTCATGGCCTCCATATTGCGTTGTCGAATGCAGAAATCTGCCCCTGCCCATCATTTTCCCTGGATGTCACCGTACCTGCCATTAATACAAACATTGATTTACACCAATTGAATGTAGAAAACAGGTGTACTAGTATAAATTTTGATAGCAGTGTTATCTGCACTGTCTGTCATTCAAAATCCTCCCGCAAATTAAACCCTTTCTTACTGAATGGACAGTTTTGGTAAACAATGATAGACCATTCAACTTTGAAAAACACTTATTTCCATCTAAAGTACAAGTAAAATTAGTGTGTTTATAAATACTTGGTTTTGCAGATTAAGCTTAATCGTGTTGTGAATTGATGGTGTAATGCCGAAATGCAAAATAGGAAAGCTTCCACCACATAAGAAATATGTTCGCCGATATCATTAGTTTAATTGTCATTGAATGGTTTGGTTTAACGAATTGCATTTTCTAGTGTGATGAATGTAGTTTATAAGAGAAAATGGTAAAAGTATTTCATCAATGAAATGATACAAAACTTGAAATTAGAATCCGTGATCACACACGTGTTGTGTATGCAAATTATACTGGAGGGATTTAACCACTAAACAGTAACTGCCATCAAACGTCAAGTAAAACGACCCATACATGTTGGCGATTAATGTGATTAATGTGATATAGGTAAACTTAGCTTAACAACTTTTTCATTTAGGATTATTTATTAGATACATACTGTTTTAGTTTGTAAAAATAAACTTGGTTTGCTTTATGGTGCAACCAATTATAAAATTATATGATGCCAATGCAATTAAATGCAATCAATGCCATGCAATTAAAGTTAACTCTCTACAAAGCGACTTCTTTAAATTAAACATAGGTTTCTTTACAAGCAGGCGGTTACTTAAAGAGGAAGTCCCTACCATGAACTCGTATTTTCAATAATATCATAAGACTTGGTATTTGTTATGCTAAATCATTATTATGAAGATTGAACTTATATCGAAAAATGCCACTGTGAAATAAAATCAGCCGAATTCAGTAGTAGTTATAATTTTTGTTCTACAACAAAGTATTATCGGCCTTTTCCGTTCAAATTTTCCGCGTTTTGTCGATTATCACCGGATCCGTCCATTGTCTATGTAATGTCAGCTTTTCTCGGAAGAGGTCAGAGAGACGCGAATATCGCCAACATATACGAAACTAAACCCACCCAACCCGAATAAAACTGAAACATCGTGGAATAAAATCGGGATCGTCGATATCAAACATATGGATGTTTTGTCATTTTCAGCGTTTATTGAATAGGTTTTCTTGCAATATACTACTTTTCAGCATATAAACAAATGAGTTTTGTATAATTTAGGTGTTTTTGAAACGCGTCGAATGGAGGGACTTCCCCTTTAATGAACCTTAAAGGCCTTTTAACTCAAAAACTTATATTTGAACACAAAGTCATGGGCACCTTGGGATATATTTTTTGATGTTGCAAGCGTAGAACTATAGAATACCATTATTTTATTCTTTGGAAAAATGACTAGCCGAAATATATTGAATTATATATAAAAACGTTTAAAATTGTTACAGAAGAAAACCATTCTGTCTGGACATGTATTTGCCTCAGCAGCATGTTCAGTGTATTTATTTATTTCCAATAGGCTACAAACTTTTATCAAAGGAAGAATGATTCCCAATAGAATATTAAAAATATTAGAAATATAAAAACAATTTCAGTGGCAATTTAAAATGTTTACATTTTGACTTGGGTGAATATGGAATAATATGAGGTTGGGTACCAAACAGGCCTGGTTTAAGCTCTCAGTAGCCCTGCTGAGTACTGACTGTCCCAGGGCGGTAATCCTGTTTTACCCGATAGGCGACTATGTTTTATATGGTAAATGTTTAAGTAGTTTTAAGCGTTTCATCAAGTTTTGTCTTGCAATTGACCTGTTACATGTTTGATGATGTTTGGGTGCCGTGCCCTTTCGTGCGCGGCATTCCCTGTAGGACAATTGTTTCCCACTTTTGTAGTTTTACGGAATTATTATGCGTTTGCAAGACGCAAGAAACAGTAAAAATGAGCTTGAATCATGATTCGTACCACTTATCCCGCTGTGATAAAATAAAGTATACTCAAATTTGGAACTCCGGTGCAATTTTGACTTTTTTCATTCGGTCAAGCTTTTGAGAAATTATTGACTGAGTGTTAAACTGCTTGGATCCTGGCCCTTGTCATCTGGATCAACACTGTTGGCAAATGCGAATCACGTCGCGGAATACGGGATGTCTTAATTTGATCAAATGACGCAAAACCCGTATTTTTGTTCTGTTTCGTTTGCATGAAAATGTCAAAATGTCATTTACCATGATATTTGTCATTTGTTTTTTAATTTTATCTAACACTATTCTCTCCTCTTGATTAAAGAATCGAGTACAGAAATGCCGAGATGTCCTCATTTCATTTTTTGGCAACCTTGCCAGTATAATGGTATTATAATTCATCGGGTTTTGTTTTAGATTTCTTCTGAAGAAGCGAAATGAATTAAGGTTTTCGTAATATGGTATGATCAATAATATTGTTATTTTCATGATTTCTTCATCATTTGAAACAAATTAACCCTTAGCCTGCCACATATTTTTTGTCATTCTACCATCTATGAATATCAATTCCTAAGCAAAATCATATAGCATGCAGGTATGGATTTTCCATGGCCAACAGTGCAGACCCAGATGAAAGAGCTCCTATAGGAGCTCTTTCATCTGGGTCTACACTGTTTGCAAATGCAGCAATAGTTGTGACTGGTAGGCTATGGGTTAACTGGAACTTTAAAAACAGTGTAAGAGAGATCCAGTACTTAACATCCTTTAGCCAATTAAGTTCTTTCGTATTGTATAATGGCGGATAATTCCACTTTGAAAATTCCAAATTCAAATGGTTAACCTATTAAACACAGAACTACTCCTTCGATGCATTTTATCATTTTGGGTTCTAGGTGAAATTACAGGAACAAGTTATATCTAGTCTGCGGGGAAAATCTTGATTCAATGCTTAGCTAAACAAAATTCCATGTAGTTCTATGGTTTTCTTTTAGAACAATATCATGGTAACGAATGAATTTTCCGAACAGGTTCATGGTTGAAATGCTAAATTTATAACAATAGAGTCCTTGTTTTGAAATAAAGTTAATATCTGAAGTTTTGGAATCTTGAATCCGCCAGAGTCCGATGTTATGAGCAAGCTTACGTCAGACATTATCATAAGTTCCTGATGCAAGTGTTAATTGTTGCCATCTAGAGTGTGCGATTTTTCCGGCTGTGTAAGTAGTAGTGAATGACGAATTGAGGACTTAGCTTTTTACTCATGTAAGAAATAATGACATCATGACTATTAATTAGATTTACTGTTATAATTTAAGATTAATTTGTTATGATAGCATATGGACACAGGAATTTATGAGAATGACAGAAACTGCAGGATCTGTTCTATATTTTATCATAAGCAAACAGAGCAGACCCTGATAAGACGGATCCTAAAGGAGCCGTCTGAGTTGGCACTACTATGTTGCAAAGGCGTAGAAAAGCGTATTTATAGCATAAAGGGTTAAGATTAATTTTGTTGACGAGTTTTCGACCGACGGTAGCACTGCAGTAATTATGTAACTTATAATAGTTGTATACATGACATAATGAATGGAGATTGCAATACAATGACAATAAAATATCTGATATCACTGAATATAATGTTTAAACTGTCCTTCGGTTTACTTTATTATACCATCTATCATGTTATTTCTCCATTTTGCCTCTTTGAATGTCAACAAAACCTAATATAAGATGTTTATGTTTCCATATCTTATTTCACTTGCAATTTTCTTAATTTGAAAGTCCTGTTGATCATCGGTTATTGACTCAGGATTCTTCTGAAGATGCGAGCGTAAACACAATAGTAACTCTTCGTCTGATAAGCGACCTGATTACCATTTGCAAACAGCTTGGACCAAGACGAGTCAACAGATTGCGGCGTCTCAGCAGCATACAAGCTTTTCAATACTCGGTTAATAATTTGCCAAATGTTTTAACAAAATGAAACTAAGAACAGCATGTTGCAGTTTTAGAGTTTGGGCTGATATAACATCATTAGTTTCCAGCAGTCTCGGAAATAAAATTATGCTAATATCATCTTCGATAATATACCTTTTAGGCCAGAAAGTTCATGGTTATGTTTGGCTGTTTCAAAGCGAAATGTGCTTTATTTATATCGCTCTTGCTATAACGTAGAATTACGTGCAGCCCAAATCAAAGACAGGTTTGCTTTGAAGCATAATGTCTAATAAATAATGTATCTATCTAATGAGTTTAGCTGTTCAACCACGCAATGGTCAAAGGAAGGAGGTGAACGTTGTCATGTTTTATCATTAAACATATAAATATGTGTTATGTATTCTCTAGAATAATATATAAATTCGTGGTATATCTTGTTATGACAGGGTTATTTTTCAAGCTTGTACAAATGTCTATTTAACCGAGTTAGAAAATATAATAAACGCTCAAGGCCTCCTTTCTTTATTGTTGTCACTTTAATGGAATTATAAATATCTGGGAGGCAGTGCAGTAAAACCGTCTAAACCGGGCTTCTTATAGAGAAGAATTTCGATACTTTTAGGCAGATGGCTGCTTAATGCAGGGGGAAATCGTGCAGTAAGCTCCTTGATCACTTTCACCATGCATTAAGCTATTATCTGTCGTAAAGACCGATATGTGTACTACATTTAACGTCCAGTTTAGAGATGTTTCACTGTTATTGTTAAAGCAAAACTTGCAGTGGAAGCGCCAAGTGAAATTTGCCTTTAGAAACAGTTCGGTCCAGATGAGACGCCAAGTAACCGAGATGTTTGACACTTTGTCAGTGAATTCTCAAAAGCGTGTACCATGGCACTAGGTTGATATTTTCCCAAAAGTCTGCTGGAATCGGAAGTAGCCATAATTGAACAGATCCAAAGTTATGCAGACATTATAAGACATACGTGCTTTTTGTAAATATGCATAAACCACGTCATCAATAGAAACTATATTAATGGTGGCAACATAAATATATCAACATTGAAAATTGTACATATACATGTACATGTACTACTTAAATTCTGAAAGTGAGTGATCCTTCGAAAACAAAAATAGCAATACAAAAAGAGAAAAGTGCAGACTCGGTTTTATTGAGTCTGTTCATGAGTAGTCTGTTCATGAGTATTATTAAAAGCGCAACACTACTCACGCCCCTAGCATCGGCTTAAGCAAAACTTATACCATCAAGCTAATGATCCCGAATGGCCAGAAAATCAAATGTCAATCAAATAGTGATGTTTTTTTGTTGACCTTCAGTCATTACCCAAATCCAAAAATGATTCTTCAAAAGCAAATTCTGGTTTCAATCAACATTTCCTAGATTACAATACGTACAAGATAATTAATGAAAATTACGGAATTTGTCATTGACAGTCACATAGCATGGCTAGGTAGCAACACTAATTGTAATTACAATAGAATCCCTCTAAACCGGACGTTAAATTCAGTATAAATATCGGTATTAGAAACAGGTGACAGCTTAATGGAGGTTGAAAATCATGCAGAAAACTCCTCTAGGAGCTTTCTGCATGACTTTCACCCTGCATTAAGCAGGCACCTGCCTAAAACTATCTAATTCTTCTTTACTATAATTCCGGTTCAGAGGGGTTTTACTATAAAGTCTTTACCATTCATAAGCAATGAGTTTTTCTCATTTTAATGCAAACTGTTGCCAAACAATGACATCACACAATCTTCCTATACCTTGCTGTTACAACAGTTTTTGCATCAAAACCTTAAATGTTTATTCTGTTAGCTCTTTCGCAGTTATAGGCGAAATAATGATGGTTTTGCAAACAGTTTGGAGCCAGATGAGATGCCCAGTAATTCGGTACGTCATCAGGATCCAAACTGTTTGACACTTTAATTAAGTTTTTAAACAGAACTTCATTCTCAGTGTTGTTATATTTTCTGGTCCTTCGGGATCATTTGTTTTCATGTTATCAGTTTTGAAAATTGAATGCTGCTTAAGCCGGTGCTAGGGGGCGTGAGTAGTGTTGCACTTTTAATTACTACTCATGAACAGACTCAATAAAACCGAGTCTGCAATTTTCTCTTTTTTCATTTCTACTTTTGCTTCCGAAGGATCACCCATTTTCAGAATATATTGAAGACGGTGCGAATTTGAAATCTGAAACAGACGATAATCTTAGAGACTGGGAGACTAATCACGATACAAACAATTTGATATTCGATATATTCCTGTTTACCCTCACCATGCTATCTTCTGCTAGTTTTGAAAATTGAATACCACTTAAGCCGGTGCTAGGGGGCATGAGTAGTGTTGTACGTTTAATTACTACTCATGAACAGACTCAATAAAACCGAGTCTGCAGTTTTCTCTTTTTGCATAGCTGCTTTTGCTTTCGAAGGATCTCCAACTTTCAGAATTTATTTACTTCACAACAGTAGGTGTCAAGTGCTTGTGTGGCGGCCGTAAAAAGTCGCCCCGTACTTAATTCTCAGTGTTGTTATATGTTCTGGTCCTTCGGGATTATTAGTTTTGATGATATTAGTTTTGAAAATTTAATACTGCTTAAGCCGGTGCTAGGTTGCGTGAGTAATGCTTCACTTTTGATTACTACCCATGAACAGACTCAACAAAACCGGGTCTCCAGTTTTCTCGTTTTGCATTGCTGCTTTTGCTTTCGAAGGATCTCCAACTTTCAGAATGTATTTACTTCGAAGGACCAGAAAGTATAACAAATTGAGAATGAAGTACCGGGCGACTTTTTACGACCGCCACACAAGCACTTAACACCTGCTATTGTGAAGTACATAAATTCTGAAAGTAGGCGATCCTTTGAAAGCAAAATCAGCAATGCAAAAGAGAACATTGCAGACTCGGTTTTATCGAGTCTGTTCATGAGTAGTAATTAAAAGTACAACACTACCCAGGCCCCCTAGCATCGGCTTAAGCGGTATTCAATTTTCAAAGTCCAAGAAGGCGATGAGGTATGTACATCTAAACCTCATGGACTAAACTCGTATATCAACCACGTGTGGTGAAATCCATTTTCACCGAGGACAATGCAAGATGCCTATCAGCAAAGCAATTTAAAATATTCGCTTGCTATTCACATCAATATACATACCTGTAAATAGTGAAGACCCAGATGAGACAGCTCCTGTAGGAGCTGTCTCATCAGGGTCTGCACTATGTACAAGTTGATTGTGCAACCAGGTCACTCCACAGCAGTGATTTCACAGCGAAATACTTGTACATAGTGAAGATATATGTAATTATACAAGGCATGGGTAAAGAAGGAGAAATGTATTCTAAAATTCAGCAAGAGAAGGGTTAAAGTGATCCCCAAAGTTGTGTTGCTGTAAAAGCAATTTAATATTCGGTATGAAATTTATCTGGAAAGGTAATATTTACAAACTAGACAATGATTGGAGTTCATTAATGAAAGAAAACTTTATAATTCTATATTTTGTTATCTCCCGGCTACTTGTACGATCATCTTGCTACTTGTACGATCATCTTGACTTGTACGATCATCTTGCTACTTGTACGATCATCTTGCTACTTGTACGATCATCTTGCTACTTGTACGATCATCTTTTAGAGAGGAAACATACAGAGAGGAAACGTATGTTTTGTCCACAAACGTCTCTGGTAAGTCTTGCGTTAAGCAAGATTGATTTTACTGATTGTGATAACGAGAAAGCTTCCGTTTTTCTTAAGGTAAGAACGTTGTTCAAGTCGTTAACTGATGAAACGAGCCTATCACGATATATTAGCTGATGGTGTTTATAAAGCAAACAGCTGAGGAGTATTCTGTATATAATATATCCATGGTGCACTACCTGTCCCGCTTCATCATTTCCGATCCTAAATATCACTCTACCTGTCATTAATTCAAACATTGCTTAACCATTTCCCTTTGACGCATCTGCAAACAGAGTAGACCCAGATCAGACGGCTCATATATGAGTCGTCTGATCAGGGTCTGCTCTGTTTGCTTATGGTGTAATATAGATCTGATTCTACAGCTTCTGACTGAGCCAAAATGTCCTGTGTTCATATACCATTATAAAAATAATCTTATTAATATTATTCATGACGTAATTATTTCTTACATGAATATTCATCAGGGAAAGGCTTAACAATACGAATGCGGGACACCAGAGTACTAGCATTTGTTAACAGTGCAGACCAAGATCAAATAGCTGATCAAGACGTCTTATCAGGGTCAGCACTGTGTGTCATTCCACCTCCTTTCGCAGTTATACCATTTCATTATCCATGTGTTCTTATAGCACTTGATCTAATCAATATCCATGATGTCATTATTTCTTACTTGAATGGAGTTACGTGCATTCAGCCATACAATCAAAGAGAACAAATTTTGTTTGTTCTCTTTGACTTTATGGCTGAATGCATGTAACAAAGATGTGACGTGTATTTGGACATGATAATCTTTGAAAAAAGATATTAGAGCTATTCAAGTATTTATGTATTATATTACCTCGCGTTTTGGAATTTTATCTTCATTGCAAACTTCCTAATTTGAATGGAATCGGCATGCATTGGCTTTACAAAGTCATCAGTTGAGATATAAACATCCTAGTATAGTTTAACCCTTCTCTTGCTGAATTTTAAAATACATTTCTCCTTCTTTACCCATGTCCTGTTGTATAATTACATATATCCTCACTGTGTACAAGTATTTCGCTGTGCAATCACTGCTGTGGAGTGTACTGGTTGCACAATCATTTTGTAAATAGTGCAGACCCTGATGAGACAGCTCCTGCAGGAGGAGCTGTCTCATCTGGGTCTTCACTATTTACAGGTAGGTATATTGACGAGATTAGCAAGCGAAGGGTTAATCATTGAAAAACAGACCCAGTAGGGTCGAACTATTACAGTTACTATTACAGTCAGAGCTATATCTATATTTTAAGACTGATCGAAGTTGTCACAAAACCATTGTGTTGGGTAGGTAAATTGTTTTTCTTCAGAAACACTTTCTGGTTTATGTTCGAGAAGCTGCAAATTCGTTACAAAGGAAAAACTCGCTTTGGGTAACTAAACACAGTATCCATCATCCAGTTCGTGACATACAAGAACAGTTTGTGGATGATGGATGAATTGTGAAAAACGATTCCAAATAGAATATTGATGCTTTATCCATCGGTTGAAATAGGAAAATTGACAAAAGACAAAATCAATGGAGGTAATAATACCGAAATAAGAAGCGTTTGCTCCACATAAGAAACAGTTTTAACCCCTTCCCTCATATTTACGCCACTTGACGCCTCTGTAAAAGTCACTTTTAGAAACCATTGTTATAAATGTATCTATTTATCACAATAATTTCAATAACATACAATTCTATAATTTTCCTTTTCTGCAGAAAATGCTCCTTTTCGGTAAATGCATTTAAAGAGGTTGGGTCTAAAATATGCCTGTGAGGGACTCTGTTGACTCTTAACACTTATCCCGCTGTAAAAAAGTAATTTCTGCTCAAATTTAGATCTGGTGCAATTTTGACCACTTCCGAAATCATCAAACTTTTGAGAATTGTCTAATTTGGATAAATCTGTTTGCAAATGTGAGTCAAGCTTGGTAAGATAACGGGTCAGACGTTTACCTTCATCAGATGTCACAAAACATGCCTTCGTTCTGTCTCATTTCAATTGCATGAACAAATTAAAATTTCATTTATTGTGCTGTTTTTGTCATTTTGTGATCACCCATCGTCCGGCGTCCGGCCATCCGTCCGTCCGTAAACAATTGCTTTAAACGACATCTCCTCTGAAACCACATGGCAGAATGTAACTAAACTTGACAGAAATAATATTTGTAGCATGCCCTATAACAACTGTTAAAACAACCTGGATACATGTAGAACTCTGGTTGCCGTGGCAACCAAAAGAAAATTTTAAAACATCTTTTTCCAAACCAGTTTTCAGAATTGAATGGTATTTGATAGCAATAGTCTTCCTGTAACCCTCGACCACACTTGTTAAAACAATTATCTAAAACATTGGCCGTCAGGGGTGTGGCTAGATTTCCTTATATAATTATTAGGGGTGTAACAATACATCGAACTATCGAACTATTGTGATAGTTATCTATCCCAGTTACACTATCGATAGTTATTTTCAATTGCGATGGTTGCTCTGACTATCGATAGTTCTTTCATATTATTGGCAAACTTAAAGTAATAAACCAGCAATGATTCTTTGTCGTAGCAGTCTATTCCGAAAAAAACCGTAAACATCGTTAAAGAGTACTTTCCCCTGTCACGGACTATGTATAAAACTAGAGCTTGGGTAGATTCAACCCCTAGCTTGAGAGTGCAGGTGACAGCGGTCAATGCGGGACAGTTACATTCATATATGTTAAAGCAATGAAAAGTATATCTAGTATTTTTAAGAAAATCAAATTCATTACAACCTCCTAAAGATAAGTATTCCAACAAGTATGTTACAAAAATGGTTTTGTAAAAGTTGTAGTATTCTGCCTCTTTTTGCTCACGTTTTAGTCAAACCGTTGTGTTTTCAAGATGGCGTCGACCATCGCGGAGATCGAGTTTGTTAAAAACAAAAGCGGTAAGACACAAGTGGCAAAGCGAGTATTTGGAAATACTAGTACTTTGGACTTTTATTTTATTAATCTATTTCTGCCCAATTCATATTAAATCATTTTCACAAACATTTTAGTAAGTATTTACAGCAAAGTTATATCTTACACTGTGCAAATTTGCATTTACAAGTTTTCAAATCTTGGCAATAACTAATGCAATAGTATTGCAATAGTTTCCAGCAATAGCAATAGTATCGCAATAGTACTTTTAGCAATAGCAATAGTATTGCCCCAATAGTCAGCCCTAATGATTATATAGAAAAACTTTAAAATCCTCTTCTCCAAAACTAATGGTCCCATTTGAAAGGTATTTAGTAGGAATAGTCACCTGGTGACCCATTATCAAAATTGTATAAAATCATGTTGATAGCTCAAAACACATGGCGGCCAGGGGCGGGACAAGATTTCCTGTAATAACTTTATAGAAACCTTCAAAAATATTCTCCACCAAATATTTGAATAATTTTTGGTAGTGCTCTGATGACCATATAGAGAATTAATTTTGAATACCATGCATTTTGAACAAATTGTATAAATTTCAGCTAAAAAAATTAAAACTACTATGACCCTCTTATCTTCATTTTTCGTTCATTTTTCATATCTATCAAGTGCAACAATTAACTGGTGAGCGAAATAGGGTCATCATGGTCCTCTTATTGTTTTGTTTTTTATTTTCATCTAATACTATTCTTTCATTTCGATTAAAGAACTGGTTACGAACATCTCGAGATGTCTTCTTTTCATTATTTTGCAATATTTTCAGGACGGCAGTCTTATTATTCATCCGATTTGTCAATAATTGAACTAATTTAAGGTATTCATAACAATAAAATTGTGATCAATTTTCATAACTTCTTTACCCTGCAGGCAACAAATTTAGCAATTTACTGGCCTTTCCAAAGTGCAAAGACCCATATAAGAGAAGTTGACGGTTTGCATTTAAATCCACTATCAAATTAACCTTTAGCCTGTTATCGGCGGATGATTAAATACCTATGCAAACAGTTTGGATACAGATGAGACGCCGAGTAGCTCACTCAGCGTCTCATCAGGATCCAAACTGTTTGATATCCTGATTACAGTAGACAACTTATTATAGCTTGAAATTTGAAAATGTAGTAGGTAATAAATTCTGTAAAAATAATTTGCTTAACAGGCTAAAGGTTAAGGCATTTCATACTGTATATAATCTACTGTATACAATATTCCACATAACCCTTTTCCAAACAAAAATGCATTCCTTCGCCTTTGCAAACAGAGTAGACCCTATAGGAGCCGTCTGACTAGGACCTGGTCTCTTTGCTTATGGATCCGAATAATATAAATATGATTATATAGCTTTTACTTTGGATAAAATACATGTGTAAATATACCAATATAAATGTAATCTAATTAACACCCATGGTGTCATCACTTCTTTCATGAATATTCATGATGTCATCATTTCTTACATGAATACTCATGATGTCAACATTTGTTACACGAATATTCATGATGTCATCATTTCTTACATGAATATTCATGATGTCATCATTTCTTACACGAATATTCATGATGTCATCATTTCTTACATGAATACTCATGATGTCAACATTTGTTACACAAATATTCATTATGTCAACATTTGTTACACGAATATTCATGATGTCATCATGAATATTCATGGTGTCATTATTTCTTACATGAATATTCATGATGTCAACATTTCTTACATGCATATTCATGATTTCATCACTAGTTTTCTTACATGAATATTCATGTAGTAAAGGATTAAATAATTCAGCATTCAAAGGATTAACGTTGTTCATTGAGTTTTATCATTTGGGTTTCTATGTGAAAATACAGAAACAAGTTGTATCTAGTTAGTAGCAAATATTGATTGAAGGCTTAACTCATTGCCCGGTAGCTAAGCAAAACTCCCATTTAGTTCTATGATTTCCTTTGAGAACAATATCTCGGGGACTGCACTATTCGAACGAGGTTGTCTACTGAATTAAGACCCTTATTTTGAATTAAAGTCAATATCTGCATTTGGAACCTAAATCCACCAGAGGCTAATTCCACCCGAATGTCAAAATGTAGGACTTAAGATGAATTGGATTGAACGATTTTTCGTAAGACGGGCCATCGCGCTTACAATACTCGTATGCATGGCATAATAATGGAGATTGCAATATTAACCTTTTACTTCATGGATATTTATGTAAGAAAAAACGACACTATGAATATCAATTAGATTAATTGTTATAATAGTCCATGGACACAGAACGTTTTGGTCATGGCAGAAACTCTAGAATCATATCTATACATCATAAACAAACAGAGCAGACCCTGATCAGACGGCTCCTATGGGAGCCGGGCTCCTATGGGAGCCGTCTGATCTGAGTCTACTCTGTTTGCAAAGGCGTAGAAAGGCGTATTTATGGAGTAAACGGTTAAGACGATAAAATATCTAATATCCTTGAATGGAATGGTTAATGTGCATCTCGTTTTACTTTATAATACTAAACCTTATGTTATTTCTCCATTTTGCCTCCTTGAATGTCAACAAAACCTAACATGAAATGTTTATGTGTCCATATTTCAACCCTTTCCTCCATACATACTTCTTTTTATGCCTCTGAAAAAGTCACTTTTTGAAACCATTGAGACAAATAAAGTATTTGCTCCTTAGGAGCAAATGCTCTATTTATCACAATGGTTTCAAAACTACAAAATTCTAAAAGTTTCCTTTTCACTAGTTAATGTTCCTTTTCGGTAGATTTATTCAAAGAGGTTGGGTTTTAAAATAGCCTATGAAGTAATGGGTTAATCATTCGCAATTTTGTCAAGTTGAAAGTCCTAGCTATTCATAATCGGTTGTTGTCATAGACTTCTGAAGGTACGAGAAACGTAAGAGACGACCTGGTGGTCATATGCGAACAGCTTGGATCTAGATGAGAGTACCTTGACGTCTACACCAGGATCCAAACTGGTTAATAATCCATCAATAGTTTATAAAATATCTTAACGAATAGAAAGTAAATAAAACATGTAGCAGAATAGTGTTTCAGCAGACATAATATTATTTGTTGAGCAGGCTTAGATATATAGAGGATGTTACATGAGTGTTTATTACAAATTGTTTTTTATGAAACGAGTTTGCTATAATAATATGACACGATATTTAGCGAGTGTAATATTCGCTATAGTAAACGAGTTTCATGAAAACAATTTGTAATGAACACGAATGTAAGATACTTTTTATCACTTAGGCCTTAAAATGCCATAGAAAATAAAACAGGCTGTAGCTGATACAATGTAGTAATACAATGGACGACGCACACGGTGCTTTGATATTGGCTAACACTTAAATAAGCTCTACGATTGGCCAATGATTACTAATTTGCATAAAAATGCACTAGTGCATTTCCGCGATTTACAGCACTCTGTCACGGCACTCACACAAGGCCGAGTATGTGATAAAACATTATTGTAACATGTCTGATGATGTTTTGGTGCCGGACTCTTTTGTGTGTGGCGCTTCCTGTAGAACGGTTTCTTCCACTTTGATCATATGCCATCTAGTCTAGAAGGTCCTTGACTGTGTTTGGGAGATCTTTCTCAAAGTTGAATATTCTTTATTTATATCTTTATTTCTATAAATTGGAATTAAGTGTAGTTCATATCAGAGACAATTTAACTTTGAAGCATATGTTATATCTTTTGTTTTTTACTGTTCGGAACCATGCAATAGTCAAAGGAATGATGTCAAAGTTGTCATTTTTATCGTTTGTTATATATGTATGTGTAACTGTAATGGCAGTGTTATTTTTCATGCTCGTGCAGTTGTCGATTTAACTGAGTTTGAAAGCAATAATAAATATTCCATGTTCTCCGTCACGCTAATACATGCATATATATGTCTGGGTTGCAGAAATTGCTCAAGCAAACTTGAAGTGAAAATGCCTTGTGAAAATCGTTTGTTTAGCTCACCTGGCACGAAGTGCCAAAGTGAGCTATTGTGATCACCCTGTGTCCGTCGTCTGTCGTCGTCCGTTGTACGTCATGCGTCGTGCGGCGTCTGTCGTCCGTCGTCAACTTCTCTTTAAATGACATCTTCTCCTAAACTACTTGCTGGATTTTTACCAAACTTGGCAGGAATGTTTCTTGGCTCAACTTCTTCCAAAGTTGTTCAGAGACTTCGATTCCATGCAGAATTCTGGTTGCTATGGCAACCAATGTCCAAAAAGAAAGAAACAATTTAAAAATCTTCTTGTCAAAAACTGTAAGGCCTAGGGCTACCAAATTTGGTATGTAGAATTATCTAGTAGACATCTACATATATTGTTCAAATTTTGTCACTGTGGTCAAAATTGGCCTTAACCCGGGGATTACAAGTTTTAGATCTGATTATATATTAAAAACGTCCAGTCCAAAACCAAAAAGCTTAGAGCTGTGATATTAGGTGCATAGAATCATTTGGTGAATCTTTACTAAGATTGATCAAATTATGCCCCTGGGGTCAAAATTGGCTCTGCCCCGAGGGTCACAAATTTTACTGAAAACCTTATAAATATTCTTGTCAAAAACCGTAAGGCATAGGGCTACCAAATTTAGTATGTAGAATGCTCTAGTAGACCTCTACATAGATTGTTCACATTTAGCCCCTGTGGTCAAAATTGGCCCAACCCCGGGGGCACAAGTTTTACAAAGGATTATGTAGTAAAAACTTTAAAAATCTTTTTGTCTGAAACCGAAAGGTTTAAAGCTGTGATATATGGCATGTAGCATCATCCGGTGAACCTTTGCTAAGATTGTTCAAATTATACCCCTAGAGTCAAACACGGTCACACCCTAGGGGTCACATGTTTTACATTGGATTATATAGTAAAAAGGTTAAAAATATTCTTGTCCGAAACGGAAAAGCTTAGATCTGTGATATTTGGTACATATCATCGTCTGATGGACCTTTACCAAGATTGGTCAAATGTTGCCCCTGGGGTCAAAATTGTTCTCACCCTGTGGGTAACAAGTTTTACATTTGATTATTCATAGTAAACTCTTCTCGTCCGAAACTGAAAGGCGTAGAGCTGTGATATTTGGTACATAGCATCATCTAGTAGACCTTTACCAAGATTTTCAAGTAGACCTTTACCTAGGATCAAAATTAGCTCAGCCTTGGGGGTCCCAAGTTTTACTGAAAACTTTAATAATATCCTTCTCAAAACTGTAAGGCCTAGGGCTACCAAATTTGGAATGTATAATGATCTAGTGGATTTCTACATTAATTGTTCAGATTTTGCCCCTGACAAAACTTTAATTTGTCTTGTCTCAAACTGAAAGGCGGGCAAATAACTTGAACATGTTACAGACGCTTAACCCTTCCCTCATATTGACGACTTTTGACGACTCTGTAAATGTAATTTTCTGAAACCATTGTGATAAATAGAGCATTTGCTCCTATAGGAGCAAATGCTCTATTTATCACAATGGTTTCAAACCACAAAATTATAAAAAAAAATAATCCTTTTCTCTAGTTAATGCTCCTTTTCGGCAGATTTATTCAAAGATGTTGTATCTAAAAATAGCCTATGATGTAATGGGTTTAACGCATTTGCAATACGTGGGCGTCTCATCTGGATATAAGCATTGTCAGTAGTTTCACAAACGTTTGTGTCATGACACTTGATCAATATTTTTTTCAAACGCTTGATCGAACTGAAGTAGTCAAAATCGAACAGATTCATAATTAAGCGGTCATTACATTTTCAAAGCAAGACAAATGTTAATGTAAGACATACAGCAAAATCCCACTTTATGAATAAGAATAGATGTCTTTAAACGCAGGTTTAAAAGCATGTAGTTGCCTCTTAATGCAGGACGAAAGTTATGCAGAAAGCTCCCGCATTACGTTTGTCCTGCATTAAGGTACCACCTGCAAGTAAGACCTGGAATTATACCTCTATTTGGTGGTTGTATTAGAGGGGCTGTTTCGTAAACATGCATAAACCATCGTAAACCTATTATTGTTGGCAATATAAATATATCAACGTTGTAAAATATACAAAATTTGTTATACATGCATTTCTAAAGTCAGTCAAATGGTGATATATTTTCATATTGAAGCCGTCATTCTTGGTTTTCACGTAATTTCCCAAATTCGAAATTAATTCTGAAAATAGTATTCTAGACTACCACGGTGACTCGGCGTCTCATCGGGATCAAAGATGTCTGACACTCTGACAATAGCGTCTTTAAAACATTAAACGGATCAGAAATCAGTGAATATTTCAGCAATCAGATATTGAGGAGACATTTTTATTTCATCATGAGAGGGGTTAGAAAGTTTGGGGCGGCGATTGGGTATGCGAGCCTTGTGTATAGATATATTCCCATGTGCATTTAAATTTCGATAACCTACTGACTATTAATGGACAGACTAGTTATAATGAAATATTGAAAGCGGAACATTGTAGCCATTTTAGAAACTAAAGAAACGGATCTATCAAATTCCACTAGCAATCAGAGGAGACCCTGATCAGACGGCTCCTATAGGATCGGTCTGGTCTGGGTCTACTCTGTTTGCAGATGTGTAAAATGCGTTTATATGAATGAAAGGGTTAAATGTTAGCACACTGCAAGCAAATTAGTCAATACCTTTGAAAATAAATGATTATCGCCGTCTCATCAGGATCCAAGGTATTTGACACTTGGTCAGTAGTTTCTCAAAAGGATGTGTTCAATTGTTGCTCTAAAAGCTTGATCGTCTCGTCAGTATCATATCAGATCCAACATTCAGCAGACATTATTTTTTTCTCAGCAAGATAAGGGTTAACAGTGGATTGAGAACACATTCAAACACACCTCGCCTAGTTCTTTTCCTCGAGAAAACAATACTCTTATTGATGAGAGTTTGAATGAACTGTGTCATGATGTTAGTTTCGTGATGAAACAGATTTTAATCAAACGTACAAAGTGATTTATTACCAATGTAGAGAGGAGAATGATTTTGATCAAGTATGGTCTATCTGCTTCAATAAGTTTGACGTTTTGGGGTTGAGTATACCTTTATTACAAAACAAACACCAAAATTAGGCGAACAAGGTAGTAGTAGAATAAACACTAGGTTCGGTAGAAAGAACATAGTACAGTACACCCCCTCTAATGCGACCACTTAATGAG
This sequence comes from Azorinus chamasolen, assembly GCA_963576725.1. NCBI lineage: Eukaryota > Metazoa > Mollusca > Bivalvia > Cardiida > Solecurtidae > Azorinus > Azorinus chamasolen. The sequence goes on from OY755243.1 coordinate 76,912,090, forward strand.
TAAGCAGGTGGTTGCTTAATGCAGGACGGAAGTTATGCAGCTTTCTGCATAACTTTCGTCCTGCATTAAGCTACCACCTGACTTCACCACTGTAAATTATGCCCCTTTTTGCTGGTCGCATTAGAGGGGTTTTACTGTAGTAGTAGTAGTAGCAACAATAGCATTACTATTAATAATAGTAATAGCAGTAGCAACAATAGCATTAGTATCAGGTATTGAATAAGCAAATAATAAGAAAGCAATAAAAAAAAAACACCACCGATAAATGGTGCATCGTTGGTGGTAAAGGGGTTTTACGCAAGTTGCGCAAACTGGATGCGACTGAACAGTACGCAAATTCGAATTATAAGTAAACCGTATTTCGTGCAGATCTCTCTACGTAGTTAAAAATAGACATCGGGGTCATTCTTGAAGCACCTTAGATTATTATTATAATATTTAAGGCTTTATTATAATATCAGTATCGGTGTTTGATTATAATGTTTGTCGAGAGCACAAATCAAATCCCAGGAAACTCTGGCGGGAGACTCGCAGTTGACTATTATAGTCCATGAGCTAGTTACCCGCCATGTTTTCCCACCTGATTTTCCCGCCCTTGAATGTTTGGCCAAGACAAAATTTAAAGACTCAAATATTGATATTTAGACAATTAACCTTTTCGGCGTCAAATCTCTAGTTGTCATCTGCAAAGCACTTGTGTTAAACCATTTGATGATATAAGAAAATGAGATAAATAAATGCAAATTTTAAAGGAATAAAGCACAGTTATAGAAATATAATTTGAGACAAAAAGTGAAGTCCCTGATCAGACGCCGCTTTGATCAATGACTGCACTATTTGTCGTGGTGCATTTTTGCGACAATCGCGGTGAAAGGGTTAATCTAAAGTCTAACATTCCATAATCAAATTTACAGTGATAAGTCCGATGTTTTAGTATGTTCATACTTCACTGAGTGATTTTGCAACTTCAAACTCCGATGTATGCCTTAACACGTATATCTATAGTAAGCATTAAATATATCTAGTTAAGCAATATTTACAAGCAATGCTGTACAGAGGTTCAGATAAGATGCAAAGGGGCATCTGATCGGGGTATACACGGTTTGCTTATGGAATGATATGGATCTAATTCACCATCTTCTGCCATTTTATTAATATTCACGATTCCATGCTTTCTAACATGAATATTCATGGAATAAAAGGTTAATCATTCAAGTTTAAATGTGTAGTTCAGTGTTAAATTATATACATGTATGTTATTTTTTAGAAAAAAACAGAGTGGACCCTGACTAGACAGCTTTAACATATGGGTCTTTTCTTTTTGCAAAAGCTGAAAGCAGCGTCTCTGTCAGGTTCAGCGTTAAATGCAGCTCTGTGGTCGAGAAAATCGGAAATAACAGAATTAGTAGCGGACACATCCCTGCAATCTAATTAGCTTCTCTTGTGTATGATACTGGATAAATGGGAGATTTGTAGTATGATTTCATTTACATGATCGAATACTTTAAGTGTATAGCAATTTATTGGTCAATCTATTTTAGATTATTGTGTTCCCTGGAAAGGTAATAACCATTAACCCTTACTCTGTCGAAAAATATCTGCATGCTTTAGCTTTGTCGAAACAAATAGACGTGTTTAGACCCTGCCGAAAACATATACATGTTTAAACCATGCTGAACTATACCTGCTGAACCCATTACCCCATAGGCTATTTTTAGATACAGTCTCTTTGTATAAAACTACCGAAAAGGAGCATTAACCATATAGAAAAGGATAATTTAAAATTGTGTAGTCTGAAACCATTGTGATAAATAGAGCATTTGCTCCTATAGGAGCAAATGCTCTATTTATCACAGTGGTTTCACAAAGTGACTTTTATACATGCACTTTACCACTGTATTTGCTGTCGCGGTTGTTGTAGATTAGTCGGAGAGGGGATACGTTTATTTACACTGTTTGTCTTTTAGGATGGGGATGGAATAAGGGTGAGGTTGGGCGCCCATAAACCGGTTTAAACCCCCGGTGACTTTTGTCACTGACCGTTCCAAGGCGGTACTTCCATCTTCCTCCTATTGTATGTTTGTTTTGTCTTTGTGCGTCTCTTGTTGTTTTTTCTACCTATGTACATTTGCTGTTTCCTTGTGTTGCTGTTCGGGCGAGTGTTTGTTCTGTATGTGGTGTTTCCTGCATGACTCATTTTTGTACTTTTACAGAGTCGTCAAAAGCCGTCAACGTGAGGGAATGGGTTAAACCCTGTCGAAAAACTATACCTGCCTAAAGCCTGCATTCAAACTGGGCGTCTAGTTTAGAGAGGTTTTACTGTACCTCAAAACATGTTTCAGGGGTCCAGATAAGATGCATAAACTTAAACATTTTCAAGAATACAGTGTATCTCCTTCATTTCTCCACCAAACCCTATACCGTGACCACTCTTTAGAATCGTCTCTTCGGGGCGATTATAAAGAGTGGTCACAGTATAGGGTTTGGTGGAGAAATGACCATTTTAGTATTTGGGTACGCACCTATATCTGTAACTCCGCTGTTTACCTAATATAAATACGATGCCCTGTTGATGCTGCAATTAGCCCTTTGAACGCGATACACGTATACACTGACAAACAGTGTGTTTATTTTAGAAGGCTCACAATGCCTTGTTTGTCATTCAAATTCATCTAGCAATTAGTTGCTTATGCAAAGCGGACTTCACCTGTGAAGGGTTAACCCTTTCCTCTATAAATACGCCTTTCTACGCCTCTGTAATAATCGCTTCTTGAAACCATTGTGATAAATAGAGCATTTGCTCCTAGAGGAGCAAATGCTCTATTTATCACAATGGTTTAAAACTACAAAATTCTAAAATTTCCTTTTCTCTAGTTAATGCTCCTTTTGGGTAGATTTATTCAAAGAGGTTGGGTCTAAAATATCCTATGGAGGAAAGGATTAAAACAAGAAGTACAATATACAACGATATAACAAATCACAAATGCACTGAACTAGACTATTAGGTTAATACACACAGACTGTAGGAATACAGTCGTGGACATAATGTAAATTTCGCTCCTGGAGTACGCGAACAAGGTATAATGTATAAATTATGCTTTTAAATGTCTAGGCAAAGCTCCAAGCAGCCGGGAAGACAATGCAATTCAATGTAATATTACATAATCGTTTAAGGTGCTTTTGAAACAGTTTAATCTTTTGTCAGTTTGGAGAGGATTTGTTTGCTTGGTGGTAGTTTGGCTTTGTTGTCTGTTTTCGTTTTGCGATGTGTGCCTGTGTGCGTACATTTGTGCGTGCATGCGTCAGCGAGTGCGTGTATATGTGCGCGCGTGTGTGTGTGTGTGTGCACGTGCGTGTGTGTGCACATGTGTAGTTGCGTGTATGTGTTGCTTTCTGTTATCATAGTGGTATTTAAATGTATTACTTTTAGTATGCAGACGACAGATGTTGATGAGCTGGTTAAGTCATATACACAAACACTGGCGGCACTTGTCAATAAACATGCACCACTCTGTACAAAAACCATAACGCTCAGACCATCATGCCCTTGGTATACCCAGGAACTGCATGATGCTAAACATGTAAGGCGCAAGTTGGAACGGAACTGGAAAAAGTCCAAACTCACAATAGACCATCAGCTATACAGAGAACAGTGTGCCAAAGTCAACAGGCTACTAATTAAGTCAAAGATTGATTTTTACTCAGAGAAAGTTGAAGCATGTCAGGCAGACTCAAAAAGTCTTTTCAGAGTCACTAAGCATTTGCTAGGTTCAACTAGTGACATCTCATTGCCTAAGACTTCGTCCTCGAAGCATCTTGCACAAGAATTCAGTGACTTTTTCGTTGACAAAGTGGACAAAATACGTGCTGATATTGCATCAGGCACTGTATCCAGTGCGCCGATTGACACTGAGATGCAGCATTCAACAAACGTATTAGAAAAGTTTGCTACAGCTACAGTAGAAGAAGTAGGACAGATCATTAAGGCATCCCCCTGTAAGTCTTGCGAACTGGATCCAATACCTACATGGCTATTAAAGTCATGCCTTGATGAACTCCTACCGATTTTGACAAACATTGTAAACTCCTCTTTAGACAATGCCTATGTTCCAAAAAGTTTCAAAAGGTCACATGTCAGACCTATTTTAAAGAAACCGGATCTCGATTCAAATGAACTTAAGAATGATAGGCCTATATCAAAACTGCCATTTGTCTCCAAAGTGTTAGAAAAAGTGGTTGACAAACGCATTGAGTCCCACCTGAACTCAAACAATCTACATGAGCACTATCAATCAGCATACCGAAAGCATCACTCAACAGAGACTGCTCTTCTGAAAGTTCAGAATGACATCCTTCGATCTCTAGATAAAGATGAAACAACAGTTCTGGTGATGCTTGACTTATCGGCTGCATTTGACACTATCGATCACGAAACATTGCTAAAGCGCCTTGAAAAAGACTTCGGAATCATTGGGAAACCCCTTGAGTGGATGACCTCCTATCTAAATGACCGCTATCAAATAGTGTCAGTAGATGGGTAGTTGTCCACCCCAGTTAATATGAAATATAGCGTGCCACAGGGATCGGTCCTTGGACCAAAAAACTACATCATGTACACAAAACCTGTCGGCTCAATCTGCAGAAACCATGGGCTAAAGCACCATTTTTATGCCGATGACTCGCAATTATACCTGTCCTTTAAGCCCAAAGACATTTCCTGTCAACAAGAAGCTTTATCACGAGTTGAGATCTGTCTCAACGAAATAGTCTCTTGGATGCACCAGAACATGCTGAAGCTCAATACTGACAAAACTGAGGTCATCCTGTTTCATGCAAAAAACACAGTAGTACCTGAAGACATTCATGTGCAAGTAGGCCCCTCTAAGATCAAACCGTCTTTGTGTATAAAGAATCTCGGTACATGGCTCGATTCACAAATGGATATGGCATCACACATCAATTCGGTGTGTAGGTCTAGTTATGCACAGCTCCGACGAATAGGTCATATAAGAAAGTACCTCTCACCTGATGCTACCAAGACTTTGGTGAACTCTCTGGTTACATCAAAAATAGACTACTGCAACTCATTGCTGCATGGAATTTCAAAAAGCACACTGCAGAAACTTCAAAGAGTTCAAAACACAGCAGCCCGCATCATAACCAGGACTCCTCGATATGATCATATCACGCCTGTTTTGAAAGAACTTCATTGGCTTCCGGTTCAACATCGCATTGAATTCAAAATTCTGACACTTACGTATAAAGCCATGCACAATGAATCCGCCAAGTACATTGTCGACATGCTTGACGTGTATCGGCCCCGCAGAGAATTAAGGTCAGCAAGTAGCTCCTTGTCGTTGGTTGTACCAAAAAGTCGTAAGGTAAAATACGGTGAGAGAAGTTTCATGAATGCAGCTCCAAAACTCTGGAATGCTCTGCCATCAGGCATTAGAGATGCAAGCTCACTGGCATGTTTCAAAAGATCTCTGAAAACACATTTCTTCAACATATACTACTAGGACAGTTTAGGGAAAGTAGCTTATAATCATCAATTCTCATACCTTACGGTTCCTTTGCCATTGCAGCCCTTGGGATATGCTGTAGGAATCAATCTCTCACTGACCGAATAGATAATCATGTGGTTCCTACCGGTTAGTGATTTCATATTTATTGTATATCATATTTATTGTATATATATTGCTTATAATTCACCGACTTGGTATAAATAATCATGTGGTTCCTACCAGTTGGTGATTTTATACTTATTGTATATTTATTGCATATCTTTCATTGACTGGGTGGATAATCATGCGGTTCCTACCGGTTAGTGGTTATACTTTTATTGTATATCTATTCCATATATTTCATTGACCGGGTGGATAATCATGTGGTTCCTACCGGTTAGTGATTTTATATTTATTGTATATATATTGCATACATTTCATTGACTGGATGGACGACCATGCCGTTCCTACCGGTTTATGATTTCATATCTATTGTATATTTTTTGTATATCCTTCACTGACCGTCCGGCTAGTGATTTTTATATTTATTGCACATCTATTGTAAATCTTTCATTGTCTGGATAGATAATCATGCGGTTCGTTCCGATTATTGATTTCATCCATGTACAGCGCTTTTGAACGCACATATCCCGTGTGAAAAGAGCGCTATATAAATGTGGTATAATAATAATAATAATTAAACTTTAAATGCTAAGCAAATACAGTAGAACCCCTCTAATGCGACCACTTAATGAATAAACATTGGTGTCTTTATAAGCAGGTGGTTGCTTAATGCAGGACAAAAATAATGTAGAAAGCTCCCCTATGAGCTTTTTGCATTACTTTTGTCCTGCATTAAGCTACCATCTGCATATAGCATCCATAATTATACCTCTTTTAGGTGGTCGCATTAGCGGAGTTTTACTGTACGTGTTGAATCAATGTTCATTTATTTTCCGTTTCAAAATACAAGGCATATCCATTTTCTGGGTATTCTATGTTTGCAAAGGTGCTAAAAGGCATATCTATGGAGTAAAGGGTTAAGCATAAAATTTAATATGAATTCAGTTTCAGTACCAACGTCCTCGCTAAAATATTGAAAAATGAAATACTGGTATCTCCGTAATCTTACACGGGAATGCCTCATTTAATCGAAATGAAACATCACGTAGATCATTAAGTCTGTGCAATAATATTTTTATGTGTCGATTAAATACTCATCCTGTAATCCGATATTCTCCCACAGACATTCTCGTTAACTTCAAATTCGACCGCTAATGATAAATTATCTAGAAATATAGTTAGCCATGCAAGAGAAGCCATTTCCTAGAGAGAGTTGACTGTCGTCGGAAAGCGACTCACATGGCTAGCTGCAAATGGACAAGCTTGTGATTACTTTTTTGCAAACAGTGTGAACCCAGATGTGGCGGCGAGTCACTCGGTCACCCGTCAGGAACCAAACTCTTTAAAACACCCATTACTTTTAACCCTTTACTCCATAAATACGCCTTTGCAAACATAGTAGACCCAGATCAGATGGCTCCTTTTGGAGCTATCTGATCAGGATCTGCTCTGTTTGATTGTGACATAATAAAGATATGATTCTACAGTTTCTGTCATGGCAAAAAATGTCTGTGGCCATGTTCTATGATAAAAATTAATCTTATTAAAAGGCATGATGTCATTATTTCTTCCATGAATATTCATGGAGTAATGGGTTAAGGGAAGGAACTATAGGAAAGTCCTGTCTGAAACTTAAAGCAGACGATATTGTTGCAGACAACAATTATTTCGCGCCAACAGCCTTGTGACTCTGAATCAGGACCCGATCTTTTAAAACAATTTGCTTGAATGAATTCGTTTTCAATGACCAGCTTTTCAGTAAAACTCAAACACTGGCCGATCAGGTAAAAATGAACTAAGATTCAAATTCAAATGTGTTATAATAACGTTGGAAGGTAACTACCGCATGTGAGACATTTCCATATAAGTGTCGTTAACATATACATCGTGACAAGGACATCAGCATCTGACAGTATGTACAATAAAATCCCTCTAATGCGACCAGTTATGAATAAAAATAAATGTATTTAAAAGCAGGTGGTTGCTTAATGCAAGACAAAAGTTATGCAGAAAGCATTTGCATTTTATACTGGCACAGTTAACATCTGAGTTTGTTTCAATGACAACTGTAGGATCAGGTTTAAATTGTATCATAGACACACAGAGAATACTCTGAGCAGGCAGCTTCCGGGTGAACTGCCTGATCTGTGTCGAGTCTGTTTGCCAATGCGTAAAAATGAATACCTGTCAGGTAAAAGGTTAAGACAATATAAATGCAATTAAGGAAACCAATTATGATTTTTTCCTCCATCCGTTAGTGGTGCATATCCTTCCACCTAATGCACCCATGCCAGTAGCGCATTTGCCGGAATTAGACGGGGTCATTTGTTTAGGGTCGGTGATAACATACACAAATGATTTTGGAAAGCATTCAGCTTGTCCGTGATATTTAAATATCTGTCATGTTAGTTGTATATATTTTTTGTGGCATATATATATATACAGTTGAGACCACGTTTCGGTACCAACATGGTAGACGCATTTAACCATTATCCTGTTGTAAATCTGGTTTCTGCTTAACAATATGTCGCAATTTAGGCTTACTTCTGGCGCTTTCAAGCTTCTGAAAAAGTACACTGGCCGGGTCTTAAACAGTTTAGATCATGATGAGACGCAAATTTAATCGACGTCCCATCTGGACCCAAACTATTGTTTTCAAATAACTTTTCACCCACTACATTTTCAAAATAAAATTATAGCTATAATCAGTCTACCAAAATGCTATCAAGGCGTCATTCAGTTTCGATCCTGATGAGACGCCGATTTACTTGGCGTCTCATCTGGATCCAAACTGTTTGCATATGTAATCACCTAGCCACATTCAGCATACTAAAGAATAAAATTAATTTCGCAACATTTTCTTGCACTTAATCCTGTATATCATTAATATTTATCCAATAATTCATGGCTTCAAGAATACTAATTAGAGAAATTAGGGTTCCGCACCTTGTGTAGGTGTCATATAACACTGTCCGTCCGTCTGGTGCATTAACCCCTCTGACAGTATTATATGGGACTTGTTCAGACTTGGCCAGTGTTTTAGTTTTTATTTTGGCATATGAGCACATGACGTTTTGGCCATGAGAGAAACTGTAGAATCAGCTCTAATATTATTCCATAAGCAAACAGATCAGAAGTCTGATTTGGTCTTGTCTGTTTGCATATGCGTGAAAAGGCGTTTCTCTGTCATTTTATGAGTTAACCCTTTCCCTCATATAAACTCATTTCACGCATTTGCAAACAGAGTAGATCCAGATCAGACGGCTCCTGTAGGAACCGTCTGATCAGGGTCTGCTCTGTTTGCTAATGGAACTTGAAAATTATGTGTCGTCAGTTTTTAAAATGGCTACAATGAAACACCTTCCATATTTCATTAGAGTGTTTAAGCCTGATTTGAGTGTTCCAATTTACTGTATTACATGTACAGCAAGCATTTACCGTATGTCATCTAGATTTCCTAATTATTCTATAGCTGTGATCCTTCATTATTTATCAAAAGTTAATGATTGGCAGTTCCATTGACAATATTGCAAATTCATATGCGCTGTATCAGAGCGAATGGACTACTCGTATTATCAAATAAAACTATATATTGAATCGCATTCTTTATATTTATGTAGATTACGCCTGGTCACGAATAGATTGGATAGAGTGACTGACCAGACAATCCACAAGAATGCCTGTCAAAATAGAGATATGTCATTTGCATTGCCCTATATAAGATTATATAGCGTGGATTACAATTATGTGGATGAAAAACACGATCCTCGTGCTTTCAATGAGATTGTGAAAGTACGACAATTCTAGTATTCTTGGTGATTGCCAATAACTGATGTGCAAACTAACTTAAGAAAAGGTACATACTTTCTGTCTTCGATTCAGAACAGAATATATCAAAGCATTAATAGCCGTAGAAAAAAGGGGATGGTATAGCAGAAAACGGGTCAATGACTTAATATTATCATTAGCTTGCTGTGTTGGTACCTTTCACTATCGAAAGCATAATTGTATATTTGCATATAAGTTACCCGTTGTACCAGAAATTTCAAATGACATATTGTCAAACCAGACGCCTTAGTCCAAACTGGTGTTTTTTCCAACAGTAGTCTGACATAAGGTCGTCGCCATCTGAAGCCTCTCTGCCATTCCTCCACTATTTACAGAAGTCCGATATATGAACGTCGGATATTTATAATTAGCCAATGACCTCATATACACATTGCATTAACGAAATACCACTGAGATACCACAGAAGCCTTGTAAATCCCTTTTTTCTCAATACCGCCTAGCAATTTATATGGAAGGACTTATCAGGGCACCTAGAGGGAAACGGATAAGTAGAGCATGCACGTGATAAAACAATAGGCGATGATCTCTCGGTAGCCTCATGTCAGGTAACTAGATAAGTTTCTAATAAGTGATTTCTGGGAAACTGCTATGACATGAGTTTTTTGATTGACTGGGTTAAAAAGGAAGAGGAGCCTAGTGGAAAATGTCGCTATTATAAATAGCTCTCTATTAGATATAACTGTAATAGAAAGCAAGAGATAATTATTTAGATTACGCAACACAATGTGGATCGTCTTTTGTTTTTGACAGATGCAATTTTAAAGGAGTCGTTTGGTGTTGTTGGTTTTTTTGTTGTTTTTTTAAAAAACCCTTAACTTCTCTAACTTGTGTCCGAATTTTGCGTGGATTTCTGCATATCCGTGTCACAGTTTTTTTTATAGTTTTCATTGATCGTCTAACATCAAAAAGAAACGTAACGGGAGCAGAATTTTTGAGGTCTAAGAAATAAAATATTTCTCCTCAACAGAGGGTTCTATCAAAATTATGTTACATAGTTCCCTAAACACTAAGACATGTTAATGATTTACATATTGTGGCCACCTGCAATAACCTTAGTTCGAATTATGAAATTTAAAAAATTAAAACTTGCACATTTAAATAGATTTAAATGTCGGCTTCGATTGGATTGGTGATGTTTTTGAAAATAATCAAATAAATTAATATAACTTATCATCTTGGTTTAGAAAAAATGATCTTTAATAATATTAAATACGATTTTCCGACGACACATGCTGAACATATCTTTCCATCTTAAGCAGCAACGTGAAGCAGTTTCGTAAATTTAATAATTGAAATAATTGCTCTGGCAAATTGCACGACGGAATATATTAGTATAAAGATTGAAGCACTGCATCAATGAGGAAGTAGAAGTTTGAATATTTATATATCGTAATACTATTTCCCTGATTTTAATAATACTACATGTAATTGATTGCAAAATATGCTGTCAGTCACCTAAACCAAAATAGTAGCATTGATTACTATTATCTATACATCAGAAAGACCACGGGATAGTATCTACATGTATATAGCCAAAGTTTGTTTCAATCGACACTCCTTTAGTACGTCTAGATATGTCGCAACACTTAAAACAGCAACGTGAAGTAGTTTCGTTAATTTAATGATTGAAATAAGTTATCCACTAAATTGCACGACTGGGTATGTTAGTTTAAATATTGAAAGCACTGTTCCAACAAGGAAGTAGCTACAAACTTAAATTGGATAATAAACCCAATATTTAGATGACTGTTACGAATTTTCCTCTCGAATGATCCCAGTGAGTGCATGTGAAAATGCGATGCAAAATTAATTGTGCATCTAATATCCATAATAAAATACCTTACAGCAGAGCAGTGAATTTTCCTTTTAACCCATTACTCCATAAATACACCTTTATAAGCCTTTGCAGAGTAGACTCAGATAAGACGGCTCATGCTGCTCTGCTTGCTTATGGAATTATATAAATCTGTTTCTTAAGTTTCCGCCATGGCCACAATGGCATGTGCTCAAGTTCTATTATAAAACATAATGTAATTGATATTCATGATGACATTATTTCCTACATAAATATTCACGTAGTAAAGATTTAAATTGCTTCTGGCAGACTGCATGGCACGTTGGAATATGCACCAATGTTATGACGCAATATCACATGGCAACGATAAGCAATCAATGTATGTAACATACAAAAACAAAAGACAGCGCCATCACAAAACAATCATAGTGAACCCGGTCATTAATCAAGCAAACATAGAACCTGTCACAGTAGTGATGAAAGTGATAATTATCGCATTTTAGCGGTCGTAAGGTTCATTGAATGTAACTGCCGTGGAAACAGTTGGCATCGATATAACATTGTGAAATGAAACTTATCTCAGGTAGTCTAGAGCAAGGCCAATATCATTTAGTAAAACTTGTTACTGTTGAGTATCCAGGAGACAACTATTTTGCATTCAGATCTTCGAAGCAAAACAGGTTCACATTAGGTACTTTTTTGCTTCATCCATACAGAAAAAGATGCTTACCTATATCTATACTAGTAAACCCACATACCGAAATGCAATCTCCAAAATGACCACTATTGTAGGTTTCAATGAAGCTGGAGTGGCTTCATGCAGGACTACAATAAATCAGAAACTTGTGCATTACTTTTCTTTTGAATTTACCAGTCACTTTATTTAATCCAGTCCCTCATATTGACGCATGTTGACTACTTTATAAAAGTCACTTTTCGAATCCATTGTGACTATGGAGCAAATGCTCTGTTTGTCACAATGGTTTCACAACTACAAACTTCTTAAAGTTCCCATTTCGCTAGTTAAATGTTCTTTTTCGGTTGATTTATTCAAAGAGATTGGGTCTAAAATAGCCAATGAGGAAATGGGTTAAAGGTGATTATATCTATGCCCTATATCTATTCAATGGTAACTAGAAGCGTAAATCGGGGTACGAACCGTTAGACTCAACCGTTCTTCTTATTTTCTGGTGCGTGTGGTGTTGTAATTCTGTAGGTACCTATCTCGGTCTACATTACATATCTATTTCCCTTTTGAGGGACACTTGACATGGATGAGTTTAGTATGTTCTGTCAGGAAAAGATGCGATCTATTTTTTCTCAGTATAAACATTGTTCTCAAAGAGTATATTTTCTAATTTCGAGAGTTAATGTGTTAGCTATTGGTTTTATTTGGCGTTTCGTGAAGTTATGATCCTATAGTACTGCTACATATTGCATGTCAGGTTGTCAACCCTTAAATTACAGTTGGCAATCACGCTGGCCTCTTTGCATGTACGCCGACAAGAAAGGTTTAGTATTCTATGAAGGCGACCTCTTCAATCCGGAAACGGAAGGAGGTCGTCGGATATATTCGTTTTTGTCGTACCCTTTATTACTTTTCTACAGTTACTCTGATTGCAGCTCAATCATTGAGTATACTAGCGATAGGCGGATACAGTTTGTTTCACTTAAAGGTTTTTGTTTTATATGCATTTTACCACTGTATTTGCCATCGCGGTTGTTGTAGATATGTCAGAGAGAGGGGATACGTTTATTTACACTGTTCGTCTTTTAGGGTGGGGATGGAATTAGTGTGAGGTTTGGCGCCCTGAAACCGGTTTACCCCCCCCCCCCCCCCCCAGTGACATTTGTCACTGACCGTTCCAAGGCGGTACTTCCATCTTCCCCCTATTGTTTGTTTGTTATGTCCGTGCGTCTCTTTGTGTCTTTTATATACATGTACATTTGCTGTTTGTCGTTGTGATTCTGTGTGTTTTGTATGCGGTGTTTCCTGCATGATTCATACATGTACTTTTATCCAGTGTTGCGTAAGTTGTGGCGACACATCTCGTCTTTTATTTTCGATGAGGTTTGTTGATGTTTGATTTCAAGGCACTGTCAATATGATGTCGGTGTGGAACATGCACTGAGCAGTTGTATGAAGATCATGCGTGTCTGTGAACGCGCATTTCATTTGTGTTTATTGTGTTGCTGCACACTTCCAATTCTAGTTGTTCTAATCTTTTGACGAATGTTATAATGCAACACCACATGTAATTTAACACGAAAATTAAAGACACAAAGTTCAAGTGTTTAAGATCTGATTAGTGTTTGAAAAGCAAAACAATTTTCTAAATTGTTTTGTGCAAAGATGCGTTCAATATGCGCAAATCAATACCAATAGCAAATAGGATATTTGGATTTTCGCATTTACCCTTATCGCGCTAAACGCAAATTCAGTCGCCTTCACAATCAATCTGGATCCAGATGAGACGCCGAGTTACTCGGCGTCTCATCTGGATCCAGGCTGTTTGACACTTGGTAAACTGCTTTCAAAAGTTTATGTCGTAACACTTCGACGTTATTTTCCCAAAAGCTTGATCGAAGTAGTCAATATGTATCGGATCCAAAATTGATGAGACATCTTTTTTTCACAGCGTAATAAGGGTTTATGGGAAAACACGTTGATCGAAACTAAGAATAGAATATGGTAATGGAGGTTTCGTGTCTTGTACACACACAAGAAAGAGGCACGGAGTAAACCGACTGTCTGTATAATTCATAACAATAGTAAGATATTGGGAATATCCGTGTATGTAGCATGGCTAGTCATTCCAGCTTAAGTGGTAGTTTTATTTGAAATATTCTAATAAAATGAAAGAATAATGTGCTGTTTCGTTTACGTGGGTGTTTACCTCTAGTGTTTAAACATTGATGCAAAAGTATTTGTCTTAAACTAATACCATTCGTTTGAAGAGTATCTTTACCTGGTGGTTTTACCACTGACTGTTCCAAGGCGATACTCCCTTTATCAACCTTGCTTTTCTGTTTGTCTTGTGTCTTTGTACCTGTGCGTTTGTTGATGTTTGATGTGTTCATCTCCTGTGTGTGTGCGCGCGCGTGCGTGCGTGCGTGCGTGCGTGCGTGCGTGCGGCGTGCGGCGTGCGTGCGTGCGTGCGTGCGTGCGTGTGTGTGTGTGTGTGCGTGTTGGGGAGGCTTTCCATCGATTTTTGGTGGTGGTTGCGTCTTGTATGTGGCATTTCCTGTTTGACTTTACTATTTGTTCATTAATAGACTTAAATTTCAAGTAAAGGAAGAACTAACTTTAATTCTAAAATAAAATACTCTTATATATATTTTATTTTACGAAAACAATATGAGTGATACATTTACAGTGTATGTGCACCTTGCACCCATGCTCGTGATATTGACATGATAAAATATCTACAATTTCATTTTGAAATGGGTACGCATAGTTTGTCTTCAAATCCTTTATTTGCTATGTACCGACCAAAGTTAGGTGACCGCTTCCTGTATGTTATCAGATAAGTGCTAATGAAATGGCAGGTAACACATGTCTATGTTTGGTTTACTTCGTGGAATATATATGATATTTGGAACACTTCTAATACCTGGTAAGTTTCAGCAGGATAGTGAAAAAGTATCCCTGTCCCTGAGTTGATATTACAAACAAAAAGCGATAGTCACACATAACCATTTCAATCCCAAATAATACATTAAAGTTACAGCTTAAACAGCTTCTGATGTTTTTCTATTCCTATTTTATGAACGTGTTCTGACTATAGCTTCATTTCGAAAGGTACAGTATTTTTATTGAAAAAAGCACCATGCCTAAAACATAAATTCCCATGTGACCTTGATACATCGGCTTGAAATATGTAGCAATATTCACACAATAAGTAATCACGACGAAGATTGATTGATCCTAATTGCATACAATCGAATAGATGCATTTAACAAACCTCCCTATTGGGGTTAATCTATTTAACCGTAAGCATACCATTCATTAGTAGAACAGCTTAATTCCACAAACGTGTTGAATGAGCACCAATGTTATCATACATGATTGTTTCAAATTGAAAACAGGTTCATGTACAGGGTGTCCCAAAAACGGAACCCTGGATCAAATGTACATTTTAACCAATATAACTGGACACATTAAAATATAGATATTTACTGTTGTAGATAAGTCATTTGTTCATATGTCTGCCAAATTTCTCATAAAAATATGCATTGGTTTTAAAGATATGAGTTTTTTATGAATGCACCTGAAATATGTTTTAACATGATATTCGTACATTGCATAGTCCATGCTTATATCATGTTTAAAACGGAGTTTTGAGTGCTTTTATTTACATGCTGATATCTTAAAAACAAATGAATATATTTAGACAAAATTTAGACAACATATGGCAAATGTTGTCTCTACTAAGCTACATGTGTATACTTTTAATTTAAGTTAGCAATATTGACAGAAATGGGACAACTTGCAGCTCTTAATCCTGGGTTCCGTTTTTATGGGACACCCTGTATAAGCAGTTTCATTGACTATTGTCCCTACATACATCTCCCCGGTTATGAGTCTTCTTTTCCATTGGAGTTCCTATTTCTCTGTAGGCAAAACTTACCTATTAAGTATACTAGTACCATATTAATTAAGTATACTTAGGAAATCTATAGGGAATATATATTTCTGCACCAAACATGGTCAATGTTATTTCTACATATAATACAATGGTGGAATGGAGTAGCCATGTTCATTTGTCAGAGTGTGTAAGTTTGTCTTCTTGGTAAAAGCTTACGAGCATTGATCAACAGTTATGTTTTGGTCGCCATACATTGGTTTTCTTTGAAAGTTTGCGATAATTTACACCCTTCCTCTGATAGCGACGCATTGTCATGCTTTTGCAAACAGAATAGACCATATTCTGAACATCTGATTATACCATCTGTCTGAACAATGTCTGCTCTATTTGATTATGGAATTATAAAGATCTCATTATACAGTTTCTGCTTTGGCAAAAACATCCTTTGTTCATTCATATACCATTTTAAAATTTGAACTCGCTCCGTACTTCATTCTCAGTGTTGTTATATTTTCTTATCCTTCGGGATCATTAGTTTCGACGGTATAAGTTCTGAAAATTGAATACTGCTTAAGTTAAAGTAGATGCTAGGGGCGTGAGTAATGTTGTACTATTAAATACTACTCAAGAACAGACTCAATAAAACCGAGTCTGCAATTTTCTCTTTTGGCATTGCTACTTTTGCTTTCGGAGGATCAACCACTTTTAGAATATTATAAATATTCATGAAGTCATTAGTTAATCAGGGAATGTGTAATATCTGTTGGTGTGGAAAATACTCTCAGCAAGATGTCCATGGAAGTATTTGGGGCAGTATCTGATTATACAGACTGACGTGTATTTAGTATGTACATAATATTTTGTAACTTGTCATAATTGACTTACCTATCGGTTACGTCCAGTAAAATCTGACGTTAATTTTAGTATAAGTATCGGTTTTGGAGATAGTTGACAGCCTAATGCAGGGTGAAAGTCATGCAAAAAGCTCCTCTAGGAGCTTTCTGCATGACTTTCACCCTGCATTAAGCAGTCCCCTCTCCAAAATTATCTCAATTTTCCTCTACTAGAATTCCAGTTCAGAAGGGGCTTATTGTATATATCCCACGCACCGAAATAAAGAGCAAACAGACTGTATTTGCATTAAACAGACACATATTGTTACTTCATATACCCTCGTTTATAGATATTTGCATAAAATCAGAATATGAGAGACTTGAGTGTCAAATCGCTTCATTGTCAAGTCACATGGGTATATATTACATTATTAAATAGACTGAAAAATACCAGTCAAATACGATTGCTTTTGACAGGCAGACGTGGACACTCTGACTTGTAGATACAGTAAAACCTCTCTATAACTGCCACTAAATTACATCAAGTATTTTGTGTAAAAGGCAAGTGGCTGCTTTAAGCAAGGTGAAAGTTAAACAGAACGCTCCTATAGGAGCGTTCTGTTTTACTTTGACCTTGCTTTAAGCAACCACCTGCCCTAAATACCAACTAATTATTTGTAAAACTGATATAAGTTGTATTCTTTGCCTAATATCTGAATATGTTTCAAACTGCTGCCCTTGAAGTAAGTCAAATAAAAGTAAAGTACCTAGTTATAGTCTAACTTATAGTACCGAATGACCGCTCAGCCGACTGTACATTTAAGTCCTGACAAAAGTCAGCTGTTTGAGACGTTTTAATGATTTCATATGTCATCATTATTTTTTTAATTGCAGACGTTATCGTTCTTTCGTGAGAATGTCAAATTCCAATGATTATTTCTTAAGAATCATTTCAGATGTAAAGAGTCCTTGTGCAAAGCGTCTCCTCCAAAGGCATATTTATGACTGCAAGAAGCCTTTATTACACCACCAAGCACGTAGTTATGACTTCTTAAAATATTAAACCCTTAGTTGTGACGGCAAAAATATTTATTTCTCTGCCAAACCCAGAGTTGTCACTGAAATGTCCTTATTTCAAACCAAACCTATAGTTGTAACTGAAAAGGGTTTACATGTATATGCACCACCAAACTCATTGTTGTAACTGCAATAAGTCTTTGCCCAGAGCTACAGATACTACCCAAATACTAAAATCGTCGTTTCTCTACTAAACTCTATACTATAACTACTATTTAGAAACGTCTCTTCATGATAAGCACGACTTGGTTGACATTTGCAAACAACGTTGATCCATTAGACACGTCGAGTAACTCAGGGTCCCAACAGGATCCTTGTTGTTTGACACATGTTGAACAAGGTAGAATCTGCCAAAGAGGTCTAGTTATGGGTCTGCATAACAGGTGGTAGCATAATGCAGATCAAAAGTAATACAGAAAGCTCCTATAGGAGATTTCTGCATTACTTTTACCCTGCATTAAGCACCCACCTCTTTTTTTAAGAATCCAATGTTCAATAAATGAATGGCCTTTTAAGTCAGGTACTACTGTTCTTTCTTAAAATGTATAAAATAATCAGATATAAGTAAAAACTTGGTACATATCAAAGATTGAGCAGGCAATGGTGTACTGAGATGTTAAAATAATTGTATATGTCATCATTTATTGCGTACTTATAGACGGTGTCGCTCTTTTGTGAAATTACCCCTTTCCAAATTAACCTATCGAAGAACTGTGCCGAACACTGGTCTTTCTGGTGAAGGTCAACTGCGTTGTTTGGGGAGTCAAGGAAAGTGTTGCTCTTATCATATTTTGAACCTTTTATGACCGCAGATCAAAGTGATTCCGTAAACGACACGTAAACCATTTATTAAATAGTACATGTCAAATCAAATTCATAGTGTTCTTTTGTTGGGGAAGTGAGAGTAGTTCATTCAAATCAATTGCAGCTGCAAATCGTGTTTTGCAATATTCGTGTATTATTGTAAATCAGGAAACACAAACAGTGCTGCCTTGCGTCTTAATTATCGTCCACGAAAACATAATTTATGGACAGTTTGCTAGTTTTTGAACACAATGAGTCGTCTGCGTTTAATCAAAGAATAGTGAAATACGAGATATACGAGTTATTAGCGTGGGTTGTACAAATATGTTTTACGGGATGTCTTAATATAATTATTATACAATGTGTTTATTCGAAAATAACACCACGGTGTCCAATTCATTTAAACACGTTCTAAAATTGCTTCCAATGCATTTCTGTTAGATTTAACACTTTCAATGCGCGAAACGTTATGTGTTTTTTGCAACCAATGGAGACCCGGATCAGGTGATTCCTATAGGATTCCTCTGGTCTAGGTCTGTACTGTTCGTCATGTATTATATTCACACAAATTATACACTTTCATACAGATTGAACGCTATTATTAAATACTGGTAGACCATTTCACAAAACTCAGCATTCAAAGAGTTATAGAATATTTCCCACTGCAATTAATATGCGATTTTGCTATTACAGGTCTTCGCATTGATAGACATTAAGTATTAATGCGCCTACAGCGAAGCAGGATGAAGCTTCAGAAGGTACCTATGTCACTGTGTAGTTTTTGTCGCTCTCTAGTCTGAAAGCTAAGTTGGATGTCGATGCCATAAAACGTATAGACAGTGGAGATTTTTAAAAAATGTCATTATTAAAACAAATCACATGAGTGGGCCTAAATAGAAATAGAATTACAGATTTAGTTTAGACGAACATCATTGATTCGGCAAATCTTCCGCTAACGTAACGTAATGCTGGGTTGTAGATAAGACGCCTATTTAGAAAATCTAAGTAAAACAATATGTAATAAAATATACAGAGCTACAGATAAAGAAGATGCGTACCGAATACTAAAATCGTCATTTCTCCATCAAACTCTATATTGTGACCACTGTTTAAAATCGTCTGAAAGGGACGATTCTAAAGAGTGGTCACAGTATAGGGTTTGAAGGAGAAATAAAGGAGTTATTCTTGAAACTGTTTTTAATTTACCCATCTTATCTGGAGCCCTAAATTATATACTTCTCCGCATTTCCCTATCTTGCTGCAAGTAATTGGAATCGCCTCTCTGGGGCCATTCAGATGAATTCAGCAAGAAAGGGTCTAGTTGAGGAATAAGATATGTTGATAGACCTTATCTACATCTCTAAAAACAGTTCCAGTTTGAAAAAAGCGGAAACATATTCGTAGCACCATTAATATTTTCTTTCATACAACGCTTTTTCACGCCTATACTAACATGTTCTATGAATACCAAATATTCTTGTGTACATATGCCATCTTAGAAAACAGTCAATACATATTCATAATATCATAATATTTTTACAGGGAAATGGTCAACTTCTCATTTTCGTTTTCCCTATGTAACCTTTGATATATGAAATCAAAAATGCTATTACAGAGAAGTGACATCGATTCCTCGTGAAACTTCAGTGGCCGTAGTCTGTTTGAGAAACAAGAACTCTCCACACATATATGAAATAATATAATTAAATAACAGCTGACCCATACTTGTATCCGTTAATATATATTTGGCACAGAATTCTGGGTGCGCCAACTATAAAGCATTACACATGTTCGCTTATAACTAACTTAGGTTACCATTTTAGGAACAACTTCGGTAACTGTTAAAGCATTAACCCATTACCTAATAGGCTATTTTTAGATCAAACCTCTTTGAATAAACCCACCGAAAAGGAGCATTTACAAGAGAAAATGAATTTTTTAGAATTTTGTAGTTTGAAACCATTTTGATAAATAGAGCATTTGCTCCTACGGGAGCAAATGCTCTATTTATCACAATGGTTTCACAAAGTGACATTTACAGAGTCGTCCAAAGTCGTCAATATGAGGGAATGGGTTAACCCTTACAGTGCGGGACCCGAGTCACTAATGTCCTTTGCAAACAGTGTAGACCCAGAGGAGCCCTAGGGGAGCCCTCTCATCAGGGCCTTCACTGTTTGTTATGTTACACTTTTCTTTAGAAGACATCCCTAAATATTCACTATAAGCTTGACCTATTTGAATTTTGGAAGAGTCCATTTGAAAATTCAGCGTTGTAAGGGTTAAACCCTTTACACCACATATATGTCTTTTACGAGGAGAGGGCATGGCAAAACAATGTATCCGGCGTACATGCATTACTTTTGACCTGCATTAATCTACCGCTCGCCTTTCAGGCCCATTATTAGACCTCTGTGTGATGACCACTTGAGAGTTGAGACGTTGTCTACTGTACTTCTATCCTCTCTGTGTGATGACCACTTGAGAGTTGAGACGTTGTCTACTGTACTTCTATCCTGTCAAAATATCCAAGGGATACAGCTGAACACCCGGTGGAGACCAAGGAGGTCAGGATGAAAATGACCACGATAATGATTTTTGGAAAATGATTTTGGCTAATGGTTCGACAAATATTTGTGTAAAGCATCGAATAGGATGAAACGTATACCGCTAATATACTTATATATAATGGCACTATTTCAATGTATTAACCATTTATCCCCATAAATAGCCTTTCTACGCATTTGCAAACAGAATAGACCCGGATCAGACGAATCATTTAAGACGTTTCTGCATAACTTTCGTCCTGCATTAGGCTACCAACTGCATTAAAGATCAAAAATTGTACCACGTTATGTTTACTGTAAATAATACAGACTATTCCTAACAAATAGTCCAATTTATTGCAGGAAGAAATGAACTGCTTCGGTTGTTATTCTCACGGTGTGCCGGTTCTCACGCGGAGCCGGTACTTTGATCCGGGTCTTATCAATTTCAGCGGATCACGTTGCAGCCATGCTCTTTTGGGAAATAGTTGAAATAGTTGAAATATCTGGGGAAATTCTGTAAAAAATTAAAAGGCTACGCGTACATATGCCGACGTCACGCGACTAGACCGGCCATTTACAATAGCAAGGATCAGCAAGATGCCAACGAGTCTGGAAAATTCGCTATATGGCGAGATCGAGCGGGCTGGTAACCCGTTCTCGCAGATCCTGAATCGGTGGAATGTGTACATTAATTCGGCTAGATTTAATAAGTTTTGCTTTGTCAGTGAATGCTTATCACCTAGCTGACGAATATTGCCTTGCGTCTACCACGGGAAACTGTTGTTAAAATGTGGAAAGGGGAAATGTACACTATCGGTCACGTATTTTTCTAACCGGTGAAAGGGTAAAATAATCCGGTATGGCGAGAATTGCTCAATACGATCGTGAATTACGATAACGTCCTTCATTACCCTTAAAAGGTCTTAATTAGGAATAAAACCATTATAAGTTATATATTTACTTATCCTAACACGGTTTTATGTAGGCCAGCCGCCTAATGTACTGTATGCAAAGTGTTGGACTCGTTCCTTACATGTGAAAGTGCACGTCTGTAATATTCTTGCTTTGTAATAGTTTTTGTTTTATGTCTATAGTGGTAATAGTAGTAATAGTTACAAGGATTAACTCAAATGAGTAATTGAGTATTGTCAGGTGACATATAGATAAGTATACATGTGTGCGAGTTCTACTACTAGTTTAATGGTACTGGCTGTCCGAGATCTAATACACAACTGATAAGGTAGGCTACTATCACAGAGGATTTGGGTTGTAAAGGTATTTATAGTCCGTTTCATAGTCTAAGCAGAATACATTACAATCTCTACAGATGGTATATCTGTATACTTTGGGAGTATAAAAGAAAACAGTAATGATAAGTTCACATATGTGTATTCTAAATGGTGATATCGAGCTACTTTCGGTTTTAACGATATCCTGGAGAAGTAAGACGGCACCTGTCACAAAATTAGCATGCTGTCTTACGGGTCATTAATGAGACTAAGTAATGATATAATATCCCCAGGGATGACAAAAAATCTACTCTTGATATAGATAAATAATGCAATGAATTTTTATGATAAAACTGAAGGTGTAATCAATATGAATTAACCGCCTCATTGTTGATCCGCACATAAGTAAAATTCTATGTAACCATTAATTAGTGATGCCGCAATGATCGAGTGGAATTCATTAATCGTTGTTGGATGTGAAAATCGGCAACAATCAACTATCGGTCCGGGAAATCGATGTTGTTATTGTTGTTGTGTATGTTGTACATTATGAGTAACAACTAAGGACAGTCTTGAACAGTGATATCATACATCAATGGATATATTTCTGATTAACAACAACAAAGCAAAGTATTAAATAACATGATGTTTGTCTTAAAAGCAAATGTTTCATGTCCAACTCTTACATAGTTAGGTATTAGCTTGTTAACATCAAGCTATATATGCATGCATAGAATCTCTTAAAGTATTTTCAATTAATTTTTGATTTTTACTCGATAATATACGTTCCAATTCAGTTCGATAATCGATTATGATTTTGGTCCGATTCTCCATCCCTACAATTAATAACCAATGATAAATTCACGTTAAAATAATAAATAAAAATACACCATTTATCACGTCAATCCCACAAACTTCCGCTGAATACAAAAAAAAAAAAAATTAAAATAAAATAAAAAATAAATAAATAAATAAAAAATTGAACACCAACTTCAGATTGGATTGATATGATAATTCCATAAAGAGCCTTCCCAGAACAGAGGTTCGACTTGTACGCTAAATGAACCGGGCCTTATCATCTATTAACCACATTCATCACATTTCAGACATTCGGGTAGGTAACGACAAGTAGTATCTCAAGCCCCAAACCACGATTCACATTGATCTTTGGAAAGCACCACCCCTAGTCAACTGCCACCCTATCCTAGTTCTAGTCCACATCTGGGGTGATAGATAACAAAACAGAAAGGTTCTTTTTAAGTATGACAATCAAGCAGTAGTTGCTATAGCAATCGGCCAGACAAGCAAGTCTGAGGAAGCTTGGTTATGGTACAATTTTCATTCACTCTCCACTGCTTCAAATTAAACATAATCTTCAGGGCTGAATATTGACACTCACAGGTTGGCAGTTTATCTCGTTTGCAGATGTCAAGATTTATGGGTCGAGCACATGAGGGTTATGCTGCTCCAGCTTTCAAACATCTTAATTAAGGGGTATCAGGCTTGCTAAAGGCTAGTGCATCACCCAACACTCAAGTCGTTAACTTTAAGGCACTAATTCGTAGTAAGAATTTATAATAAATTCCAGTCAAAGAATGGCCTCCGGAGTCTTGGCCAGTCCCAATATCACACTTTGAATATTTGATTGGGTCATTTCATCAACAGGGTTACTCTTCTAAATCTGCATCAAAATATATATCGGTCTGGCTTCGTATGCAGAATAAGTAACATGCTTAATCATGGTTTACATCTCCGATCCCAGAAACTGTTGGGAGGTAATTGTCGCACAAATCCTTATAAAACATCTGCGTTTTCCAATCCTGTATGACACACTTTAAAAATTGCTTATTAGGACAGGAGAGCCAGTTTGGACAGGGCCCAATAGACATTTACAAAACTGATAATCATTTTGTCTCTGTCATAGGAAAATTCACAGCACTTCGTGTACATCTTAGAAAATCCAAAATTAATCAGGTTCATGGGGTATTGAGAAAAATGCACCCTGCCACATCAGTGGCATGTCCGGTTAAAGTTTTATTAAAGGTGCAAAGCCAGTCGTGCCTGACCATTTGCGGTGTAGTAGGGATGGGTCCCCATTGGCTAGGTATCTATTTGGCGTGGTTCTCATTATTGCCCTGCCCATTCCATCAACTTCTTAAAAGTCACATTCCTTTGTTATAGAGGTAACCACCTGGCTTGCTAGGCAAGGCACTCCTTATGACACGATAAAAGGAATGGGCAGATGATCTTCAAATGCCTTCAGGAGCTATGTTCGTATTTATGCACAACACTTACAAGATACGAGAAGCTTTATATAGTCGGTTCTGTAAACATAATAATATTAGCTCTATAGCTATTTTCTGTCAAACGGAGCAAATAAAAATAACAATTAATCAGTAAATAAAAGAACAACAAATATACCACATGCTGAACGTTTGAAGAATATTGATGGTATAGTCACAAGATTTGAAATGGATAATTTCGTTTAGTGAAAAAATTGTAGTATGGGAAAGATAAACACTTCACATTATTCTATTTAAACTGTTGATGTTTTTACATACACAGATGTGCATATTTCTGGCATCTCAATTGACATGCATTACCTTTGTGCTAAGTCCAATTTCAGATGTTGGGTCCTAGGCAACTCCTATATTGACCGATTAGAGAATACAGTTTCAAGGTATGAGCACGAACTTGGGCTGTGATGCAATTTCAAAGGTAAATGGATTGGCAAAGGAGGCATGCTTTAGTCCGATTTGATCATCCATTTGGGTTTTACATAACTTATGACAATTTAAAGGTGTGAGCTTGTGAACAAAATGAGAGTTGACCTTTGAATTAATCGGAAACTACTTTTGCTTTTTCTGCATCAATACCATGGGTCTTCTGAGGCAATACCAGTATTCCGTACAAGAAAATAGAGAAAAAGACGTAACATTTAAATAACTCTCCTGTCATTTTGTAACTTTTATGGATGGCCATTTCATATAACATCAGATGTCGATTGTTTGTGATGCTCTAAAGTTTCAAAGAATTTTGTTGATAAGGTATATGGCGGAATTTTGGGGCGAACAAGTTCGTGTGGCGAAAAATTCCGTGGAAGCCCAGTTATTCATGAATGTTTTTGTCTGCTGCACTATATAGTTTGGGATTTGTGCTAGCTTGCGACCGATACACATGCTTGAGTCGACCATTCTGCTGAATATGTATGTACTGTTCGGTGGGTGGCTTGGCTTCTAAACCCTCTCACAAGTTTGTACTGTGTGAGTGGTGTAGGTTGGGTTCGAAGATCATGGTCTTCCTCCCCCAATGGCTGTTGGGGTTGTAGGGAGTGCGTGGTGGCTGCCACGCCTGTTTTGATCTTCAACGGTTATGAGTCGAGTTAGTTGCAGCTAGCACAGTGCATAGGTCTACATGGGCGCGACCAATCCGCCACACTGACTTTCCATGTAATCCACTTCTCAAATTAAATCGGGTATTTAATCTTAGCTTGTGTCTTGTGAGTTCATTTTGACCTATTTGCAATAATACAGACTATTCCTAACAAATAGTCCAATTTATTGCAGGAAGAAATGAACTGCTTCGGTTGTTATTCTCACGGTGTGCCGGTTCTCACGCGGAGCCGGTACTTTGATCCGGGTCTTATCAATTTCAGCGGATCACGTTGCAACCATGCTCTTTTGGGAAATAGTTGAAATCCCACCCTCCCGCCCTGATTTGATTAGTGGAAAGACATGTATATGTTTATACTTATAATTCTGCTCGTTGTATTTTTCTTCTTTCAGATCTGTTTCTTATCGAGACCCTTGCTTCCATGGATCCGACACCAATACACGCATACTCCCTTCCCGGGATTTGTATTGGTTGAATTTGGATTGCTTGGTTTTTCGACTCAGCTCGTGATCCATTGTTGCGTTTACTGCGGAAAATTCCGTGGAAGCCCAGTTATTCATGAATGTTTTTGTCTGCTGCACTATATAGTTTGGGATTTGTGCTAGCTTGCGACCGATACACATGCTTGAGTCGACCATTCTGCTGAATATGTATGTACTGTTCGGTGGGTGGCTTGGCTTCTAAACCCTCTCACAAGTTTGTACTGTGTGAGTGGTGTAGGTTGGGTTTGAAGATCATGGTCTTCCTCCCCCAATGGCTGTTGGGGTTGTAGGGAGTGCGTGGTGGCTGCCACGCCTGTTTTGATCTTCAACGGTTATGAGTCGAGTTAGTTGCAGCTAGCACAGTGCATAGGTCTACATGGGGTTTTCCGCCAGCGAACGCGACCAATCCGCCACACTGACTTTCCATGTAATCCACTTCTCAAATTAAATCGGGTATTTAATCTTAGCTTGTGTCTTGTGAGTTCATTTTGACCTATTTGCAATAAATGCTGGGATACAATGCATCCTGATATTTTGCAGCTTGCCTTCGGTGACTTCTGTACATAGAATATCAGTGAAACATTTCAAGAAAGCTAGTTTCCCTCCAACAAAATCAAAATATTCTCGCATTCTATCGGCATTCTATATTCTAAAACCTGCATGCAATATGTTTCAACGAAACTATTTTACCACAATTCCCAATTGGCTTAAGAATCAGCCTAAGAAATTGGACAATACATTAATTTCGTAATTTCGTTTTAACTAATTTACTCTCAAAACATAGTATATTTAAGGCATACGTCAACGGGGGTATAACCCTTAACCCATTCCCTCATATAAACGTGTTTTCACGCATATGCAAACAGAGTAGACCCAGATCAGACGGCTCCTAGAGGAGCCGTCTGATCAGGGTCTACTCTGCTTGTTAATAGAATTTGATAGATATGTTTCCTCACTTTCTAAAATGGCTACAATGTACCACTTTCCATAATTCATTATAACTATGTTTTTCATGAATATTCAATAGGTACTGGAATTTGCAATAAATATAGAACAAGGAAAGGGTTAAAGCGCGGTAAGCGACTGTATAAGACATTTGCAAACAGTGGAGACACAAATCAAAGGGCTCCCTAAGAAACCATTTCAGGGTTGCCACGCGTCAGGGAAAAGTCAGAGAAATTTAATTTTGTTCAAGGTTTGTCAGGGAATTTTGAGAACTGTCAGGGAAGTTTGAAAATATAGGCAACTGTCGGGGAATTGTCAGGGAATTTCGAAAACATGAGAATGAAGGTTATATTTTTAAAAAAAATCCATTAACAACGAATAACGTATTACAGAAATTATGACGGAAAGACCAAATTTCACGATGAAATGTGTCAGGGAAATTTGAAATTATGTCAGGGAAATGTCAGGGAATTGTCAGAGAAGTTTGTTCCTTCTGATTTGTGGCAACCCTGCATTTGATCTTGGTCTACACTGTTTGTCATAATAATCGTCTGTGCTAAAATTTGATAAATCTTTGGTTTAATAAAATGCTCAGAGAAGGAGGAGCCAGTTTAATCGATTTAGCAGGTTTAGTTAAAATTCAATATCACAGATGAAACTTTCCTGTATGACTTTGCTTTTCAATATTATAAGATACAGATATGTATTCGCCTATAACCCATTTAACCCTTTCCCTAATAACTCCATTTTACGCATGTGCAAACAGAGTAGACACAGATCATACGGCTCCTATAGGAGCCGTCTGATCAGGGTCTGCTCTGTTTGCTTATGGAATTGGATATACGTGTTTCTTTACTTTCTAAAATGGCTACAATGTGCCACCTTCCATTTTTTGTCCATGAATATTCAGTAGGTATTGAAATTTGGAATAAACATAGAGCAAGGAAAGGGTTAAACCGTATTTTTTTACCTATGTATACATCATTGATTACTCCAAATGCCACTTGCATGCTTTTCTCCATGAATACGCCTTTCTACACCTTTGCAAACAGGGTAGACCCAGATCAGACGGCTATTGTGTGCCTCAGAGTCTGGTCAGTTTGCTTATTGAGTAATATAGATCTGTCTCTACAGTTTCTGTTTTAGCAATTTTTTCTTGTGTAAATAGGCCTTTTTACCTTATTAATCTAATTAATATTCATGATGTCAGCCTTTCTAATATGAACTTTCATGGAGTAAATGGTTAAATTATTTTACTATTTTTTAGAAATAAATTGGTGATGCAAAGAACTGATCAGAGGATTTCCTATAGAAGTCATTTGATATAAGTCTACACTGCCTGTCTGTCTGCCTGTTTTTATTGGGGACACTTGGCATAATGCAGGAATTATATTGCTTTAGAATATGCCACTCAGACAGACTATGAAGCTTATTCTTTAATCCTATATGTTTTATTTTCTTTCGTACCTATACGCCAGACGAAACTAGAAGTGGTCGGGGTTTCTGTAGAGCATAAACCACATACAATGACAGCTGGAACATTTCAATGTCAGTAAACAACTTCTGTTCCTACTAAATCAATGCGAATCATCGTATTACTCTTTTCAGAGAAGACACGAAACCATAACTGTCATCCTTTTGTTAACCATTCTCTTGCTGTTCACGTCAATATACCTACCTGTAAATAGTGAAGACCCAGAAGAGACAGCTCCTACAGGAGCTGTCTCATCAGGGTCTGCACTATTTACAAGTTGATTTACAACCAGTGCACTCCACAGCAGTGATTTCACAGCGAAATACTTGTACACAGTGAAGATGTATGTAATTATACAACAGGACATGGGCGAAGAAGGAGAAATTTATTTTTTTAAATTCAGCAAGAGAAGGGTTAACCCTTTCGCCGCCATTTTCTCTGGAAAGCGACTCATAATATTTGTTTTAATTGGTGATTCTATGAATATCTTTGCAAACATTTTTGATCCAGATGAGACGCCAAGAACCTTTATCCCAGATGCATGTTAGACATTGGGTGAAACAGACTGCTCTTTCACTTTGACATTTATAATATTTTTTTCTGTTGAAAAAGTAATGTTTGTCAATGCAAAACTGGTTTATGCGTCTTTGAGGAAGGTCTATATCTGACGAACCTTTAGACAGTATCAGAATACATACAGCAAAAACTCACTTATCCGAAATAAAAGTGAATACCTAAATTTACAGGTAACAGCTTAATGCAGGATGAATGTCATACATAAAACTTCAAGGGGAGACCTGCATTAAGCTGTCTGCTGTTATAAAGACAAATAATGGTATGTATTTTAATATTTAGATTGGTGAGGTTTTACTGTTATTTGAATATAGAAAGCGCATTTTACGTGGAATGTTTCATTAATTGTTAACGTACGGTAAAACCTCGATACTACGGAATTTTAGTAATGAAAAAGTTATGTCTTTGTATGCAGGTAGCTGCTTAATGCAGGGCGAAAGTCATGCAGAAAGCTCATAGAGGAGCTTTCTGCATGACTTTCGACCTGCATTAAGCTGTCACCTGTGTTAAAGGTCAATAATTGTACGTATTTGAGTGTTCGAATAATCGATTTTTACGGTAGTTTCATTTAATATTCATTGAAGATTAATATGGGTAAGACTGATTTAAAAAAAAAAGATTAAGGAACGCTAGCATATTTATTCCTTTACCTTAAAGAGGCGCATTTTAACGCAAGCAGAGTAGATCCAGATTAAACGGCTCCTGTAGGAGGAAAAGTATATATGAGCTTCACCAGGATCAAACCTGTTAAGACTCAGGTTACATTTGAAATACACGTCAAGCGGACCTTTTTTATTTGAATGATGCAAACAAATCACTTAGTATACATGTTAACCCATTACCTCATAGGATACTTTTAAATCCAACCACTTTCAACAAATCTACCGAAAAGGAGCATTAAATAGAGAAAAGGAGTTTTTTTAAGAATTTTGTAGTTCGAAACCATTGTGATAAATAGAGCATTTGCTCATATGGGAGCAAATACTCTATTTATCACAATGATTTCAATAGGTGATTTTTACAGAGGCACAGAAAGGCGTAGTTATGGAAGAAAGGGTTAATCCATTCCCTTTTCTCTCTGACGTCTTTTGGTGTCTCTGTAAACGTCACTTTTTGAAACCATTGTGATCATAGAGAATTTTCTCCTTAGGAGCGAATGCTCAATTTATCACAATGTTTTCAAAAATGCACAAGTTGGGTTTTTTTCCATTTTATTAGTAAATGCTCTTTTCAATAGGTTCTCTCAAAATGGTTTCAAAACTACACCATTTTAGTTTTTCCTTTTTGTTAGTAAATGCTCCGTTTCAGCAGATTTATTCAAAGAGGTTGGGTCTTAAAATTGCCTATGAAATATTGGGTTAAATGGGTTTGTGGGTCAAGCTGCAGCACAGATTCTCCCACCTTGCAAAAGAATGTCCTGGTTTTTGTCCATTATTACAGTGACCCCATAAAATGGTTACACTGATCAATGAGATCGATGCCCCGTAAGTTTCAATATTAAACATTCTCTATCCAATATCATTCTAAACGATCTGACTCGCATTTGCTAAAAGCTTGGGTCCAGATGGTACGCCGAGTAACTCGGCGTCTCATCAGGATCCAAGCTGTTTGACACTCGGTCAGTAGTTTCCTCAAAACTTGAACACATCTGAAACCAGCAAAAAGTGTAACAGTCCAAAGTTTTTTAGCAAAATTTAATTTTTCAGCTTGAAAAGGGTTAAACTAATAATTGCAGTGTTTCGGAAAATAACTGGCTTTCAGATTAAGCAATCAAAGATAAATCGGTTCCGCAAGTTGGTCACGGTACAATCTGTATGGTATCCCCGGCTGCATCTGACTGAAGATGGCAGTAAATGCAATTTTCCATTTCCTGTTATCTTCTTTGCGGTCACAGCGATATAGACAACAAAGCTATCTCTCTTTCGCATTTCTGTTTTAAAAGCAGTGCAGTTGCACCGATATTTTAACCATTATTCTGCCGTGAAATGATGTCTGCTTCACCCCTTTCTTTCATATAAACGCCTTTTCACGCATTTGCAAACAGAGTAGACACCGATCAGACGGCTCCGTCTGATCAGGGTCTGCTCTGTTTGCTTATAGTATAATACATATCTCATTCTACAGTTTCTGGCTTAGCCAAAACATATTGTATACATGTCATCATAAAAAACAGCTAACAAATATTCATGATGTCATTATTCCTTACACGAATATTAACCCATTTGCTCCCACGATCCCATATATGGGACGTAGGCAAACAGTTTAGATTCTGACCAGACGCCGCATAATGCGGCGTCTGATCAGAGTCTACACTGTTTGCTGACAGGAATATCAATATAAAACAAAACTAAATTGAAAAGTTAGGTCATGCACCCCTCAGATAAAAAATGGAGTAAAAATGGAGCAATCCAATATATAAGCATGGAAGAATCCACTGCAAATGGAGCAAATGGGTTAAACAGGGAAAGGACCAAATGCTGATCTGTTGCAATATTTACTCACTTCCGATTCGTTAATTGTTTTAACCCTTTCCTCCATGAGTATGTATGTAAGAAATAATGACGTCATGAATATTAATTACCATAATTTGTTATAACAGCATATGAACACAGGAAATTGTGGCCATGGCAGATACTAGAATTGCATCTATATAATATCACGAGCAAATAGTACAGACCCTGATCAGACGTCTCCTATAGGATCTGGGTCTGCTCTTGTTTGCAAAGGCGTAGAAAGGAGTATTTAAAACATCATAGACCGAGTGTCATACAGCTTATTCCGAGTAACTGGGCATCTCATCAGGATCATGACTGTGTGTAACTGCTATTAACCCTTCGCCTGTTGAAACTTGACAGAAATTGGAAAACAGATTGGATCCAGAGTAATTCGGTGTCTCATCTCGATTCAAGCTGTTTGTCAATGGTTTCCAAAACGTTTTAACCCTTCGCTTGCTATTCACGTCAATATACCTACCTGTAAATAGTGAAGACCCAGATGAGACAGCTCCTGCAGGAGCTGTCTCATCAGGGTCTGCACTATTTACAAATTGATTGTGCAACCAGTGCACTCCACAGCAGTGATTGCACAGCGAAATACGTGTACACAGTGAAGATATATGTAATTATATAACAGGGCATGGGTAAAGAAGGAGAAATGTATTTT
This sequence comes from Azorinus chamasolen, assembly GCA_963576725.1. NCBI lineage: Eukaryota > Metazoa > Mollusca > Bivalvia > Cardiida > Solecurtidae > Azorinus > Azorinus chamasolen. The sequence goes on from OY755243.1 coordinate 76,944,468, forward strand.
AAAATTGAGCAAGCGAAGGGTTAACGAATCGAAAGCATGTAACAAATGTAGGACAACAGAACTTGAGAAAATATAAGCAGCCTAACGGTTAACCCTTTCCCTGTTGAATATTCATGTAAAATAATGACATCATGAATATTTATCAGCTGTATTTTAAGAAGGCTTATGTATACAGGACGTTTTGGTATTGGTAGAAATTGTAGAGTCAGATCTAATTTATGTTTCATAAGCAAATAGAGAAGACTCTGATCACAAGGCTGTAGCAGGGGCCGTCTGATCTGGATCTACTTTATTTTCAAAATTATATAAAGGAAAGGGTTAACCCTTACAATGCTGAATGTTCAAATGGACTATTCCAAAATTCAAGCTTACGGTGATGCATTAGGGATTTTTCAAAAGAAAAGTGTGAAATGACAAACAGTGCAGACCCTTATGAGAGGGCTCATCTAGAAGCCCTCTTACCTTGGTCTACAATATTTTGCAACTAATATTACTGATTCGTGTCCCGCACTGTAAGGGTTAGGCACACTTATGATATATACTTACTAATAATGGATAAACAATGTTCATAATATTATCAAGATTTATTAGGTGTTTTGGGATATATGTTATAACTCATAATAGTAACGAGTTAGTAACGCGTAGTATACAGATACTGCGTCATTAAAGCTACAGAAGATGTATTTCGAACTGTCACTGTCTGTAATAGCAAAATAATGGAGATATCTGTGATATACGTATTAACCAGTTCACTAACACAAACACCTTTTCGCGCATTTGCAAATAGTGTAGACCCAAATCAGACGGTTCCTGTAGGAGCTGGTTGATCAGGGTCTGCTCTGTTTGCTTTTGACATGATACATACCTTATTTTACACTTTTTGTCAAATCAAAAACTTTTACTTGAAATGTTTAACTTATAAAAATCCATTCAATAAATATTCATGATGTCATTATTTCTTACATGAATATTGAACAGGGAAGGGTTGATCGAAAAGTCATTGATATACTCAATGGTATTAAAGAGAAACTTTTGTACTCACTTTGTATCTGTAATTTGCAATACTTTCTGTTAACATATTTACCGATTCTCGCACATATACATGTATATGTTTAGTGCTTATTGTATAGCATGCACGCTCTGAATCGTGTTCAAATCATTAAACTATATGACATATATATGACATAATTATATACTTAAACGGCCATAAAAAAGATGTCTAATTGTTGGTCTGTAAGGCAACTGGGTAATTAATGCAGGTAAAACGTAATACAGAAAGCTCCTACATTAAGCTTCACTGTATTAATCAATAGTCAAAGGATGCTCATTAGTATAAAGTCAATATAGGAATAGAACACAACAGCTGAATAGACAGTTAGACCTAAAAATGGAAAAACACAACATGTAAAATATCAGTGAAATATCCTAGATAGTAAGAAACAATTTTCGTCTGTTATACATATAGCAAAACTAAATACAATTTAAGTGTCTGTTTTGACCTGAGGCTATGTTACAAACATCGAATTCTCTTTTTAAGTATTGGAGGAATTTCACATAGATCTCCTTAAATATAATTTTCTCGCATTCAATCATGGCATTATAACAGTTAGTTTCTTCTTTTTCGCAGTGCCCTGAACTCCAAACTACCCTATTTAGTGTTGCAGTACCCTAGACCCAGCCCAATCGATATTAACGTTTCATTAAGGCGTTATGTGACGTTATGTCTTATTATACTATAGCGTAAGTTGTGGAGTCACATGTTGTATTTTGTTTTCGATGAGTTTGGTTAACCCTTTCCTCCATAGGCTATTTTAGATCCAACATCTTTGGATACATCTACCGAAAAGGGGGCATTAACTAGAGAAAAGGAAAAAATAGAATTTTGTAATTTGAAACCATTGTGATAAATAGAGCATTTGCTCCTATAGGAGCAAATGTTCTATTTATCCCAATGGTTTCAACAGGTGACTTACACAGACGCGTAGAAAGGCGTATTAATGGGCCAATCAAAGCTTGAGAACCAACTCAGACTCAACTAAAAAGCTTTATTAGCATGAACCCCTGTGTTGCTGTGAGATTTCGTGTGTCATTGCCAAATGTCCGGCCTGACTTTTATTCTTCTTCAGTATACTGATTTATAAGTAATACAATAATCAACGTAATTAAAACCTATGTAGAATGTGATAGAATTGCACAATTGTCCCGAGTCTTGAAGAAATCAGTTCTTTAACTTGATCTTTTTCTATATCTATTTCTCATTCGGTGCTAGTTTTTAATCATATGTGTCGTATAGTAGAACCTGTCTTAAGCGGTTATTAATTTATCGAACATAAGACTTGTAAAAAGCAGGCAGGTAGTTGCTTATTGTAGGGCAAAAGTAAGGCAGAAAGCTCATATAGGAGATTTCTGTATTACTTTTGACTTACATTAAGCTACCACATGCCTTACAGACCCATAAGTTTACTTCTCTTTTGATAGCCCCTTAAGGTTGTATTATATTCATATCGCATCCGCAAGTATATGAAGGACGTTAACAAAGCTGCTGAGACAATGTATGTTACACAAGTAAATATGGAAATACCAGTTAAGTCTCACTAATATGACCACCCAAAAGAAGTATAGTTCTAATTCTAGAGTTTTAAAACATGTGGGACGAAGGTTATGCAACAAGCTCCCGTATGAACTTTCTACATTATTTTGCCCTTGTATTAAGCAAGTATCAATCTAAAATTAGATATCATAATTTGGTGATGTTCTATACCCTTGCACGTTAATGAGTCATCCGAATACAATTTCATATTTTAGAAAACATGAAACATCTAGTTAATCATCTGTTTTCGTAATAGATAATTAGTTAAGTAAGAGCATAAAATCATTAAGTAGTGTCAGTTTAACCCTTTCCTCCATAAATACGCCTTTCTTCGCCTCTGTAAAAGTCATTTTTTGAAATCATTGTGATAAATAGAGCATTTGCTCCTTAGGAGCAAATACTCTATTTATCACAATGGTTTCAATACTATACATTTCTAAAAGTGCCCTTTTCCCTAGTAAATGCTCCTATTCGGTAAATTAATTCAAAGAGGTTGGATCTAAAAATAGCCTATGGAGGAAAGGGTTAAAGCAGTAGCATGGCACAATTCTTGTTAACATATTTATTTTAACATATTTATTTGGCTATCTGGTTTATCTGGAAAAGTTTTCAAATTCTACTTTTCAGACAAATATATGAAACATAACGCGAATGTTTTCGTGAAAACTAATTGAGTATTTATGTGAGATATTAACAGAAAAAATGTCATGACAATTAAGTGGTTACGTGGTGTCAGAAATATGCCACCATGACAAAAAAGGTATATTCTGTCATTGCACATTAATGGGCCACTGCCGCCGTCGTCCGAACACAAATTTCTATTTTTAGATAAGTGGTAACATGAAACTTTTCTAGTTAGTCAATAAGTATATTGTGTTTTCGTGATAAATAACTACATGAGGGTAATATAAATTCATGAAGTGGTGGCAGTTTAAAACAAGATCGTGACAGAATTCGCGTTAAGATATATACATGTATCTGGATTTCGTGAAAAGTTTCCAGGTTTCACTTTCCAGATAACTATCTGAAAAATAATATAGAACTAGTTAAGTATGTTTGTGATATTATATAAACAGTAAATGTTCATGATAATTAACCCTTTCCTTCATTTAAAGGAATGTTCACGTATTTGCAAACAGAGTAGACCCAGACCAGAAGCCTTCTGATTAGGGTCTGCTCCGTTTGCTTATTGAAGTAATATAGATCTAACTCTACAATTTCTACCAATACCAAACATTCATGCGTACATATGCCAGGAGAAGGGTTAAGTAGTTAAGCGTTGTCAAAATACGCCACCATTCAACATACTGCCAGATGTAGGACAAACACACTGCAAGTGACGTGGACCTTTTTAACAGAAATTCATTCAGATTAATTATTAAATACAATCTACTTGTGGCAAGACGTCGTATGCATGATAAAGAATATTTGACATAATTCTCCGGCGGGCTAAGATGAATCATTTTCTGTCCTGACTTGACAATTTTCCAATTACTCTGGCCTTCACTTATGTAAATGTGTGATAGTAGTGTGCCTTTGTGCACATAGATTTCCTTTCCTTTCCATCCATTATTCATGAAGGCAGAACAGCCTGACAAAAATGCAATTACATAAAAGCACCGTTAACTAAATTACATACTTGTGTAATGCAACGTATGTTTATGTCCAAAACTGATTTTTTTATAGAATTGTTCACTTGTATAACCGTTTATAACCCTTTAGCATATGAGTATGCATAATGCATATGAGGAGAAATCAGATCATACATTTTGATTAGATTAGTTTATATTATGACTGGGACACAGGAAATTTGGGCCAAAGCAGAAACTATGTGATCGAATATATATCATTTCATAAGCAAACAGAGCAGACCCTGATCAAAAAGTTCCTACAGGAGCTGTCAGATAGGTGTCTACTGTATTTGCAAATGAGTTAAAATGCAAATCTATGAAGTAAGGGGTTAAACTTTTCCCTCATATTTATAAACGCCTTTTCACTCATCAGCAAACAGAGTAGACCAAGATCAGACGGCTCCTATAGGAGCCGTCTGATCAGGGTCTGCTCTGTTTGCTAATGGATTGTTGTAGACATGTTTCTTAAGTTTCTAAAATTTGCAATCTTCCATATTTCCTTGTAAGGATTTTGTCCATGAATATCCAGAAGGTATAATAAACATTGAACAGGGAAAGGGTTAAAGCATATCAAAGATATCTGTATGTCACGTTCCTGTGATCATGTAATATCTTAAGTAGGTTGCATAACGCTCTTCGTGGTGCCCGGTGTCTGTTGCTGTTAACTTTGTACAGACTGTGAGGGAAAATACCTCAACAGGGCTATGGAGAGCCGCATGTCAATAAAGCATACGTAAACGAGCTATTTTTTAATAAATGTTATACTCGGTAACTGTAAAACACATAATAACTTACCCTTACTACGCAATGGTCATTAAGACATTCTGTTGAATGTTAAGAGTCAAAGATGAGATACACATATTAATCCTTTCCTCCATAAATACCCCTTTCTACGCCTCTGTAATAACCACTTCTTGAAACCATTGTGATAAATAGAGCATTTGCTCCTATAGGAGCAAATGCTCTATTTATCACAATGGTTTCAAAACTCTAAAAGTTTACTTATCTCTAGTAAATGCTCCTTTTGGGTAGATTCATTCAAAGAGGTTGGGTCTAAATATAGCCTATGTAGTAAAGGGTTAAAATAATATCAAGAATAACTCCTTTACTTCTCCACCAAACCATATGTTGTGATCACTCTTTGGAATCAGTGACGACAATAACATACGGTTGAGAAATTGCGACTCTCTCTCTCTCTCTCTCTCTCTCTCTTTCTCTCTCTCTCTCTCTCTCTCTCTCTCTCTCTCTAGCTACAACTCAACAGATCGAATTGTAGGTTTTCATCCCTATACCTAATGCATATTCATGTAAGAAATAATAACATAATGAATATAACTTAGCTGGTTTGTTATTTTATGATTTTATAATGTTTGGCCATGACAGAAACTTTATTATGAGATCTATATGATTCCATAAGAAAACAGATCAGACCTTTATCAGACGGCTCCTATATGGATATACATGTACTCTGTTTGCAAAGAAGTCCAAGGGAGTCATCAAGTAGAGGGTAACAACAGATGGTGGCTGAGTGCGAAACGCAAATGATGCAGATAGTCCCTTGAAGGACCTTTTTAGTATCACTGTTGTCATACGACATTTGAAAAACATTTGAAGTTTTCCTCTCAGGCTCATAATATTTATATTATTTTCTGTTTACCTTATGCAGATGTGTGCAAATAATTGCTGTGCAATTATCTATGTGTCAGGTAGTCAGTGTGTAGATTTTGTCCAAAACTACCAACAAAACTAGAATTTGTTGTCACGACAAGCTTCCAAATGTAAACAACACGCACATCTATTTTTGTTAACCCTTGAATGTGTGAACAGAGTGCGCTATCATTAGCAAACACTGTAGTCCCAGATCAGAGGGCTCCCAGGGGAGCCCTCTGATCAGGGTCTGCACTGTTTGTCTTTCAAAATCCTCTAGCAAAATTCACCCTTTCATATTGTATGGACTCTATCAATAAAACAATGATGGGCCATTCCACTGTGTAAATTCAGCGTTGAAAGGGTTAATAATCTGCGCATCAGATATTCACAGAAACAAGGACCATTTGTTGAAACAATTCCCACCCCAATGGTTGGAACAAAACTTTTAAGTAAACCCTTTCCCTGTTCTACAGTTATACCAAATTTCAATACCTACTGAATATTCATGGACAAAATAGATATATAGTGAAATATGAATTTAGAAACTAAAGAAAAAAATCTATCAAATTATTTTAGCAAACAGAGCAGGCCCTGTAGGAGCCTCTGATCTGGGTTTACACTGTTTGCAAATGCGAGAAAATGTGTTTATATGAAGGCTTAACCATTAGAATATGAATATTCAGATATTTTCCTGTTTTACTGGTTACCTAATGAATATTCATGTAAGAACTGATAACACCATGCATATTGAGTACATAATTTTTTTATAATACCATATGAAAGACGTAAAGGAAATTGTGGCCATGGCAGACACTTTAAAGGCATTTTGAAAGGAGTGTTGACCCATTAACCCCATGCTGTGTATTTTGGGAGTTGACTGTCAGGGATCTGATACACAAATTGATAAGGCGGGCAACCATCACAGAGGACCAATGTATAATTGCATAACTTTATCTATTATGGCTATGGACCCTGACTGGACACTGCAGGAGCACAGCTGGATAATGTGTATATAGATGGGGGGTCACTTATATAAGGAGCTTTGAAATGCCTTTAAAATCAGATCTATATAACACCACACGCAAGCAAAGCAGATTATTTTATAAGCAAATAGAGCAGACCCTTTACCTTTTCAAGGCGGCGTCTGATCAGGGACTTCACTTTTTGTCTCAATCTCTATTTCTATATCTTTGCTTTATTCCTCTGAAAATTTCCATTTATTTATACATTACCTTATTTTTACTGAACGATTTAACAAACTTGGATTACAGACGACAATTAGACATTGGCGCCGAAAGGTTTAAGACGCATTTAAATGCCTTTGCAAACAGAGTAGACATAGACCAGACGAATCCATACATATGAACCGTCTTATTGGGGTATATTCTGTTTGCAATACCGTTTAAAGGTGTTTCTATCAAAGCATAAAAGGTTAACTCTTTCGGTGTCGAATTTTGTCGTCTGCAAAATTAGACATCTGCTACAATTTTCATTTTTTATTTTTCTTCATGTTTTATTTAGGAAATAGTCACACTAACAAACACTTTGGATCAAGATGAGACGCCGAGTCACTCGGCGTCTCATCTGGATCCAAACTCATTGCATAGGAAATTACAGATGTGACTTTGGCAGCGAAAATGTGACATAATCAATACAAATGTATACCAGAAGACACACTCCTGCAGGCATTATCATTCACGTGAGTCTCGTGTTCTCTTAGGCATTAAGCTAAATCTCGTTATACAACAAAACAAGTTTACAAAACTCCCCTACCTTTTTAACTCTCATCCTGCTGTCAAGATTGAAGTTTGTTCAAAATCTGATCTGGAACAATACTTACATACTTTCTGATGCCCTCAAGCTTTTTCAGAAATCATTGACCAAGTGTCAAATAGCTTTGAGTCTGATTAGACGCTGAGTGTCTCTGTGTAGCATATGGAGCCAAACTGTTGGTAAATGCCGACCATATCCCGTTTGTGGGATGGAAGTAAAGTTTATGGCATTTGAAAGCCTTGCATTTGTATGAAAACGATGTTAGTGATATTTTTCTGCTGCATAGAGTCTGTTTCTACTTCAGTACATTGTAGTTAAGGCGGAAATCCTATTACGATTCTCATGAGTAAGACTAGTTATGTTTTCCTGGTATCAAATTTTCATATGATAGGCCAGTAATGAGGTTTCTTAGTGAAAGCTGCCTATCTATTTTGCATATCTATGGCTATTGAAACCATTAGCCGGTATAAGACCTGATACACGCTGCATGTCTTATCGGATCGAGGCTTAGATTGCAATAATTGATTCATAGCTTCAATCTAACCCTTTCCTTTATAAGTACGCATGTCTACGCCTCTGTAAAAGTCACTTTATGAAACCATTGTGATAAATAGAGCAGTTGCTCCAGAGGAGCAAATGCTCTATTTATCACAATGGTTTCAAAACTACAATGTTCTAAAAGTGTCCTCTTCTCTAGATAATGCTCCTTTTGGGTAGATTTATTAAAAGAGGTTTGATCTAAAAATAGCATATTAAATAGTTATGCCCCTTTGTTCAAAATGTACATGTATAGGTTAGTCTGTCTGTTGATTTTTATTCTGTACGGTTTCTCAGCGACTGCTGACTGGAATTGTACGAAACTTGACATGATACTTTATTATAAAGAGGAGATGCGCATCCAATAACAGTTTTACAGTTTGTCTATTTCCTTACATTGTTATACCCCTTTAAATTTGGTATATCGGTCAGTCTGTTGACTTTTTTCCGGGCGGTTTCTCAACAACTGCTCACTGGAATCCAATGAATCTTGACATGATGCTTTGGCGTAAAGAAGACATGTGCATCCAAATATAGTTTTCCAGCTGACTGATTTTTTCCAAAGTTATGCCCCTTTATTTAAAAGTTTTGTGTCTGTCTGTTTTTAAGTAACCGCTGACTGGAATCCCATGAAATTTGACATGATGCTTTATTATAAAGAGGAGATGCGCATCCAATTATGGTTTTTTGGTTGATTTATTTTCTTACTAAGTTATTTCCCCTGTTTAAAAGTTTTTTTTGTGTTGTTCAGTCTCTTGACTTTTATTCCGCACGGTTTCTCAGCGACTGCTGACTGGAATCGTACGAAACCTTATATGATACTTTATCAAGAATAGGAATTGTACATCCAATAATAGTTTTACAGTTTATCTGTTTCCTTACATAGTTATGTCCCTTTGATTTTTTATCTGTTGACTTTATTCGCGCGGTTTCTCAGGAACTGCTCACTGGAATCCAATGAAATGTGACATGCTGCTTTGCCATGAAGAGGACGTGCACACCCAATTACAGTTTTCCAGATGATTGATTTTGTTACAAAGTTTATTCCCTTTGTTTAAAAGTTTTGTGTTGGTCCGTCTGTTGACTTTTATTCGTCGCGTTTTCTAAGTAACCGCTGACTCGAATCCATTGATACATGACATGATGCTTTATCATAAAGAGGACATGCGCATCCAATTATAGATTTCCAGTTTATCTATTTCTTTACAGAATTATGCCCCTTCGAATTGTACAAAGCTTTTTAATGTGCCAGTCACGTTTGTGTGGGTATTAATCACCCTCAGTGATAGTTCTAGTTGCTAAGGCAGACAGAGCAGACCCAGATCCTGTAGGAACCCTGTCTGATCTGGGTCTACTTTGTTTGTAAATGTGCCGAAAGGCGTCTCTGCTATGTTAAGAGTTAAACAACAGAAATCCAAATAAGATATCATGCCCATTCCCTATACGTTCAAACTAGTCTTGACATATTAATTTTAATTTTATATTTTCTTATTCCAAGCGAGCGGCGAGGAATAATGATGTACCCACTTTTGGGCGAATTGCATAACTCCATCCTATCCACCTTCATCTAGCTAAGCACGCCTTGATTTGCATCACTCAACAGCTTGGAACTGATTCAGGAGCCGAGTACCTCGGCGTATCACCCGGATTTAAAGCTAGTTAACACTCCGTCAATTGTTTCTCAAAAGTTTGACCTACTCAAATAAGTGTTCATTGCTTTAGTTTGGAGCTTAAGCAGCAAGATGAGGGTTAATCAAATTCCAAGAACGAAACAAAACTGGCATCTTTTTTGTGTTTCTGTTAATGAAAATCATATCTGTAGGATTTCAACTCTTATCCCGCTATCCGAGATCTGACCCGCATATATTTGTAAACAGCTTGGTTCCAGATGAGACGCCAAGTAACTCGTCGTCTCACCAGGATCCAAACTGTTTGACACTCGGTCAATAGTTTCTCAAAAGCTTGATCGAATCGGAAGTAGTCAAAATTGCACCATATGTAAATTTGAGCGTAAATTTTTTACAGAGGTGTATGTGATGGTAAATATGAAACTTGTCAGACAAAGATGCGTACGCAAATACTATAATCGTCATTTCTCCACCAAACCCAATACTGTGGGTACTCTTTAGAATCATCTCTTTGAGACTATTCTGAAGAGTGATCACAGTAAAGGGTTTGGCGGAGAAATAAAGGAGTTATTCTTGAAAATGTTTGAATTTACACATCTTATCTGGAGTTCTGTACCATTTTTAAGATGTGTTAATTATCTGCATTCAGTGTTCTTTATCTCATAGAAACGCATTATAACGCCTTTGCAAACAGAGCAGACCCTGATCACTGTGTGCTCTTTTTATGTCACCTCATATCTGTGATCGGGGGACACATTGCTTGTTTTCTGTCTGTTGGTTGGTTGGTTGGTTTGTCTGTCATAACTATTGGTTGGTTGGTTTGTCTATTTGGCCTCAACTTTAACGTTGGCGATAATTTTGTCGCAATACCTAAAAAACACTTGGCGTGCATGTCAAAGGTCGTATCGGGGGCATAGTGCTTCACAAACACATCTTGTTACTAATAGAATAATTCAGACCAGAATCTACAATTTCTGCCATATGGACTAATTCCAGTATTCATATATCATTATAAAAAACCAGCTAATTCATATTCATGACGTCATTATGTCGTACACAAATACCCGTGTAGTAAATGGTTATATTAATAATTCATAAGTTTATAAGATGTATTAGTTACGTGCATTCGGTGATAAAGAATCCTCGTCCTTGGAATACGTGTGGGTCTTATCCTATCAGACATTGCTAGCGTCAACAGCCGAATTATGGTATCCAGTATCCATTTACTTCATGCATATTAATTAGCTGCAGGTTTATAAGGATAATGAGCATATGAATATTGGGCCATGGCAGAAACTGTATAATTAGATTTGTTATTCCATAAGCGTACAGAGCAGAGCCTGATCAGACGGCTCCCACAGGGATCGTTTGAGCAGGGTCTACGCTGTCTGCAAAGGCATTAAAATGCCATACATATGGAGTAAAGGGATTTGTCACATAAAAGGTAAAAGGTCGCAGTGGATGACAAGCAAAACGACAGATTGATAGATACATACATTTCAGAGTTCGGGAAGTCGCTGGGATCACTTCTGTCAGATGTTTGTATCAGAAGGAAAACATCACTGATTGTTTCGAGGCGAATGTTCATCCTGACACTTAAATCAGACGACGTTCAGATGAAATAGATTTTCTATTTGGCTCTAAAGAGTTAAAGCCTTTGCTAATTATTTCAATTTGAACAAATTCTCGACCTCAGGATACGTCTGAGTCCTGTCTTATTAGACATTGTTAGGACAATGCTATCCAGTATGCCGCATAGAATGTCTCGGCGGGTAATTGCCACACGAGAGATGAACAGATACATACATTTAACCATTACAATGCTGAATTTTCTTACATTCAAGCAGGTCAAGCTTATGGTAAATAATTAGGATTTGTTTCTAAAAAAGCGTAACATGACAAACAGTGTAGACCTAGATGAGAGGGCTCCTCTAGGAGCCCTCTCATGTGGGTTAACACTGTTTGCGAAGGACATTAGTGACTGTAAGGGTTAAGGTTAGATCATTCCATATCAGATGCCTGAAAAATACAAATTGGTACATTGATGTTGAATAAACTCTTTCACCGTCCAAGTCGCTAGAAAACGATTCATATGGTTTGCTTCAATGAGCGACTATTTGATTACATTGGCAATCACTGTAAATGACATAACTCTGCGTCTCATCAGGACCCAAACTGTTTGTCTCGTCGCTTACGGTTTAGAGAAGAAATTGAAGGCCAGGCCACTCTGAAATTTAAAACCTGTAGACGATGTAGTTTCAAGACGAATACTATTTGACGCCAAACTCGAATCACAAATGTAAAATGCTCCTTGTATAATGTTGAACATACAGTTGAACTTCGATATCTCGAACTTCAAGGGACCATGCACATTAGTCATTCGATTTCTAGTCTGGACAACTTTGCAAGTTCACAGCTTAATGTAGGTCTAAAGTAATGCTGAAATCTCCTGTAGGAGGTTTCATCATTACAATCGACCTGCATTAAGCTGTCACATGTGTTTCTAGATATGTGTAGTGATACATTTTAGAACAATTCTGCATTGCAAACTTTGGAAGGACCGAACTTTTAATTCGAGTTATCCTGAAGTTCGAGTTATCCGATTCGAAATATCGAAGTTCAACTGTACAATATATTGTATCAAAGTGCACATGTATCTACTCCAAACGGTTTATTGAATAGTATCCACCCCAAATTTCAATGACTGTTTACCTCATTAATATTCATGTCAGAAATAATGACAATGAGAATATTTATTAGCTTGTTTTTATTCCCCAAACGGCGGGCATATAGTAATCGCATTGTCCGTCCTTCCGTCCGTCCGTCCGTCCGTCCGTCCGTCCATCCGTCCGTCCGTCCCAAATGTCGTGGCCCTTCTATAACTTCTTTATCCGTGAATGGATTTCAAAATAACCTGGCACAAATGTTCACCATACAAAGACGATGTGTCGCGTTTAACTACTAGGTCCATGGGTCAGAGGTCAATGTCACAGGGTACAATTACTTTGTAACAACTTTCGTCTCTGGCCTGTAACTTCTTTATCTATCAATGGATTTCAATATAACTTGGCACAAATGTTCACCACACTAAGACGATGTGTTGCTTTCAACACCTAGGTCCATGGGTCAAAGGTCAATGTCACAGGGTACAATTACTTTGTCACAAATTTCGTGTCCGGTCTGTTACTTCTTTATATATCAATGGATTTCAATATGAATTGGCACAAATGTTCACAGACGAAGAGGATGTGTCGCTTTCAACTCCCTGATCCATGGGTCAAAGGTCAAGGTCACAGGGTACAATTACTTTGTCACAAATTTCGTGTCCGGTCTGTAACTTCTTTATATATCAATGGATTTCAATATGATTTGGTACAAATCTTCACCAGACAAAGTTGATGTGTCGCTTTCAACTGCCCTGGTCTATGGGTCAAAGGTCAAGGTCACATGGTACAATAACTTTGTCACAAATTTCGTGTCCGGTCTGTAACTTCTTTATCTATTAATGGATTTCAATGTAACTTGGCACAGATGTTCACCAGACAAAGACGATGTGTCGCGTTTAGCTCCCTGATCCATATGTCAAAGGTCAAGGTCACAGGGTACAATTACTTGTTTATCTGTGAATGGATTTCAAAGTTACCTGGCACAAATGGTCATCACACAAAGACGATGCGTCAACTCCCTGGTCAATGAGTCAAAGGTCAAGGTCACAGGGTACAATTTTGGGGGGCATTTGTCACGTGACTGTGACAGCTCTTGTTTTTATTATGGCATATGAACACGGAAGGTTCTGGCCGTGGCAGAACAGTTAGAATTAGATTTACATAATTTCTTAAGCAAACCGAACAGAGCCTGCTCAGACGGCTCCATATGAAATGAGTCTGCTCTATTTTCAAATGCGTAAAAAGGCGTTAGTATGAGATATAAAACTAAACACGCCTTTTCAGTTACATATAAATGTGCATGTACTTAATTTGATACAATTACATGTAAATGTACTACACGCTTTTGATACATACATCGGGCAGTATTCCTACTCGAATAACGCGAATCATGGTATATCATTCTCAAAGTGACTCATATTTATGTAAATAGTCACGTGAGGGTGCGTCTTTTTACACCTCGGTAAACAGAGTAGATCAAGACCAAACGGTTCCAATAAGGTCCTCTGTTTGCTTATGGAATAAAATGGATTAGATCCATTTCTGCCACGGCCTAAGATTTTCTCTCATCATATGCCATTATGAAACTTTGGCTAAGCTATATTACTGATTTCGTTATTTACTGTATGAGTATTAATGGAGTAAAGGATTAAGCACTGATAGCGTACTGTTGTGAAAACAAAGGACAATCACAGTTTATAAACAAAATAGACTCCCCGCCAACGTATTGTATTGTGTCATTGCAATTCTTGTTACATATACTAGTAATAATTCCATAAAGTTTCTTCGAAGCACCACCACGAATGTATTTTACCCTTTCTATGATAATTTTCGTTTTCAATATGTAACTCATTCCCTCCTAGACTTTTTATACACAACTTCTTTGATTTAATCTACCGAAAAGAAGCATTTACTATAGAAAAGGAGAATTTTTAGAATTGTGTAGTTTTGAAACCATTGTTATAAAAAGAGTATTTGCTCCTATGGAGCACATGTTTTATTTATCACAATGGTTTCAAAAATTGAGTTTTACAGAGGCGTCAAAAGGGGTCAGTAGGAAGGAATGGGTTAAACCGAGACTGTATTTTCACTCGAGTAAGCACACGTGTGTGGCTTTTATGATATTCTGTTGTTATATGTATTATGTTGTTATATGAAATTGTATGCTGCTGGTATTAGTTTATTGCATGTCCCATGCGGTAACTATGAATTTATCTACTGGAATAAGGACAGCTTATGTCTGAGTCCCTATTTAGATTTTTTTTATGAGACCATAAAAATAATGATGTGGATTGTTTTTTCCTATCCTTCTGAGTTGGATGTGCCATTACTCTATAGTTTGATTAATATTCATTAGCTGGTAGGAAGTAGCCAATCAGTTTGAAGATGTAAGTCACATGGCCATCAAAGAACGCTACTACGTCATTACCTGGGGATTTTCGGACGAGATGGAGGAGAATACAAATTCAGTTGAACCACATCCTCCCATCCTCCTCCTAATTCATTTCTTTTATTTTTAAACCATTGGCTACTTTCCTCAGGCGATCTTTATTCCGCCCAGATTTGTTCAAGACATAAATGCTTTACATTTTTTTTTATTTTAGTATAGACTCAGATGGAGATAATGTCCAATTACAAACAAACTTCATGGCAGAAACTGTAAAATCTGATACGTATTATTTTATTAGAGAATATCCTGATCAGATGACTCCCCAAAGGGAACCTGAGTTTTCTTTGTTCGCAAAGGTGTACGTATCTATCAAGTATACGGCTGAAGTCTACCTGCAATTAGCTGCCATCTGCCTTTAACTCCCTTGGCGCCAAATTTAAAAGTGTCGCCTGCAATAATAATTTCATATTAAATATAATTCTAAACTAAATAATAAAGATATATTAGTAAAAACATTAGTATTTAAAAATCTGTATGCTTGGACTAAAATAACACAGAAAAGGCGGCATCTGATCTGGGACTGCACTGTTTTCAATGGTGCCAACAGGCGACATTGGCGCCGAAAGAGTTAACAATTATTCCGCGGTCTGACAGTCATTTTGCAAACAGCTTGAACGTCTCATCAGCATCCAAGCTATTGGACACGCGGCCAATAGCTTCTATAAGCAAGCTTCATCGAATCGGTCAGAGTCAAAATTAAACAGATTCAAATTAGAGTTGACATCATATTTTATAGAGAGGATAAGAGTTACGACACAGCGCTATACTTCTTTTTAAAGAATACTCGTTATTTAACCCTTTCCCTGATGAATATTCATATAGGAAATAGTGACGTCATAAATACTAATACGGTTATTTTTATAATGGTATATGAACACAGCATATGTTGAATCAGACAGAAGCTGTAGAATCAGATCTATATTACACCATAAGCAAACAGAGCAGGCCCTGATCAGACGGCTCCTATGGAAGCCGTCTGATCTGGGTATGCTCTGTTTACTTCTGAAATAATATAGATTTCATTCTACTGTTTCTTCCCGAGTCAAATTGTCTTGTGTTCATATGCAATTATATAAAATAATCTAATACATATCAATTATAATATCATTATTACTTACATGAATATTCATGGAGTAAAGGATTAATGATAAATACTGTTGAGCCTGTGCTAAAATGTCCATTTATTACAGACTCTTAAGAACTGTTCTTATAACTGCATAAAAGCTGAAAATTATATCCCCGGTGATAAGGTTTATTGAAGCATTTAGAGATAGGCAAATTATAAACTTCAACGGTCACGGCACTGCGTCTGAACTAACTTTGTCTGCTTCGTCTCGCATTTTTTGAAGCTGTTATTTATCAATACACTACCATTACATGTTACTACGGCTTACAAATCTCACAATATTTCTCCCTCTGTCTATGTGTCTTTGTTTCTCTCTATCTCTCTGTGTATCTGTGTGTGTATGTGTGTGTGTGTGTGTCTCTCTCTCTCTCTCTCTCTCTCTTCTCTCTCTCTCTCTCTCTCTCTCTCTCTCTCTCTCTCTCTCTGTCTCTCTCTCTCTCTGGCTCTGTCTCTCTGTGTGTCTCTGTCTGTCTATCTAGATCTCTATCTCTCTGGCTCTGTCTCCCTCTCTGTGTCTCTGTCTGTCTGTCTAGATCTCTATCTCTCTCTATCTCCCTCTCTATCTTCATGAATCTTTATATCTCTATCCACACTTTCCGCCTATAGGTCTCCTTGCATACTTGTCTTACAAATGTTTGGAGAGCTGAAACTTTGACAACAATCCAATTAACCCTTACAATGCGAGTCACTAATGCCCTTTGCAAATAGTGTAGACCTATATGAGAGGTTTCCTAGAGGAACCCTCTCATCAGGGTCTACACTGTTTGTCATGTTACACTTTTTCTTAGAGCAACCCCTAAATATTCATCGCAAGCTTGACCTGTTTGACTTTTGGAATAGTCCATTTGAAAATTAAGCGTTGTATGGGTTAAATTTTAGTCTGATGAGCAAGTTATTTACACACATTTTTGACCCACTACATTTTCAGATTTCAAGCTATTATCAATACATTCAGCGTGTCAAACAGTTCGATCATCTGGGTCCAAACTGTTTGCAAAGATAATCACGGATCCGCCGGTAACGGGCTGTAGGTTAAACATATTTCGGTAAATAACTACGTGTATGAAACAGCAAGCTTGCTTACTTCATAGAAGTTGAATATTGAATATGAACTAGAAATGTGATACCATTCATTACTGCAATGATTTTCCATGACCGGGAACGAATTAATCTGGTAAAATTAAAATGTGCAACGCCTTCTGCTATTTCATTGAACTAATGAAAATAAATTCATTTCTAGACATTTTCCAAATGACATGGCTGTATTATTTCATGTAAGGTTTCCTTCGTTCAGGAATAAACGGAATGTTCGTTACATGCATGAAACATTAGTTGCCCCATATCGGTGCCTATAGGAGCCGTCTGATCAGAGTCTGCCCTGTTTGCTAATGGATTTTGAAAGATCTGTTTCTCTAATACTATAAAACATGGCTACACTTTTCAGATTCTATATTTCATTAAAACTATTTTGTCCATGAATATTCAAATTCAGGTACATGTATTGAAATTCGGAATAAACTTAGAACATGGAAAGGGGTAAAGAAATAGTGAGTGTATCTCTTATCTAGCTTTAGTATTACAGAAAAACTTCTATAACGGCCAAAAATACATCAAGTATTTTGTGTTAAAGGCAGGTGGCGGCTTAAAAGCAAGGTGAAAGTAAAACAGAACGCTCCTATAGGGCGTCCTGTTTTGACTTTCACCTTGCTTTAAGCAGACACATGCCCTAAATCACAACTAATTAACACACTTTAATGGCCGTTGTAGAGAGATTTTACTGTAGGTACATTAATGAACATTCCAATGTTGCATTGCTATAACAACTACAATATGTACCATTATAAGAGTTCGTGTTATCTCTTTTTAGTTGATTAATTTGTATATTGAAGATAACATACAGACGTTTGAAGTAATGCGTTTGAATATTTATTAAATCTCTGCATGCTTGCCACGAACTTGTGATTATCTATACAAACTGTACTCTGAAAACATTGTTGTCCATTGAATTCTGAAAAGTAGGAAATCCTTCGAAAGCAAAAAATAGCAATGTGAAAAGAGAAAATTGCAGACTCGGTTTTATTGAGTCTGTTAATGAGCAGTTATTAAAAGTGCAACACTACTCACGCACCTCTTGAGTTATTTCCTTCATTCCTCTTCAAAATGTGTAGTCCGGCACCAAACGGTTTGTTGGATTCGCCGTGTCATTCGACGAGTCATCTGAAATTGCGTAGGTACTCACGAATTCGCCACTTAAGTGCAATGAGATAAAGGCATTTATTATACTGCAAAGTAAAATCCTCACTTCTGATTGGTTAACTAGCCGTGTACATGAGTCCATGTACCCTGTGAGCTGACAGGGTACATAGAAATTCCCCATGGCAGGCCCCACATATTATGGTCAGAAAGAAAAAGACCGACTTCCCGACTCGGCTAAACAATAGCAAAATTCATAATAGACAACTATTGATACGTAAAGAAAAAACTGCAGAAATGGATTAAAAAACATCATTGTTTGAAATGACCAATAAAACAGTTTTTAGAGGAGTTATTATTATCGTCCAGCTACCTATAATAACACGAACGCCGATGAAATACAATACACACCACTTCGGATACCTTCAGGTAGAATTAATGTATTGGGGCGATTTTATGGGAATTAGCGTGTTTAGCGATTCAACATGCCAAAATGTATTTATATAAATTATCCGAACCGTAAAACTTTGCAGTATAATAAATTCGTTATACAGTTCTTTCCCATGGTACATGACGATTTATTCCCGGCTGGTAAAATCATGTAACCCTCGCCTAACGGCTCGGGCAACATGACTTTCCTCAGCCGGGAATAAATCGTCATGTACCCTGGGAAAGAACTGTATAACTAACATTATTGTTCGGCTTTGTTAACCCTTTCCCTGTTCAATACTCATGTAAGAAATAAAGACAGCATGAATATTTATTAGCTCAATTTTTTAATTAAATTTTCCAGGATTTTTAGTTTGCTTTGACAAAAACTGTAGATACAGATCTGTATCATGTCAAAAGCAATCAGAGCAGATCCTGATCAGACGGCTCCTGTAGGAGTCATCTGATCTAGGTCTACTCTGTTTGCAAACGCATGATTGCTTATATATGTTGCAATTTAAAGTAGGTAAAAAAGAGTTTTTAAAACATAACACATTTGACGGCAGTATAAGAGTTTGCAACTTGGCACCATTCCATGATTTTCAACACAATACACAATCTTGTCAACAACATGTACAAGGTAGGCCACGATTTCCGTGCTATCTTTTACGAAGAGTAGTAAGTTAATTTTTGAAACTTATGAACAACCTATAACCTTTGAACAACCTATTTTACACAAGTTTCACCCACTGCATTTTCAAATTTCAAGCCATAATAGGTTTGTCTGCTAAAATGCAATTATGGTGTCAAACAGTTTAGATTCTGATGAGACGTCGAGTTACTCGGCATCTCATCTGGGTCCAAACTGTTTGCAGATGTTATAACGGATCCACCAACAGCAGGCTAACGGTTAATATATCGTGATGCACGGGAATGTACTCGATCTAGCAGCTCCCAATGATATACGGGTTTTAATGCAGAATATAAATTTGTCCCAACGCCAGACAAGAATAACAACTGTGTATTTCCGAAGACAAACATAGTACCAAGGAATAACAGTAGAATCTGTCTATAGCAATTGCGATAATGATACACATTGGACTTTATACTATTCCTCCTGCTGTAACCATTTTCGTCATGAATATTCATATAAAAATAATGACGTCATGAACATTAAATAAATTAATTTGTTATAATTGCACATTGACACAGGAAGTTTTGGTCATGGCAAAAAGTGTAGAATCATAACTATATTATATCATAAGCAAACAGAGCAGACTCTGATCAGATGGCTCCTATAGGAGCCGTCTGATCTGGGTCTTCTGTGTTTGTAAGACGCAGAAATGCGCATTTATTGAGTAAAAGGTTAACCAGGTCTCTCATGAATATTTATACTAGAAGTCATGACTATAGATAAGCATTAACCTATTTGTTACAATGGCCAATGAACAATCCAAGGGAATTGTTGGCCATTTCATAAACTGCAGTCACCATTTGTGTAATTCAAAACGTAAACAGAGCAGACCCTTGTTTGGAAAGGCGAGTAAAACGATTACAGTAAAACCTCCCTATAACGACCACTAATTTGTGTTAATTAGTTGGTATTTTGGGCAGGTGGTTGCTTAAAGCAATGGGAAAGTGAAACAGAACGCTCCTATAGGAGCGTTCTGTTTTGCTTTCACCTTGCTTTAAAGACGATTTCGGTGGTAAGTTCTGCGCAGCTTTGTGCGCAGAATACTCTCTACAAAGGAAACAAGCGTACCGGTATTCTGGATAACGCAATTTTCGGACAACTGATTTCGGCCAGCATTTATAAACATTTAATCATGTCTCAATGTGATCGGCTGATGTCCGTCGTCTGTCGGCGTGCGTCGTCCGTTGTCGCTAGTCAACAATTTGAACCTTTAAAAATCTTCTGTTCTGAATCTACAGGTTTCTCAGCTTTCATATTTGGTACATAACATCAGTTATAGGTCCTCTACAAAGGATATATAAATTATGCCCCTGGGGTCAAAGTTGGCCCCACCCAGGGGTGCCTTGTTTTCTATAGAAACATATAGTAAATCTTTGAAAATTTTCTCCTCTGAAACGGGAAGGTTCTCAGCTGTCATATAGCATCATGTTCAGGTCGTCTAAAAAGTTACATAAATTATGCCCCTGGGGTTAAAATTAGGCCCGTCCCAGGGGTGGCCAGTTTTCAATAGAAACATATAGTGAAAACTTTGAAAATCTTCTCTGAAAATGGAAGGTTCTCAGCTTTCACATTTGGCATATAGCATCATTTTCAGGTCCTCTACACAAGTTATATAAATTGTGCCCAAGGGGGTCAAAATCGGCCCGGGTGACCAATTTCTATAGAAACATTTAGTGAAACATTTGAAAATCTCCTCCTCTAATTGTCCGGTGAGCGATATCAGGGTCATCATGGTCCTCTTGTTTTAGATATTGTCACTGTTTCAGCTGTTTTGGTAGGGGTTACCTAATGCTTATTTCCATCAAATTATTCTGAATTCAGACCATTGGTATTGGAGAAGAGGAGATTTTGCGATGTTTTCTATATCTATAAGGAAAACGGGTCTGCCCCCGAGCAGCCATGTTTTTTAGATGGTTTTAATTGTTTTGGTAGATAGTCACCTAATGATCACTTATTTTTAAAACTGACCATCGCTTTTGATTTGGAGAAGAGATTTATAGATTTGTCTTTTGGTTTCCATGGCAACCAGAGTTCTACATAGATCCAACCCATTTTAGCTATTTTGGTAGGGAGTTACCTAATGATTACTCTGAAATACTAAATTATTCTGAAATCAGACCATTAGTTTTGGAGAAAAGATTTGAAGGTTTTGCTATGTTATCTATGTATACATATAATTATATGAGGAAAACAGGCCCCGCCCCTAGCGGCCATGTTGTTTTAGATATTGTCATGGTTTTAGCTATTTCAGTAAACAGTCACCTAATGATTATTTCCATAGAATTATTTTTAAATCTGACCATTGGTTTTAGAGAAGAAGAGATTTAAAGATTTTTCTTTTGGTTGCCATGGCAACCAGATTTCTACATGGAGCCAAACCATTTCAGCTTTTTTGATAGAGGATCACCCAATGACCATCCTTGGAAAGTTTCATTACATTTGACCTTATAATTTTAGAGGAGATGTCGTTTAAATTAAAAAGTTGACGACAGACGATGCCGGACGACGGACACAGGGTGGTCCAAATAGCTAAATTTGGCACTTAGTGCCAGGTGAGCAAAAAACGAAGTCTGTAACCCACATATTTCTTTTTGGTTTCATGTTAAGGATACTATAATGCACAAAATGTGAAATTTTGAAAACAATTCTTGGATAAGTTTCTTAGAAATTTAAGAAAATATCACTGATGTCATACTTTTTGTACTGTCGCATATGTAAAAGACAGGAAACACCCTTATGTTGATTTCATGCTAATTACTCAAAAATAAAGTCTGTAACCCCCTTTTTCGATTTTTATTTGAATTCAGCATACTATGAGCAACAACATATAAAAAAATTTTTAAAAATTCTTGGAAGGAAACAAACTGTAGAAATCGTCCTTAAGCATCCACATGCCTTTAACACAAATTATTTGATGTAATTTAGTGGTCGTTATAGAGAGGTTTTACTGTATATGGAGAAAAGGGCTTATACCTCATGACACACAAGAAAGTACTCAATCTTGTCTTCTCTATATGATGTACGAGTTTCAAAGCAGGACGTAGCAGCATATCTGTCCCAACGCCAGACAAGAATAACAATTGCTTCTTACCGAATACTAACACACTAACAGAATTACATAACCTGTCTACAACGATGACATTATTGCTAAATAGTGGAGTTTATATGAGTATGTAGTTGTTTGACCCATTACCTCATAGGCTATTTTTAGATCCAACCTCTTTGAATAAATCTACCGAAAAGGAACACTAACTGGAGAAAAAGAAAAGTTTAGAATTGTGTATTTTGAAACCATTGTGATAAACAGAGCATTTGTTCCTATAGGAGCAAATGCTCTATTTATCACAATGGTTTCACAAAGTGACTTTTACAGAGTCGTCAAAAGTCGTCAATATGAGGGAATGGGTTAATCCTTTACCCAGTGAATATTCACAGAAGAAATAAGGACACCATGGATATCAGTTAGGTTTTTTGTTATTATAACGCATGGGCATAGATATTGGCCATGGAAGAAACTGTAGAATCATATCTATATTATATCA
This sequence comes from Azorinus chamasolen, assembly GCA_963576725.1. NCBI lineage: Eukaryota > Metazoa > Mollusca > Bivalvia > Cardiida > Solecurtidae > Azorinus > Azorinus chamasolen. Next base: position 76,967,376 of record OY755243.1, read on the forward strand.
TAAGCAAACAGAGCACACCCTGATCAGACGGCTCCTACAGTGCCCGTCTGATCTGAGTCTACTCTATTTGCAAATGCATAGAAAGGTGAATTTATGGAGTAAAGGGTTAATGCAGTACAAAAGTAATGCAGAAAACTCCTACAGGAAACATAGTAGACCCAGGTCAGATGGCTTGTATTGAGCTACCATCTGTCTTAAAGCCACATATTTAGACTTCGTTGTGGTGGTCACTGTAAACAGGGTTTTCTGAACTACGTTGAATTTCAGGAATTTCTTTAACGGAAGCGTATATGTTAGACCGGATCACAGTTTCACGAACGAGCTTAAGTTTAAGCTAAGTAAAACGCTCAGCTTGTTTTGCATGTACACACTCGAGAACATTTCAAAATGGCTTAATATACACAGTGTTTTGGATCTACATCTATCTTTTTCTTATGTTGAAATACGATAATCGGATCTTTTGCAGAACAGAATGTTTTAAAACAAGAAAAGAGCTTGAGAAAATGCCTCAAAATGGTTGAGCGGGAACAAATAAATATTTCGTTATTACTGATATAAATTGAGAATATTTAAACGAATTCCCCATCAGTATATTAAATGAGCATTAATAGACTAATATTTGAAGTGAACGACATTAAATGTAGTAATTTCTAGCAATTCCGCAAGTTTGAAATAACAGGCTCAGCTGAGCCATTGCTTAAGCTTGTCTGTTAAACCGGGACATGTGGGCAGTGAGACGACCAGTATCCATAAGGGCGTAATCAGAGCTATACATATAGAGGTGCATACCCAGATTATAAAATCGTCAATTGAGCCATTGCTTGAGCTTGGGTTTTTTAACCGGGACCTGTGGACAGTGGGCGATCAGTATCCATAAGGGCGTAATCAGATCTATACAGATAAATGTATATACCCAGATTTTAAAATCGTCATTTCTCCACCGAACCCTTTACTGTGAATACTTTTTAGAATCATCTCTCGAAGAGACGATTCTAAAGAGTGCTCACAGTATAGGATTTGGTGGAGAAAGAAAGGAGTTATTCTTGAAAATGTTTAAATTTACGCATCGTATTTGGACCTCTGGCGTAATACATGTATACGCACAGTTTTTAATAAATGCAAACAGTTTCAAATCAATTCTGCTGCTTCTGCGATTGCGAGGTTTTGCATGCCGGTCATCTGTAAATATTAAAGGAAATGGTGGAGTCTGCCAGAATCAAATGACTATATGTTGGAGTTCTGTTGAGAAAAAAACACCAATGCGGATATATATAGGTAGTGACAGAACGGTCTCACTCGCTCCGCTCGTGATCCCGTTCCCGCTTCGCTTGTCACTACCTATATATATATATATATATATATATATAAATTTCCTAAAAAATAAAATTAGGTACATGGGGGTAAAAGGAGGGACAGTGGGTAAAAGGAGGGACAGGGAGAAACTATTGGGGGTAGAGAGAGTGATAAAAATAAAAAAGAAGGGGGTAAAAGGAGGGACAGTGGGGTAAAAGGAGGGACAGGGAGAAACTATCGAGGGGTAGAGAGAGAGGTAAAAAAAATAAAAGGTACATGGGGGTGGTAAAAGGAGGGACAGTGAGATTAGTAAAAATTTAAAAAAAAACCTAAAGGAGGGACAGTGAGAAACTATCGTGGGTGGGGAAGGGTACGAAAATAAAAAAGGTAAAAGGAGGGACAGCGGGGGTAAAAGGAGGGACAGGGAGAAACTATTTGAGGGTGGGAGAGAGAGTAAAAAAAAATTACCTCCTCTCAAAAAGGAGGGACAGTGAGATGAGTAAAAATTTAAAAAAAACCTAAAGGAGGGACAGTGAGAAACTATCGTGGGTGGGGAAGGGTACGAAAATAAAAAAGGTAAAAGGAGGGACAGTGGGGGTAAAAGGAGGGACAGGGAGAAACTATCGGGGGTAGGGAGAGGTAAAAAAATAAAAGGTACATGGGGGTGGTAAAAGGAGGGACAGTGAGATGAGTAAAAATTTAAAAAAAACCTAAAGGAGGGACAGTGAGAAACTATCGTGGGTGGGGAAGGGTACGAAAATAAAAAAGGTAAAAGGAGGTACAGAACGCTCCTATGTCCCCCCGATTAATTAAAAAAAATACCTTAAAAAATGAAGCAACCTACGGCTCCTTCTATATATCCCGATCTTCCAGTAGAAGACGGTCAAAATTATAGATTAAATAAGATATCTGAAATAGAAAAAATTTTAATTAACGAAAGAGATACTAGAAAATCTCTAAGAAAAAAATATAAAAGAGGTATTAACATTACCGACGGAGTAGATACCGGTCTAATATCATCCGGAGTTATTTTAGCCGGAATAGGAATAGCTATTCCAGTTTTGTTACCGGTACAAATAGCGGCTGTAATATGCGGAGGAGCTGGTATGTTCGTTAAAATGATAAGACGCAAATTAATGGCAAAAACTGAAAAACATTGTAACGTTTTAATAGCGGCTGAAAGTAAACTTAATAGTATTAAGGATATTATATCTAAATCTTTACAAGATGGAACTATATCTCCCGAAGAGTTTAAATTAGTTTTAATTGAAATGGAAAAATATTTTAAACTTAAAGAAGAAATAAGATCAATAAAAAAAGTAGATAAAAATGAATTAATAACTGATGAAGAAAAAAAAAATTAATAAATCGTGGAAGGGAAGAAGCGATGAATACTATACAAAACAGTTTAAAAAAGGAATAATTTATACAATTAATAATAATTATATCACTAATTATAATTATAGATATGAAAATCCCCCACCAATTTATTCCGAATAAAAATGGCTGAAGGCGGAGATGATTTTGATGTTGATTATGATAAAGAAGAAGAAGAAGATGACATGAAAGTAAATGATGAATTTAGCAGAATGATACAAAACCAAAGTGATCATCTTGAGAATGTTGATGTAGATACAAGAACTGAATTAATAGTACAACAGAAACAATCAATAGTTAAAGAATATTATAAGATGATAAAAGAAAAGTATGGTCTAGACTCAACATATATAGATTATACAAACTTCGAACTTGGTCCAGATAATAAAACGTTATTTTTAAAGGTTGGGGTAAAAGAAATTCAAATCACATCTAAAAAGGGTGGTTTTATCGCTTTGTATACTTTGGCGGCTAAAATTGGTACGGGTGGAACGCGTACAATTAGAGATTTATTAAATTTACCGGATTATACCAGTACACGACCACGACTACCCGCCAAAGCCGTTGCAGCTTTACAAAATACGAGAGATGAAATTAATAATGCGATAGAAGAAATTCCGATTAGAGATCTTTCTTCCGAACAAGAAGTACGAGATTTAACAGATACCGCTGACACAAATTTTAACAATGCAAAATTAGTAATAAATGAATTAGAAACAGACATGGTATCTATACCGAGAAGAGAATATGATGCTATTACGGAAGCGATGACAACGGTTAAAGAAGAGATAGCACATGAATTAACAAAACTGAATGAAACAAATAAAAAAATAGCAAAAGAAGAAGAAAAATTAGAACAAGCTAAAGCAAACAATGATGAAGATCAAATAAAAGATATAAAAAAACGAATAAGAGAGTTAGAATCAGAGAGAAGTTCTAGATTAGAAGCGATTAATGCTAATAAAGAAAAATTAAGAAGTCAATTAAATAGAATAAAAGAAACTATACGTAAAGTATTAAGAGAAGACACGACATTAGCCGAAAGAATAAAAACTTTATTCAGGGAACAAGGAATTACGATCGCTAGCGTTTTAACCGCATTCGGTATGATTATCGGTGTTATCGTAGAAGCCGTTATACCCGGTGGAGGTGGTGCTATCAGCGGAGGAGGATCCGTAACCCCGAAACCCCCGCCAAAAGGCGACGGCGTTAAAGATTGGATAAAAAAACAATTATCTAATATCGGAAAATTATTAGCTAAATTAGCCGGTAAAGCGGCAGCGGCATTACCGGGAATAATAGGGGCTATCGTATCGTGGTTGTTATCCGCAACGGGTAAAGTCGTTAATTGGCTCGCTAATAATCTATGGGTTTTATTAGTTTTAGTTATCGGATTATTATTTACGGCGGCAAAAGAGTATCTCAACGATAAATAAATAAAACTGTAAGACCTACCGCTATACTTCCTACTATTATTGCCGTTTTTTCATCTTCGTGTTCGGATACCTTCGGGTTTACTTCATGTTCGGGTTCAGGTTCTAGTTTAGGTTTAGGTTCAGGTTTTTTAATATGAATAATAGGAGATTTTTTAGTTTTTGTTCCATTTATTACGTTAGAAGGAGATTTATTTATCGAATTAACGTCATCGTTAATTCCTAAAACTTGTTCTTCGGTTGATACTACAATTTCATTATTATATCCGACAATAGTTCCTATTTGTAAAATCATATCGCTCGGAGACATATAAAGACCGAGTCCGTAACTGTAACTAACTTTACTTCTCGCATATTTTAAAACATTTTCGTATCTCGAAATCTGACTCGGTAAATCTATCGGACTATTGACAGCATCCTGTATATTTGCTAAGAATTGTTTTTGAGCGTCAAAACCGGTTCCTACCTTTAAAATTTCTACTCTAGTTTGACTTTGAGATCCTAGTAAAGCCCATACGAATATTCTAATACTTTCGTTTATTCTAACTAATCCAGTATGAGTAAATCCGTTAGATTTATCTAATAAAAAAGTAGTCCAGGCGTTACTAATATTTCTAGTGTGAGTTATCGAATCGTTAACGCTAAAGAATGGTCCATCGCTTAAATGACTAGCTCTGTATGCGCCATCTGGTTTAAAGTATTGACTGTACGTACCGAGACCGTGACAACCTCCTCTATCTAATTTCTGTCTCCAATCCGTATGAGGAGAAATTTTAAACTCGTTACATAATTTTTGATACGCGGATTTATCGTATTGATTACTATAATAACAGAATGCTGGATCCGTAGGAATTGGACATTGTAATTCTTTTATTATTCTTGAAATACAGTAATAAACGTGAAAAGTATAAACCGTTTTTGTTAGATCGGTAGTTTTTTCTAAATGATCTTCGTAACTTACGCCGCAACCGGAAGTCGCGCACCAAACTGCAAAATTTAATTGACATTGCCACCAATCGAAAGAAGAATTTAACCAAGTATTCCAAGGATGGTTAGAATGTAAAGTAGGATTTTGATATTTTTGAAATATATCTGGAAAAATTACTGGAAAACTTTCATCTTTATTAACGTACATATCTTGTTTGATAAGGTTTATATTTTTAAGTTTATAAGCGGCTCCCAATTTATAAGATACGTTCGGATTAAATTTAAATTCTTTTGGGATTGACATTTTTTAAACATAAAAAATGCATCATACAATTTCTAATATTGATAAAACTATTAACTTACAACAATATATCGATAATAGAAATGGAAATAAATGTATCGGATTGAAATGTATTACGTACGGTGTAGGTTGGTATAATATCGTTTACGAATATGTACAAAAGGTGGGCGATAGACCTATTCAAATTCCAGATGGTTATTATAGTTTTCAACAATTATCGGATTTTTTAAAAACTTATAATATTACCTTAACTGTTAACGAAATTAATGGAATAGCGTCGTTAATTACTACTAAAGATTTGAGATTGAGTAAAAATTTGAACTATATGTTAGGATTTGATAAACCTAGATTTAGCCCTAATAACGTACACATCGGTTATAAGAGTATAGATTTCGCTATCTATAAATCGTTGTACGTTCATTTGGAACAAGTTAGTACTTCTTATAATTTTCTAGACGGTAATCCTAGTACCTTGTTAGCGGTTATTCCCGTAGAAAATAAAGAATTCGGAGATATAACTACGATTAGATTCGAACATCCCGAATATAAAAGTTTAATTAACGACGCTATAACCGAATTAAATTTAGAAATAAGGGACGAAAATAATAATAAAATAGTTAATCGTCTACCGGTTAATTGCGTTTTAGAGTTAAAAGATTATCTTTAAAAATGAGTATATTTGGAACTAAAAAAACCACTGAAAATAATTTAGAAATAAATAAATTGAGGGAAGTTGTAATTACTCAAATTAGTCATTTGAGGGAAGTTGTAATTCCTCAGTTGGTTTATAAACAAAGTGACGATTATAAAAATCTTGAACTAAAAATTAAAGATAAATCTGAACTAAAAGAAGAAATTGAAAAAATTAATAAAAATATAATAGATCAAAAAAATATTTTAGAGAAATATATAATAGAAAATGTAGTTTCTAATCACGTTTTAGATTTTCATTTTTTAAAAAATAAAATTAGAAATGAAAAAAATATATTATTATATGCAGAAAGTTCCGGTTTTTTATATAAAGGAAAAGTATTTAGTTTCGGTAATAACGGTAAAGATAGAAATGTTGGTTGCGTATTAGGAACTTGGGGTAGAATAATTAGAATGTCTATATCTACTCAAAGAACTAATGAAAATATGTTAAGCGTTCTTCCTGTTCACAGAACACACGAATTTATTTTAAATATAGTTTTAACTATTGATAGAGTTGAAGAACAAGAATGTAGTATTGAAACAAGTTTTTTACCAACAAATTCTATTGAAATAAAACCATATTTTAAGATTTCTCCTCTTAATGTAATTAATTTTATTAGTAAATCGAGTAATCCTTCGTGTATTAATACCGTTGTATCAGTTTTAATTCAATTATTAGATGATGAAAACTACGAATACTAAAAAAAATATATTATAAAATGAGTATATTTGGAACTAAAAAAATAATATATAAAGGTGTTAGTTCTAATAATTCAGAACTTAAAAAAGAAATTAATCATGTGAGGAACGTTTTAGTTCCGCAGTTATCTAATAGACAACATGCCGATAATTTAGCGCTGAAAGAAGAAATTAATAAATTTAGGGGCGTAGTTCCGCAGTTATCTAATAGACAACACGCCGATAATTTAGAAAGGAAAGAAGAAATTAATAAATTGAGGGATAGTATTAGTACGAAGAAGACGATAAGCATATGCGCCGAAAGTAAGGGTGCATTAAAGGATGGAAAAGTATTTAGTTTCGGTAATGCCGGTAGAGAAGAAGGGGTCGGTTACGTGACGGGAAGGACCGGTTTGATAATGGGGTTAGGGTTATCGAGTAAAAGAACGGACAATGATAATGTAGCCATTGCGGTATCTATTAATGGAATTGAACAACCGAAATATGGCGTGTCTTTGGGTATTTTTCCGAGCGCCGCGGCACGTTTCGCTATACCGTTACAGATTGAACCTCTCGATGTAATCAATTTCGTTTCTAAAACAGATAATTCTACGTGCGTTAATACGGTTGCGTCAATGATAATTGAATTATCGTACTAAAAAAAAAAACCTTAAAAATGTCTTCCTACGGCGAAAAATTAAATCCCTACAGAAAAATGAGGGAACCGAGAGGCGTAAAAGGGATTAGACAGAGCGTCGTAATAACTAATAATCCTTCTACTATCGATCAGAATCAACAGTTATTAGTGAGATTCCCTAATCTAAGTAGTAACGACGTTATAGTACCAGGAACGGTTAGATTAGCTTTCGAAATAGAAATTAAATCTACGGACGTAAATTCTACTATATATCAAAACGTAGGAAGATCAATAATTAAAAAAATGACCATTCGTATAAGCGGAAATGAAGTTATGTCAATCGATGATAGCGATATTTATCATTGTTACGTCGATTTATGGAAAACGCCTACCGAACGCGCGAACATGGCTTATCAAGGTCTAGGTAAAGTAAACATGTTAAAACACAGAGTTGGAGCGGGAAATGCTGGTGCGGACAAAGAAGACGAAGCTATAGCGGACGCGTATAAAAATAGATTTTGTATTCCGTTAGACTTCGAACTATTAGAAACGCATATGCCATTTTATCAGTCCGGTCTCGGCGATAGACTCGAATACGAACTTACTTTCAACGATTATAATAAAGTTATTAACTCGACGGATAAAGATGCGAGTTATAAAATAAGTAATATTTGTTTAGAATTCGATATGGTTTCCGACACCGAATTATCTAGACAAATAAGACAACAAGTTTCCGGTAAAATGGTTATTTTGTATGACAGAATATTAAGGCATAGGAAGATAACGAAAAATAAGTCAGATACTTTATGGAACATTAATTTAAATGTTCCGGCTAGAAGTATGAAAGGGGTTCTGATGTTATTCGAGGACCCCGAAAGAACGAACACCGAAACTTATTTCAATCCTAAAATAACGAAAGTAGATATTACGATAGAAGGAGTTCCGAATCAACTATACAGTCAAGGAATGAAAGCTTATCAACAATGGGACGAAATAAATAAATTTTTTGCTATGAATTCTAAACGAAATAAAATAACGAATTCCGTTTTAAAAGATACGGTCTTCACTAATACGACATTAGAAAAATATCTTACCAGTAATTACGCGTTATGGCTCGATTTACGCGCAACGGATGATAACTCGCTACACGGTTCGGGAAGGCGAATTGAGAATGCCTCCGAAGGAATTACGATACAAATAACGAAAGAAGGAGGAGAAGACGAATTAATAAACCTTTATCTATTCGTTATACAAGACGTGCAAATTAATTTTGAAGATGGAAGATTTAAAGAAGTTAATTATTAATTATTAAAAAAGGAGATACCGAAATTTCCTCATTCGGCGATTATATGCGGTCAAACGGGATGCGGGAAGACGGAGTTCGTACTCGATCTTCTAGAAAATGAATATTATAAAATATTCGAATACATAGTTATATTGTGTCCTACTATTCGATGGAATAAAGCTTATAAAAATCGTGAGTGGATCGGAGATGTCAGGAAACCTAAAACAAAAAATATAATAATCGTTAATCCTATCGTTAATGAAGAAGAGAAACTACAAGAATTATTAAGAATGTTCTTTAATAAATACGCCGGTTATTCGACGTTATACGTTATTGACGATTGTAGCGCTACGAAAGAATTAACTAAAAAAAAGGACATGCTTTCGGAATTAGCTTTTTCCGGTAGGCACGCGGAACAATCGGTATGGGTTATATCTCAGAGATACAATTCCGTATTAAAAGATCTGAGAGAACAAACTAAATGGGTTTGTATGTTCTACATGAAAGATAGAGACAGTTTCGAAAATTGTCTAAGAGAAAATGACGTTATTCCTACTATGGAAGAACGTCAAAGAATTAAAGAAGAACTAAAAAAAAAGAAGCATCGTAAATTAATATTGATAACGGATCAACCTACGAATTATTGGTTAGTCGATTAAGCATTTGCTAAAAGCATTTGCTAAAAGCATTAAGCATTTGCTAAAAGCATTAAGCATTTGCTAAAAGCATTTGCTAAAAGCATTAAGCATTTGCTAAAAGCATTAAAGCATTGCTAAAAAGCATTTGCTAAAAAATGCTATTGGAAATACTAACAATTATAACAAATACTACAGTCTTATCATTAGCCGGATATGTGATATTTAATTATTTAAAATTGAAAAATATATTATATAAAATGAACGCCGAAGAATTATTAACCGAAGTAACGGGAAAAGATGTTGAAGATGTTGAAGAAGAAAAAAAACGTGAAAGATTATCGGCTATTGTAGCCGGTGGCAGTAGTAAACAATATCTCGGAAGAGAGTTACAACTCTCGGATATCGACGAAATGACATTAGAACAAATAAACAAACTATACTGTAGATACGAAGCGAGATTAGGAGCTAGTATGACTAAAACGTTAGGTAATGCTTTTATTAATTTATATGTCATGAGCGTTTCAAAGTATTTTAACGTTGATAATCCTCCTAAACTAATACAAGACTTAGAGGAAGATCCTTTTATTAATCACGCTTTGACTACTTCATGTTGCGAACTATATTATAAATACGGAATGTATTTAGCGCCTTTTACCGCGATGTTAACGACGGTAAAACATATTCAATTCGACAAGAGCGATCAAGATTTAGATATAAAAAATGAATAACGAAGAAAAAACGAAAGACCCGAAACGAGTAGCCGCGGGTAAGAAAGGTGTAGAAGCTAAAAAATTAAAAGCCGAATTAAAAAGAAAAGAGATAACGAAAGATTCGGATGATGATTCTTTAAAAAAATCGAAACACGAGGAGAAACCAAATTACGTACCATTATATATATTAATAGGAGTTGTCGGATTAGGATTATATTTTTTCGTAACCAAATCGGAACCTAATCGGAACCAAAGCGGAACCAAAGCGGTCGCCCCCATCGAAAAGGAAAAGAAAGAAGAATATGACCCGTTTGAATTTAATTAATTTTTTCCTTTAAAAAAATGTCGGCAGATAAAAAAGAAATAGTGAATACGTTATATCACGCCGGAGTAGAAACGGTATTAACGGTCGGATATTCTGAAATAGGTAGAAAACTATTTAAAAGACAACCACCTAAAGTAGATTTTAATATGAGTGATATCGGAATGTTATCTATCGATATATTACTCGCAATGGTAACTAAAGATATGTTAGTTAAACAAGGTATTATACCGGCTGATATTATGAAGTGATCGATTTTTATTTTTAAAAAAATGGCAAGAGTAATACCAATTAAAGTATGTGTAAAGTATGATTTCTTATATTTAGATGTTGAAGATTATTCAAATTTCATGGTTCCTAATAAAGAAAAGAAAAGTAATTTTTTACCTATTGTTACCGGTATTTTATTAACAGGTTTAACTATTTGGGAAATTATTAAGTTGATTCCAGCTCCAGTAGAATATCGACCTCAAAGTAAATGTGGGAATCCTAGTTTTATTTTTTAATTAAATAAATGGCGAGCGCGGTAGCGATGATGGTTGGAGGAGCTATTACGAGTGCGTTAGCTTTTAGCGGTAGTAATTATTTATTTAAAAAAATAGATGGTGATTCGAATGAAGAAAGAGAAAGGCACGATAAAGCGATGGAACAATTAGAACAGGAACAAGCGGATTGGAATAAAAAAAGAACTCAAAGATTAGATTATATTAATGAGGTGATGAAAAAAGAACATCACTCCGAGAAAACATTTGACGATGTCGATACGGCTATGAAGCAGTATTATTACTCTACCGGAAAAGAACTTCAAGCGTTACCACCGGAACCTAAATTAAGCGATTTTTATACGCCATCGGAAGACCAAAAGAATAGAGAACTCGTTTTCGTTATCGGTGGCATGGCATTAACCGGGTTTGTCGCTTGGAAATTATATAATTGATTTTCTATATTAAATAAATGAGAGCACAAGAGCAAAGTAAAGCACAAATGCAAAAAGAAATCACGGAAGAAGAATTTGAAGAAATGTTAAAAGAACAAAGCCAATATAATACAAAGAAATGGTCCGATTTGGAAAAAAATAAAATCTATACAATCGTTGACTATATAACAGTTGAAACGAGAAATGGCGAAAGTACGATATTAACTCTAAAAGGCAATGTAAAAGTGTGGTGTCCTTGGCACCTCGCTACTAAGATAGAGGATAAAGATCCACCTTTTTACGTTAGACCGCTCGGATTGAAACCGTGTAAGAATAACAAGAAGAATAAATATCACGCTTATGATTTAATTTTCCCGTGAAAATGGAAAAAATATACTATAGCCCTAAAGGATTTTGGAAAGGTAAGACGGCCGTTAGTAAGTTAGCTAAAGAAGCCAAAGTTAGTAATAAACGAGCGTTAGAATTTCTAAATAAACAAGCTGTGTGGCAGATATATTTACCAGAACCTAAAAAGATAATAAGACCTAAATTTGACGTGTCTGCGAAGAACGAAGTACATCAAGCCGATTTGCTGTTCTTACCTTTTGATAGAGTTAAAAATAAAACGTATAAGTACGCATTGACATTAGTAGATGCGGGAACTAGATATAAAGAAGCCGAACCATTGACATCGAAAGACAGTAAAGAAGTTGCCGCCGCTTTTGAGAAGATTTATAAAAGACATTTGAACTATCCTAAACTATTACAAGTTGACCCAGGTAGTGAATTTATGGGCGTTGTTTCTCAACTAATGGCTAAACGTAATGTTAAAATAAGAAGAGGTAGAAGAGAGATACATAGAGATCAAGGAATCGTAGAGAGATTTAATAGAACTTTGGCCGAAAGATTGTTCGGTTATCAGTACGCTAAGGAGATCGAAACGCGGGAAAGAAATAGAGAATGGGTTAAGAGATTACCGAACGTCGTTAAGGCTTTGAATAATGAGACGAAAAAACCTTCTCCAATTATAACGAGAAAAGTTGATACTGAAATATGTCCACTCGCGAACGTTAGATATTTATATCAACCCGGAGAATTAGAAGGAGGTGGTAAGAGAAGAGCTACCGACCCAATATGGTCGGTCGATATTCATAATATAGATTATCATATTATTACGCAGGGGATAAGAGTTTATTATTTGAAATCTCCCGCACCACAGAGAGGTTTCGTTAAAGAAGAATTACTTATCGTTCCAGCTGATACCCATACCCGTACGTCGTAATTCCATCTGACGATATATCTCTTTTGGTATCGTGTGGAGAAAGCGTTATTTTATTTACCGTCACTCCGTATATATTGTGGTGATGGGATCTTAGCATGTTCATTTTGTGAGAGTATCTTTTTCTATTAAATAATGCGTCTTTATAGTTTTCATGGGTTATTTCTTTTTCAATCACATATTTTTTTGTTCCTTTCGCTTTTTTAATAACTTGTTCATCCGCTCTTAATACCGAATATAGTTTAGGTCTTAGACCTACATATTCGGCTATCGGAACACCCGCGCATTCGTCTTTAAATTTCCCTATTACTTTTTTATTTTTTTCATCGTGTAAGAAGTGATCTTTAGGATAATCGGATAGATCATATTCATCTTTCATTTCGAACATATCTTTATAAACGTCTTCGGTTTTTATCTCTACTAATAAACTATCCGTGTCGGTGTAAAGTAAGGTACAATTTTCATTATATCTTTTTTTCAATGTGTTGTAATACCAATCGTACATTAACTCTTTTGATAAATCTAGAATAGAGAATCCTACATAAATCGGTTTGTCTAATTTTAATTTTGTTTTATTTACATGTACTGCTGACAGTTTATCAGAGAATTTAACACGTCTGTTAAAATTTGGTTTTGCAATTGTTTTTCTAAGTTTTTCATTTTGACTTCCATCCGTTTTTATAAGTTTTATATCTACTCTTTTTCGTATATTTTCCATAGTTTTACCGAATACTGAATTGTTCATTAATTTATAAAAATCTTTTTTAAATGCTGATTTAGCTTTTTTTCTTAGTTCTGTATTAATTCTTATATAAGGTTCCATCCATGGTTTCTCATTGAACTCGAGGATTCTATGATATTTTGTTACTTTTAGGCCTAGTTCATGATATAAATGTAGATTCCTATAGTGTACTACATACTTTTTCTTATTCATTAGATTAGGTATAAGCTTTTCTACCTTTAAAATACTTTTATTATCTAGTATTTCTTTTTGATATTCTGAAAGCCATTCTTCTTTCACGGAAAGTTTTTCTGGAGCTAACGGATAATCGTTATGTTCTTTGTGTAATTCTTTAGGATATTCTAAATCAACTTCTAAGATCCATCCTTTATTTTTAGGACGCTTCTTAACTTTACTCGGATTAACCCATTTGAAACCGGAATACGGAAGTGGTCTTGACATTGCATGACCGTATAAATTATTTGCATCTAGATACATTATATAATTATTTTCTTTATCTTTATCGTAACCTTCTATTAAAGGATTATTAGCTTTCGCGTATCGTTTTGAAACCGTACTTATTCCACCTCTCATTCCTTTTTCTATAAAGAGATGCATATCTATATCCGTGAGTAATTCTAATTTTATTTTAGTTTGTTTAAGAAGAGCATCCCAGGATAATCCTGGTGCCGTGTAATAATGTAGAGGATCTAATTTATAAGTTTTCATACAAGTTTTTCTAAATGTTTGAAATATATCGGCTAGTAAGAGAACATCCGTTTTTAAATATAGATCATGATAATCACCTATATTTTTACAGTCGTATTCTTTCCATACATTATGAGCATGGTCATAATCTTCTTGTTTGATATTTTTATCCGATAGAGAACTAAAAAACTTTTCTATAGGAGGTAATTTAGTTTCATTAAATCTATCAAAAGAATCTATATATTCGTACGGATAAACACCTTTACGCAAAAGTAAATCAGTCTTATCATGAAATTGTCCTTTAATTATTTTGAATTTTGTTTTATCTGTTGCGTCTACTAATTTCTCTAATGATGATGGCATAAATTGAAAACTGTCTAAGAATTTTAATTGTCCAATACTAAATGAAATATATTTTTCTGTATTATTCGCTATACAAGAAATCTTCTCACTAGAAGTCGTATGTATCTTTTGCATTATAAGATGAGAATCATAACCTTTTAGATTATGAAAGACAACGGGTATTTTAGTTGAATATGGTTTTATCTTTAGTTTTAAGTTACACGTTTTATGCGCTGCACCTCTGTATTCACCCGTGAAATGACAGTGGTCTCTAACTTTATCTTCTAATATTTCTTCTTCGCATATCCAACAATCAGTTGCGTTTTTAAAATCTTCTGTATTTTGTTTTGTCATAATCATTGGTTTAGGATGTTTAAGTATATCGTTAATATTTTCTACTTCTTTTTCTAAATGATTTAGAAAGATTTCTGCGGTATTTTCACCTCTATATATAATAGCTTCTTCTTTTATTTCACCATCATATCTAACAACTTGATATCCAAACCCGCATGCTTCGTGCTCACTAGTTATTTCCGTTCTATCTCCTTTTTCTTCTGATTTAGGTTTTATTATACTTTCAAAATCTGCATAGATTACGTATGGAACTGGCATTTGGTTTTGATTATTTTTAAATATAATTGTATCACCTTTTTTAGGCATTTCTATTCTTAAAGGCGTTTTATTTATTCCTTCACAATCTTCTTTATGTTTAGTAAGTAAATTTTCTTTTGAGAAGCAATATAGACATCTGTCACAGAAGTGTGTTTTTCCGTCGTGCTTATTGTTTTGATTGCAAATTAATCTGCTAAAATTTTTAATCCAACAGTAATGATATTTTGTATCTTCTGAAATTAACATTAAGTTTATTCTTTTAATCTCTTTTGGTTGTTCAGAAATATAATATGGAAATACTAACTTTGTATATCCGTATACATTTATTGCGAGATTATTTTGTTTTTCTAATTTTGATACCTGCGTTAATGGTGTAGGAGTATCGATATCTTTTGTATTAAGAATATTTTTATAATCGGGATAAGATGAGGGTCTATCAGAATTTTTAGATGCGGGATAAAGTGCGGAAACTATTGATCTGAATAAACACGCATCATCTTTATTTTTTACATTGATTATTGCTTGCTTCTTTTTTAAAAAGATTGGTAGGTCTATATACGAAGAACCTTTTAACGGTTCGTATTTTGCTATATTCAAATACAATATTTTACAGTGATCAATTTCTAAACCTGAAGCTGTGTTTGTGAATTTCTCAATCCATACTTGTAAATAAGAAGTTTGTTCATTATAATATTCTTCGATATTTTCATCATTTAATACGGCAGCTTGTAGTCCATGATTTGAAGCATCAACAAATTTCTTATTACCGTTTTGTTCATCATGAAAAAATTGAAGAGAAAGACCTACCGAAAACTTAATACCATTATATTCTTTTATGTCTTTTTTGATTTGATCTGTTGTAATAGATTTTTTATCAGAAAATAATATATATGGATCTTTATCATTACTAGCGTCAATTTCGTACGTTTTGAAATAATTACATTTTGGTTTATCTACTAATTTAATATATTCCATTTATTAAGGTTAGTTTTTTAATTAAGTATAACAAATAATTGTTTTTTATTTTAAATAAATGGAATGCGAATTCTCGAAGGTCGGAAGCGATAAACGATGTTTTAAAAGACCCGTAAAATGGTCTATATATTGCGCTATACATAAATTTCTGATGAAAAATGATAATGTGAAACCGTGTATATATTGCGGGAAAAGGACTTATTCCAAATTGCAAATCTGCAATAAATGCGGGTCTAATAAAATAAGAGTGAACTGTAGATATCACGAGGTAATCAAACCATATAATGAAGAAGTTAAAAGATTAATGAATATAGAAATTAATTAAATAACAAATAAAAAACAGAAATGTACATTTTAAAGTTTTATTTTTACCATTCTTTACAAATTTCTTTTATTATTTTACTGTTTTGTGTAAGAAAACTAACTGGAACATCACATCGTAGTAAAATATCAAATTCTGCAACTAATTCATACAATATGATCAGTGATCTACATTTTTGTTGAGAAAAAAAAATATTATGATTTTGTAAATACGATTGTAGTTCTTTATTTGCAATTGTTTTTTTAATTTCTTTCAAAAGTTCTCCTTGTTGAGATGCTATGAAAACTAAATTTCTGTTGTTGCTGCTTTCTTATTTATTCAAATCTTGTAGATTTTTAATTATAGTTTCTTCGCTTGTGATGTCGATGTTCACTTGTCCCTGGTATTGTCTGTCTTCGGAATATGAGTTCTGGAGGCGTTGTTTAATCCGTTCTTTGTTTGTTTGTTTGTTTTGTGTCTTTTGTTGTTTCTTCTTGGTTGATTTGGCTTCCATGGTTAAAAGTCCGTCGTATTCTTGCGAAAAGGTTTCGTTCCATCGCTTTATTACTTCGTCTTCTGGATATGTGTCGAGTAGATAGCTGGTGAGTTTTTGTAGGTCTGTTTGGTCCCTGAAAGTAGAAAATACAGAAAATACATATTTATGGTTTCACCGTTATGAAAAATAACGGTGTAAGGGTAAAAAAATATTAGGGTAGATTTGTAAGGGTAAAAATATAAGGGTAGATTTTGTACCAACGCACCGTTATGAAAAATAACGGTGTAAGGGTAAAAAATATTAGGGTAGATTTGTAAGGGGTAAAAATATAAGGGTAGATTTGTACCAACGCACCGTTATGAAAAATAACGGTGTAAACATAGATATTGTCTAGTTTATCTTGCTATGTGAATGCACATAAATGTCACAGATTAAGTTAATGTACTCGGTTAATAGTGAAATGCTCACTTTTTGATCTATATTCATCAAATGTATAGATATGTGTAGAAACAAACTCATATGCTCGCTATAATATTGGGTCTGTATAATTAAAAATCGTTGTATGCTTCAATTTGTAGAAGGACACGCATTTGGATCCTTATTAAACGTAGAGTAACTTGGCGTCTTATCTGGATCCAATCTGTTATCACCACTAGCATCTTAACTGTTTGCACAAATGAAATGCATAAATGACATTGACCCCGATTCAGGTTGATGAATGCACACGCTACATCGCATGTATAATTTGCTTTAAACTGTTATCTATACGTCGTATAATCCTATTAAAGCAATTACACGACGGGTGAAACGATGTTTCAAAGAGAATATATAAAATATGTACTGACATATTATAATTATAAGTGTTTATTTCCTAAATGAACACGCTTCGTCTTCAATGCGTTGCAGGGCGGATATGACATTTGTGCACAAATCAAGGTCAAACTACAATAACCTTGCCACGTTGGCAAACGATAGGATGGGAGTAAAACTCTCGGTTGCGGCTATATTATCCGGCGACGGGTAATTTATCGGGGGGGTCTGACAAAACGCAATAATACTCAATAAATTGCAATATTTTAAAAATATTTAACAAATTTGTCCTATTAATTTATTTTTATCACCTTATTATTATTATTATTATTATTATTATTATTATTATTATTATTATCATTATTGTTATTATTATTATTATTATTATTATTATTATTATATTATATATAGGAGCGTTCTGTTTTTACTTTCACGTTCGGTGTCCCTTTTTTTATTTTCGTACCCTTCCCCACCCACGATAGTTTCTCACTGTCCCTCCTTTAGGTTTTTTTAAATTTTTACTCATCTCACTGTCCCTCCTTTTTGAGAGGAGGTAATTTTTTTTTACTCTCTCTCCCACCCTCAAATAGTTTCTCCCTGTCCCTCCTTTTACCCCCGCTGTCCCTCCTTTTACCTTTTTTATTTTCGTACCCTTCCCCACCCACGATAGTTTCTCACTGTCCCTCCTTTAGGTTTTTTTTAAATTTTCACTAATCTCACTGTCCCTCCTTTTACCACCCCCATGTACCTTTTATTTTTTTACCTCTCTCTCTACCCCTCGATAGTTTCTCCCTGTCCCTCCTTTTACCCCACTGTCCCTCCTTTTACCCCCTTCTTTTTTATTTTTATCACGCTCTCTACCCCCAATAGTTTCTCCCTGTCCCTCCTTTTACCCACTGTCCCTCCTTTTACCCCCATGTACCTAATTTTATTTTTTAGGAAATTTATATATATATATATAGGTAGTGACAAGCGAAGCGGGAACGGGATCACGAGCGGAGCGCTCCGAGTGAGACCGTTCTGTCACTACCTATATATATTGCGGATAAAGGCTTTTGGTTTGACAATATGTTATTGGACATCACTGCTACCATGGTCACTTTATATACCAACACAATTATACTGAACTGAAGCAATGAAATACAAATGATGTATGAGGAATATGTGTTCATCGAAAATCAAAATGCTGTGCATTCACGGAGAGCTTTAACATTTTCCCTGTTTTATGCTTATTCCAAAATTCAGTTTCTACTGAATATTCATGGACAAAATAGTTATGATAAATATGGAAGATGGAACATTGTTGCTTTTTTAGAAAGTAAAGAAACAGATTTATCAAATTCCATTAGTAAATAGAGCAGACCCTGATCGGACGGCTCCTTTAATCTGGGTCTACTCTGTTTACAATTGCGTGAAAATGCGTTTATGTGAAGGAAATAGTTATCGCTGCCAATGTGTATCCATATGAAACACCCAGTGTCTCGGCGTCTCATCAGGATCCAAACTGTTTGTCCCTATGATTATGTATTTTGGTACAAAATGAAGAAAACTGGAAATGTTAGCAGACGACAATAGTTTTATGGAGTTAAGCAACTACTTATAATAGTTATAAATATAATATATTATTATATATATTATTATAGTATATATATTTATGTAGTTCTTAGGAAGTGGGAGCAGTTTATCTCTTCAAAAGGTGGTTCAGCTATCCCTGCTTCACCTATTCACGTCGCACTTTACCTAACAGACATTATGGATACAAATATCTTCAACTGTTTATTGCATAAAGTGGGCCCATTCTTTACGTAATTTGCCTGTTCAAACAGACAATTCATTTGTGAAAAAATTACTTGAAGCAGCAAAACGTACCCACGTGCATTTATCTTCAGCAATTATAAAACCAAACTTTGCCAAATCTACATGTACGTAGCCAGACGCCTCTAAAGCAGTTTGGTACGAGCCTGAACCCCCTAACCCGTCGTCAAGGAAAACAACTACCCGTAACCCACGAGCTCTCCATTTTTGTTCGATTACCCTGAGTAATTTTGTAAATATAAACCCGGCTGTAGACAAACCAAAAGGTAAAACATGAAAAACATAATACGTGGTTTTACCGTTCGATCTCCACGCGAACCCAAGAAATTGCCTATGATCTGGATAAATCATAATATGATGATATGCACTTCTATTATCAAAGCAAAACATGAAGTCCCCTTTTCTAAACATACACAACTAATATATTAATAAATATATAATATAATATATATATAATATATAAATAAATATAAATATAACTACCTGCTGTGCTACAACTACATGTGTACATATTATATATGTATAAAGAAAAATGATTATATTATGTATGCTGCATGTGTATTCATTAAAGTAATCGTCTCTACTTTCAACACGTTTTACAAATGCCTTAAATTATTTTTTTTATTTATATGCTGAAAACAAGTATATCGCAAGCAAACTAATCGAATAAACGCTGATGTAGACAAACGTTTCACGCGCTTGATATCGAACTTCAATGGACCATACAAATTACTTCGAGATAACAAAGCTTCGAGTTATCCGCTTTCTAATCTAAACAATTTCTCAAGTCCAACGCTTAATGCAGGTCTAAAGTAATGCTGACAGCTCATGTAGGAGCTTTCGGCATTACTTTCGACCTGCTTAATATTAAGCTTCCACGTGTGTTTCTAGACATGCGTAGTGAAACATTTTAGAACAAAATTGTATTGTAAATTTTGCAAGGACTGACTGTTTACTTCAACTTATCCCGAAGTCCAAGTTATCCGAGTTCGAGATATCGAAGATCAACTGTATTAGTATTTACATAAGTTGCGTTTTAGTTTCGTAACTGTTCGACATAGGCCGATACTATTTTGTTGTACAATAAAAAGAAATATAAGTATCGAAGAAACGGCTTTTTTGTATCACAGGGGCATTTTTGGGCATTTAAATTGACAATCTTCATAATAATGATTGAACATACATACCAAGTTTTAACCCATTTGCTCCCACGATCCCATATATGGGACGTAGGCAAACAGTGTAGACTCTGATCAGGCGCCGCATAATGCGGCGTCTGATCAGGGTCTACACTGTTTGCTGATAGGAATTTCAATTTAGAACAAAACAAAAATGAAAATTTAGACCAGACATTCCTTTGATAAAAAATGGACTAATCCAATATATAAACATGGAAGAATCCACTAGGAGCAAATGGGCTAATATGTTACTGTAAATATTCGTATAGTGTAGGGACTGTCACTTTAAATGGTCTATATACAGATGGTTTACTGTTTAACCCTTTCGGCGTCAAATTTCTAATGGTCGTCTGCAATCAAAGTTTGCTCAGTCATTTAGTAAAATAAGGACATAAGAAAAATAAATGCAAATTTCAAAGGAATAAGGCAATGCTATAGAAATAGAGATTGAGACAAAAAGTGAAGTCCCTGATCAGACGCCGCATTGAAAAGGCGGCGTCTTATCTGGGACTGCACTATTTGTCGTGGCGCATTTATGCGACATCGGCGGTGAAAGGGTTAAATAAACGGTTTTATTCAAATAGCACAAAGATTTGTGTAGACCAGACGTCTTGATAAATCAGATTTTAAATGCAAATATGGTTGTAGTTTAGGTATGAAATACATAATTATGCAGCACCAATGATATATGACCACTAAGAGGCATAATTCTGAATGTTTAAACATTATCTGTATATATAGCATTTTTTCATTCATTTGCATACAGAGTAAATCCAGATCAGAAGGCTCCTATAGGAGCCGTATTATTCATTATCTACTCTGTTTGCTTATGAAGTTGTATGTCTCATTGTAAAATTTATGCCGATACCAATTATTGCAGTGTTCACACACCATTGTTACAAATGAGCTAATAAATATTCATAATGCTGTTATAATTCATCAATGAATATTTAACACATAAAGGGTTAACTCTTTCACTGTCACATATAGTCGTCGACAAAATTGTCTGTTTCAATCTTCATCTTGTAACCCATTCAACGCTGAATTTTCAAATGAATTATTCCAAAATTCAAACAGGTCAATATTCAAGGCCATGTTCAGGAACTTGTAAAGAAAAGTGTAAAACGATAAACAGTTCAGACCCTGATGAGACGGCTCCTCTAGGAGCTAGGCAAAGCCGTTTTAAATGGACACTAAAGATTTTTTCCTGTACTGATAGGGTTAAATATTCCTCTCTCTTTCCAAAACGTAATCAATGTGACTAACAGTTTGGAGTCTGATGAGATGTGGAGGGATTTAGTGCAAACTGCTTGCAATGATGATAACATGCTCGGCATCGGCAGCGACAGCTGTAAATGCAAGAAGGAACTTAATTTGGGGTAAGAATAGATCTATGTAAGACGGGGAACAGGCGGCAATGCTTTCGCCTGTATTTTGTTTTATTTTTGTCGCAGTATGTCACTATGAATGGGCATTCATAGAACGTACAAATAGACGAAATGAACATTACTAATACGTCGTCATTTAACTTACTTATAATGAGTATGGTGCTTTTCTTAACATTCTAAATTACAGTTTATCTATGTCTAGATCGTCAAATGTAAATCAAAATAGGCCGATAAATCTAGCTGGGAGCGTCTGTTTTGGTTATCATTCAAAGGGAGGAATAATCATACCAACCTATGATGTGACCAAGAAACTAGAAGAAAATATCGACGATGGTAGCTCTCTGATGAATTGTTTGTCAGTTCGTTTGTTTTGTTTTTCTCATTCATCTTCACCTACAACAAATTGGTATGCAGCGCGTATTTTAGTTCCTGTCGGAGAAATGTGCGAATGTTCTGTAAACACAGTGTTAGGATAGAAGTTGATTAAAGACCATCCGTCGTTAAATCTTCGTAATTTATTTATTCGTAAACATTCAAATTGAATGCTTAACCATAAGCATGCTTTGGAAGCAGGTTATGCATTCTGAAAACAGTTTGGATCAAGATAATACGCCGCTTTTTAGGACCACACTTGTTTGAACATTATTTTGTAAGAAACGAAGAAACTCTTACTTTTTAGCCCTCAGATCCACATTAACACATTTCACGCCTTTGCAAACCGAGTAGACCCAGATCAGATGGCTCATAGAAGAGCCATCTGATCGGGGTCTGCTCTGTTTGCTTATGAAATAATATAGATATGATTCTACAGTTACTGTAATGGTTAAAAATCCAGTGTACGTATGCCATTATAAATATTAATCTGATTATATTATTTATGATTTCTTAAAATACTGTCCATGGATTAAAGAGTTACTTCAAAACTGCTGTAGCTCGACCCTTTACCTGTTGAATATTTAAATAAGACGCAATGACATCATTGATATTAATTAATATAATATAATAATATGTTAATATAATGGCATATGAACACATGACATTTTGGCCCAGGCAGAAACAGTATGTTATCAATACCACAAACAGAACAAATCCTGGTCAGACGCCTCCTATAAGAACCTTCTGCGTTTACTCTGTTTACAAAGTTGAACTATTGATCAAGTAGGAATCATCTAGGATCTTGATTAAAAGTGAGTAAATTTACGTCTTATCTGGATCCAATCAAAGTTTGCCGGCGACAAAAGTTGGCAGGGAAACAATTTATTTCAATCGCTTGTTTCGTGAATACGAGTAACGAATATCAATAAAACGAAACGGCATGATGATCATTTTATACAGCTTTATCATATTTTGTGAGTTATGATATAAATTATTCTAATATTAATGAATTGAGGCTGGCAAAGTGCATGTTTATCATTCTATGGAGTCAGTTGATAAAAATAAAACACGTAAGTTGGACAGGAGATACCACACAAAAGTCTACACAACAATCCCAGAAGCACAGATGATGTGAACGTGTCTGCACGAAAGAGAGATAGAGAGGGGAGAGAAAGGAGAGATATATAGTCGATAGTGAGAAAGAGGTAGGGGCCTCTCATCTGGGTCTACATCTGGGACTTATTTTCTTGCACTGAAATGTTTAAAGTGATAGTCTCTACTTGCAACCTGTTTATATGCTGAAAAGTAGTATATCGCAAGAAAACCAGTCGAAAAAGACATACCATCCACGTATTGGATATTGAAGACCCGATGTATTCGGCAGTGTATTAGTATTTATTTGGATCGCGTTTTATTTTCGTTAAGTGTTAGACCAAGGTCGATACTATTTTGTTGTAGAACCAAACCATTGTAAGTATCGACGGAAATGGTTTATTTTGTATCACAGGGACATTTTTCGATAGAAGTTCAAATTTACAATCTTCATAATAGTGATTGAACATAACAAATACCAAGTTTTATGGTATTATCGAAAATAATAATTCATTGTAGGGACATCCTCATTATAGATAGGATAGGGTTTAATGTTAGACGATATGTTTACAGAAAGCTTACATAGGAGCTCTCTGTATTATTTTTAATCATCTGTTTTTATTCATTATGTAGTCGCTTTAGAAAGATCCAAACATACTTTGATACGTTATTTACCATGTCCCTATTAATGATTAATGTAATTATGTAAGGAATAATATATGTATGAATATTAATTAGAATATGTTTTTATAAAAGCATCATGAACAGGGGACATTTTCACAAGTTGTACACTCTAACCCGTATCAAACAGAGCGGACCCTGAGTAAATAGTTAACCTTTTCCCTTATGTAAGCGCATTTTGACGCATCAGCAAATACAGAGTCTGCTCTGTTTGCTTATGGTGTAATATAGATCTGATTCTAAAGCTTCTGTCTGAGTCGAAATGACCTGTGTTCATATGCCATTATAAAAAAAAGCTTATTAATATTCATGACGTCATTATTTCATACATGCATATTCATCAGGGAATAAGTAGGATTTGTCTGATCTGGATCTACTCTGACGTCTCTATCCGGTAAAGAGTCATGTGCAATATTTCCAATTAATGTGTGACTGGCCCCAATTTACCAGAGGAACAATACCAGTTATATTAGTTTCCATTTCTTTTTGTCAATGATGCAATAATGACACAGAATCAACGTCAATGTAATCTCTCGTTTGCAAAGATTATGCAAAAAGTAGTGGTTATCAACTGACTGCAACTGACTAAATCAGGACTTTCCCGGGGGAAATTATTATGTGTTTGCGTTACATTGTCCACTAGATGAACATCATTGATTATGATTAACCATTGTCATGCTGAGCACGATCAATTGTCTTTTTGCAAACAGTTTGGATCCAGATGAGACGCCGAGTAACCCGGCGTCTCATCAGGATCCAAGCTGTTTGACACTCGGTCAATAGTTGCTCTATAGCTTAATCGGAAGTGTGTAAAACTTGAAACAGTTTAAGCAGACATGTTTTTGCTGCACGAGAAGGGTTATCTGAAGTTAGGCACACACTAATTGTAAGTATCCACATCTTGCTGATATGATGACAATGAGGGATTTTGATATCATCAACTGGAGACGAAATTTGGCGCAGTACGTTCAAAAGTTACAAAACAGACAGGATGTCGACATTTTCTTAAAGTTTAACACAAAACCAAGGCCATACAATGCGATATAAGCTATCAAGGGAATTATGTGGGTTCGATTGGACTTAAATAGCATGAGCAAAATTCACTTTAACAGTTCAACTTCAGGGGACTACAAATTTGGTCGAGATAACAGATGTTCGAGTCAACCTATTTATAGTCTGACCAGTATTTCCAGTTATGCAGCTTAATGCAGGTTTAATGTAATGCTGAAAGCTCCTGTAAGAGCTTTCAGCATTACTTTAGACCTGCATTAAGTTGTTACATATGTTTCTACTTTCTAGATATGTGTACAATTCTGTATTGTAACTTTTGGAAGGATCGAACTTTTATTCGAGTTATCCAAAGTTCGAGTTATCCGAGTTCGTGATATCGAAGTTCAACTGTATCTGGAATCCAGTATTTTCCCAACATGTACTCGTATACTGTTGTGACACTGTTGTTATTAGTCATGCTGTGTGGGGGTTGTTATTGGTTATTTAGTGTGCGGGTTGTTATTGGTTATTTTGTGTGTGGGTTGTTATTGGTTATTCAGTGTGTGGGTTGTTATTGGTTATTTTGTGTGTGGGTTGTTATTGGTTATTTAGTGTGTGGGCTGTTATTGGTTATAGAGTGTGTGGGTTGTTATTGGTCATTTAGTGTGTGGGTTGTTATTGGTTATTTAGTGTGTGGGTTGTTATTGGTTATTTTGTGTGTGGGTTGTTATTGGTTATTAAGTGTGCGGGTTGTTATTGGTTATTTTGTGTGTGGGTTGTTATTGGTCATTTAGTGTGTGGGTTGTTATTGGTTATTTAGTGTGTGGGCTGTTATTGGTTATTTTGTGTGTGGGTTTTTATCGGTTATTTAGTGTGTGGGTTGTTATTGGTTATTAAGTGTGTGGGTTGTTATTGGTTATTTAGTGTGTGGGTTGTTATTGGTCATTTAGTGTGTGGGTTGTTATTGGTTATAGAGTGTGTGGGTTGTTATTGGTTATTTAGTGTGTGGGTTGTTATCGGTTATTTAGTGTGTGGGTTGTTATTGGTTATTTTGTGTGTGGGTTGTTCTTTCATTAACCCGTTATCTCATATAGACGTAGTTTTACGAATGGTAAACAAAATAGACCAAGATCAAATAACTCCCGTTTGCATATGAAATAATATAGACATTATTCTGCAATTTTTGTCACATTTCTTGTTTATAACGTTATTTTAAAAAAAATCAGCTTATTGATTTTATAGTTGAACTTCGATATCTCAAACTTCAATGGACAATAGTCACCATACAAACCACTTCGACATAACCGATATCTGAGTCATCCAATTTCTAATCTGGATATTTTAATGCTGAAACTAATGCTGAATAGTGATGTATTTTAGTACAAGTATGTATTATAAATTAGGAAGAACCGAATTTGTGTTCGAGTTATCTCGAAGTTCGAGTTATCCGAGTTCGAGATATCTAGGTTCCACTGTATATATTCAATTCTCACATAAACATTCATCCCGCAAATGTTTCAAAGAGGCCTTTAGATCTACTGAATGTCATCTCTCCGGTAGTAAGAAATTATTATGTATGCGTTTGTCCCAAAAACTTGTCCTTATCTTGTTTGTTAACCTTTATTTGACGCTGCTGTAGTACTTACACCTGCCTTTGTTTTATTGCCGTCTCTTTTGCCCTCTCTCTCTCTCTCTCTCTCTTTCTTTGGTCTACACATTCTATTCTGACCATAGTTATCCGAATGAAAACAAAACTTGCATTCCAGTGGGGTCAGTACAAATGCACTATACCTCACAAAATACAGCGTCGACGTGGAAAATATTATGCTAGTAGGAAGTGACTGTATTTCGTGACGTTGCATGATAAAAAGGCGTATTTATGTAGTAAAGAGAAAATGGACGTGTCTTACTAGAGACTGTACGATTATCGTAACATACGATTACCGCAAATGATTTGTTAGAAATTACGATACGTTAGAATATTAGAACAAACGATTATGATGTCGTAAATAGTTAGCATTAACCCAGTCTCTTCTACTGACACCTTTTGACGCCTCTGTAAAAGTCACTTTATTTATCACGATGGTTTTAAAACTACACAATTCTAAAATGTTCATTTTCTTTAGTAAAGGCTCTTTTCGGTCGATGTATTCAAAGAGGTTGGGTCTTAAAATAGTCTAGAAAGGAATGGTTTAATGGTACACTAGAAAGCACGATTATTTCCATTACCTGAGTAAAAGCAGTTGTCGTAAATTAGGAAATTAGATTTTGGGGCATAAGATACATTTTTTTGCATTTAGTAGGACTGACACTAGGGAGCCATCGACTTAATACAAAAACTTCTGCCTTTTTTCTTTGTTTTTGTTTATAATTATCTGGAGACCAGATATTAACAAAACGCTTAAGGAATCCATTCTCATGTGGTAGAGGCAAAATTATAAATTATCCATAACAATTTGAATTTTCAAACCATTAACCTATTTTAATTGCTTTAATATAGAAGTACTTCCAAAATGTTTTCTGATATTATCATTTTCGTGTGACAGTTTTAATCCCCAAGGCTTGATTTAAACTTTAAATTGAATTAAATTTTGCAAATTGACTGCTTCTGTTAACCCTTATCATAATGTAAATCATTTATCGGGTTAATGTAAGGCTATGTCTCAATTAATCCTTAACCTTTAGCCTGCTGAGCAAATTATTTTTACAGAAATTTTCACCTACTACATTTTCAAAATTCAAGCTATAATCAATTTGTCTACAAAAATGCAATCAGGATGTCAAACAGTTTGGATCCTGATGAGACGCCGAGTTACTCGGCGTCTCATCTGGATCCAAACTGTTTGCAATAGGTATTCACTCATCCGCCCATGACAGGCCAAAGGTTTACATGCTTTGAAAAACTAACGTAAGCTCAAAACGATACGGTGCATCTCAGTCACCTTACCTCATGTCTTACAGCTTTGATCCTGATGATACGTCCACAGTTATTATTCAAACTGTTTGCAAATGCCAGCCATGTCGCACGTGGCACGACAAGGGTTAAAAGTAACATACCGGTAGCATAAGCACGTTCTAAATGGTAAGATTTGGATAATCATATGGGTGGGTGGGTGTATTAGATGAGGCAGCGGCGCTGTGGCACTCATTTTGAATGATGGAAACATTATGACAATGAATTACGTATTCAGGAATATTATTTTGGGTAATTTTACTCGCTACAAGAACCAGTCCTCTATAGTTATTGCCAATAATAAAACAAAATCCATCCTCAATGACAATTAGACTCCACAAACACAACGTAGTAGGAGTGACTGTGGGGCTAATTCATATATACGATATCCGGGTGTAATCATTCGGAGGTGCAATCATTCGGAGGTGCACCAGTTGAACCATTTCCTTCATATAAATGCATTTTCACGCATTTTCAAACAGAGGAGACCCAGATCAGACGGCTCCTATAGGAGCCGTCTGATCAGGGTCTGCTCTGTTTGCTAATGGAATTTAAAATATGTTTCTTTACTTTCTAACATGGTTACAATATTCAGGCTTCCATATTTCATTTTAATTATTTTGTCCATGAATATTCAGTAGGTATTGAAATTTGGAATACATGTAAACATAAAACAGGTAGTGTTAACAAGGTGGTGTAATCGCTTTTAACCATTTTCCAAAACTTCGTCTTTCTACGTCGTTGTAAACAGAATATACCTGGATCAAACAACTCTCATGTAGGGGCTGTGTGCTTGGACCTGTTCCCGTCTTATAGCATGGCAATAAATGTCATCATTCTATATAGATAATTGGAAAAAATAATATTCAAAAATGTCGACATGTCTGATACAAGTAAATACATTTTAAATAATCTCACTAAAGTTATTAGATGGTAACAGAGAACATTATTTAACCATTTTACCGCCGAAGTCGCAAAAATGCACCACGACAAATACTGCAGTCCCAGATCAGACGCCGCCTTGAAAAGGCGGCGTCTGATCAGGGACTTCACTTTTTGTCTCAGTCTCTATTTCCGTATATGTACTTTATTTCTTTGAAATTTGCATTTATTTATTTCATTTCTTTATTTTACCATATGATTTAACAAAACTCGAGTGCAGACGACAATTAGAAATTTGGGCACCGAAAGTGTTAAAAAATGCACAGTGTAACGAAGAACGCCTCAGAGAACAGTCTCAATAGAATTTACGTCACCACTTGTTTCTGGACAGACTGACTTTTGAAGTTTCCATTGTCTCTAAAACATAACACAGTAAAACCTCTCTATAACGGCCACTTAATTACATCAAATATTTTGTGTTAAAGGCAGGTGGCTGCTTAAAGCAAGGTGAAAGTAAAACAGAACGCTCCTGTTGGAGCGTTCTGTTTTACTTTCACCTTGCTTTAAGCAGCCACCTGCCCTAAATACTAACATAATTTAGTGGCCGTTATAGAGAGGTTTTACTGTACTGTTATGGTGTATAGTAAATTGTGTTGGACTGCAAGAATGCCTGTCTTGATAATAAGTCTTATCAGACCCGAGTTTCCAGCACTAAAGCGGAAAGCTACAGTGAACCCTCATTACAACGGAGGTGCTTGTTTCCAGACATTGTGCTTGTATAACAAGGTTGCCGTTATAACGAGTTTAAATATGAAAGGAACCATTTGACCAGTTTTAAACTAGTACCAACAGTTGATCGCTTAATGCGGAACACAAGAAGTGCAAAAAGCTCCCTACTAAGGGAGCTTTTTGCACTTCTTGTGTTCTGCATTAAGCAATCACCTGTGCTATTGGCATTGCACCTATTTATTCAGTGGCTGTTTCGAAGAGTTAACGGTAATTTTGTTTCAATGCATATTGCCGGTATAACGAGGGTGTCATTGTAACGAATGCCGGTATAACGAGGGTTCACTGTATCATACATGTTATCCCCTTACCTGTAAGAAATAATGACTAAATAATGACCAATTATAACGAATATTAATTAGTTAGATTTTTATATGGGCATATGAATAAACACTGTTTGGGAATAAACAAAAACCGTAGAATCACAACATATTATCTTATAAACGAACAATGAAGACAAAGACCAGGTGGCTCCTGCTGGTCCTTCAGAGGTCCAGATAAAATGGGTAAATTCAAACATTTTCAAGAATCCTATACTGTGACGACTCTTTAGAATCTTCTCGAAGAGTTTCTTATTATCAAGACACAGTATAGGGTTTGGTGGTAAAATGACAATTTTAGTATTTGGTACCCACCTTTATGGAGGCCTGGAACTTTGTTAAAGCACCAAAAGGAGCCTCTGTTTGGTAAAAAGATTGAAATAAGAGCTAGCTGGAGACTGATGTGACTTCTTAAAACATCAATTTATCGCCAGTGCACTAATACACAATGTTGTTTTACCCAAAGAGCAGACTACATATCAGTGTCAAATCCCTAAAAAGAGAGATACAGAGGACCCTCATTACAACGAGGGTGTTTGTTTCCAGACATTGTGTTGGTATAACGAGGTTGCAGTTATAACGAGTTTGAATATGAAAGGAACCTTTTGGCCGGTTTTAAACTAGTACCAACAGTTGGTCGCTTAATGCAGAACACAAGACGTGCAAAAAGCTCCCCATGGGAGCGTTTTGCACTTCTTGTGTTCTGCATTAAGCAATCACCTGTGCTATTGGCATTGCACCTATTTATTCAGGTGTTGTTTCAAAGAGTTAACGGTAATTTTGTTTCAATGCATATTGCCGGTATAACGAGGGTGCCATTGTAACGAATGCCGGTATAATGAGGGCTCACAGTATATTTTTTCTGCAACACAAATCATGGCTATATTTACAGATGAAATGTTTGCCTTATGTACTCTGTTTATGGAATAATTAAGACATGATACTACAATATAGTTTTTGTCATCATGGTAAATAATTTCAATGTTCATTACATCATTATAAACATTTAGTTTATTAATAGCCATACAATCATTATGCCTCGCATGAATATTCGCGGCGATGGGGTTTAGCAGATTCAAAGAAAATTACTGGTAGGATTTACGAGCTCTGACGGGAAATGATATTGCAATAGTTTCGTGTTACGAGTTATATATTCGGAAAGAGGTAATTGCTATCTGGCGTCGAGACAATTACATAAGATGTTTTATATGATTTACGTTATTTCTTAACGCTTCGCCCTGTATGGTAGACAATGTGTATTCTACCTCATGTGCTGTGGCTATTAACAATATTGTTTACCGCCATGTGCATTAACCCTTACAACGTTGAATGTTCAAATGGACTATTCCAAAATTCAAACAGGTCAGTCTTATGATGAGTATTTAGGGATTTTTCTAAAGAAAAGTATAACATGACAAACAGTGCAGACCCTGATGAGAGGGCTCCTCTAGGAGCCCTCTCATCTGGATCTACACTGTTTGCAAAGGACATTAATGACTGGTGTCCGGCACTGTAAGGAGTAGCCCTTATTCCGCTATCCACCATCTTGCTCGCATTATAAAAAGCTCGGAACCATATGAGACGCCCACTACCTCGGCGTCTCACCATGGTCCAAGGTGTTTGATACTGGATCAATAGTTTCTCAAAAGCTTGTTCAAATCGGAAGTAATAGAA
Organism: Azorinus chamasolen; assembly: GCA_963576725.1. Classification (NCBI taxonomy): domain Eukaryota; kingdom Metazoa; phylum Mollusca; class Bivalvia; order Cardiida; family Solecurtidae; genus Azorinus; species Azorinus chamasolen. The sequence continues at coordinate 76,998,964 of OY755243.1, forward strand.
ATTTGCACCAAGTGCAAATTTGAGTAGCCTTCAGTTTCATAGCTAGATAAGAGAAGCCCAGTTCATAATTCAACGTTGACAAGATTGTTTATTCTGTCTGAGTTATCCATTCCCTCCTATTGGCGTCTTTTGACGCCTCTGTAAATGTTATTTTTGAAACCATTGTGGTAAATAGAGCATTTACTCCACAGGAGCTATATAATTCTAAAAAAATCTGGTAAATGCTCCTTTTAAGTAGATTTACCCAAAGAAGTTTGTTATAGAAAATAGTCTAGGGGGAATTGATAAAAGCCTTTAAAGGTTATTTGTCTTAATGACTTCAACAAGACTTTGACTATATTATTGGTGAAAACACATCATTTATCGTGTTTTCTGTTATGTATCTTTTGTATATGTGGTCCAAATACTTTTACTAGTGATTTTTTGTTGTTGGCAATAACATTATATATGGTATCTTATGTCGAAATTTGTTGTTTGTATTGATTAACGTTCGTCTCTGTTCACTATGGACTCATTGAACGACCCAGAAAGAGCGGAGTGATACAGAGAAACCCGGGATCGATGTTCTCTTATTATCGGCAGAGTTTCACTGGTCCTTTGAGATGCCAAGTGTAAAGCACTGGTATATCGGACATCGGTTTATAGTCTCGTCCGAAGGACTTGGTCCGGCGAGGGATCGAAACCGGGACCCCTAGTATTGTAGTCGAGCGCGTTCACCAGACGATCACGTCCGCCCGTTTGCACCTATCGTACAAATAATAAATTTCATACCTATTCGTGTAGCACGTTTATCGTTCAAATATGTAAACATGTAAATTATGTGTGTATGTAACACAAAAGTCATGTTCTTTTCCAGACTTTAATTCTTAATTGAAGTATTTAAATGTATGCTCTAAATAATAAAAAGAACTGTTATTAATCTTTTCCCTCATGAATGTTCACGTAAGACAACATGAATGTATGAATTTTGATTTTAGCACATAATCTGCCGTGTGGGAATGCCGAAACATAATGCCGTAAATCGCGGAAATGCACTAGTGCATTTTTGTGTAAAGGAGCAGCTTGAATCCGCCTGTACTACACTGTAAACCATGGTCCAAACAGCCGTCAGATATAGCCTGTTTCACTTTCTATGGCAGCTTTTAAGGGTTATGTGATAAAAAGAAGCTTACATTCGTGTTAATTACAATTTGTTTGCATGAACCGCGTTAACTATAATGAATATTACCCTCGCTAAAGCTCGTGTCATATTATTATAGTTAACTCGTTTCATAAAAAACATTTTTTACTGAGCACTCATGTAAGATCCTCTATAGATGCACTTTTATAGTGGCATCATGAATAGCGGAATTTTACCATGGCCGAAAATGTAGAATCTGGTCTATATTACATCTTAAGAAAACAGGGCAGACGTTGATCACCCGACTGATATGGGTATACTCTATTCACAAGGACATTTATATCAGATAACGGGTAAACTACAACATTTCAGTTAGCCCTTTCGGCGCAAAATTTCTAACTGTCGTGTCTGCAATCCAAATTTTGTTAAAACATTCAGTAGAATAGTGAAATTTGATAAATAAATGCAAATTTCAAAAGAATAGAGCACATATACAGAAATAGAGAATGAGACAAAAGGTGAAGTCCCTGATCAGACGCCGCCTTGAAAAGGCGGCGTCTGATCTGGTGCTGCACTATTTGTCGTGGTGCATTTAAGCGACCTCGGCGGTGAAAGGGTTAATGAGTTAGTGGTCCTCAATTACCAATGAACAATACCAGTATGAATTCCAATCAATTTCTTTTTTGCCAATGTTGCAACACTGGCACATATTTCATGTCAATGTAATCTCTCGTTTGCAAAGATTATGCAAAAAGTAGTGGTTTTCAATCGGCTTCCTGCGACTATATCAGATTTTCCCGGGGGAAATTATCATGCGATTGCGTTACAATGTCCACTAGATGAACAATGGATAACACTAAACGCGGCCAAATGTCTTTTGCAAAGCATATTAGATCCAGATGAGACGCCAAGTAACTTGGTGTCTCATCAGGACCCAAGCTGCTTGACACTCTGTCAATAGTGTTTCTAATAGCTTTTAAAAACAAATCGGAAGTAAGCAACTTGTCACAGACAATAGATTAGACAGAAATGTTGTTTACTATGTGAGAAGGGTTATGTGCAATAAGGCACACACTAATTGTAAGTATCCACATCTTGTTGATATAATGACAATGGGGGATTTGTATGCTATCAACTAGAGACGATCTTTAGTGTACTACGTTAAAACGTTGCAAAGGCATCAGAATGTCGATATCTTTTCAAATTTAAGCTCAAACTTAGGTCGCAAAATGCGTTATGTGCTCTCAAGTTCATTCTATGGATTAAATTAGAGTTACGTAATTTGCTCATGTCACATGATGCAAAAAAATCATTTTAACATGTCTCTGTAATATTCAAATAGATTGTTCCCAATATGAAAACAAACTGTTGAGACACTTTTGTTATAGGTGATTCAGTTTGTGGACCCCTTTACCGGATACAGCTACAATTTAACGTTTTTACAAACAGGGTAGACCCCTCAGATCAGATAGCTCCTCTTTGCTTATGAAATAATATAGACATGTTTCAACAATTTCTGGTCTGCTGAAAACATTCCTTGATAATAATGATATTATAAAAATTCAGCTAATTAATATTTATATACAGCACAACCTCTGGAGCTTTCTGCTTGACTTCACCCTACATTAAACAGCCATCTGCATAGAAAGGCTGCAATTCTTCATTACAAAATGTTTTCAAATATCGAGTATTCACTGTATAGTTTAATAGGCTGGGTCCTAGTAGTGGTTACCGTAGCATCCCCCCTAAACTTTTTTTTCATGAGTACCAAATTGTTCGTTGGGGTCCTCAGAACACATTTTGAGCATGCCCCCCAAAATAAGTTTGTCACAGCTATGTTTTATTGAAATGCATTCTTATGAATATTAATGAGGAAGTAAAAATAAATGCGTTTTTTTAGAAAAAAAGGAGTTTGTTGTTTAGTCTGAGATGCTTATTAATGCACAGAAATTATTGAGTTTAGGTTTAAGTTGTTCGTTGTGGTCCTCAGAACACATTTTGAGTATTTCCCCAAATAATTGTGTCCCATCTATGTTTTATTAAACGGTTTCCATGGTAACCCGAGTGAAACTACCTTGGTTCAGAAAATGCGTAATAACTTTGCTTTTAGAAGCAATAGAAGGACAAAACAAGTACCAAAGTAAAGCAGAGACATATAGCTTCAATACGATATGTAATTCTATTAATACTCATAATGCATTCTTATGAATATTAATGAGGAAGTAAAAAATGCGTTTTAGTAAAACGAGTTTGTTTTTAGTCTGAGAGGCCTAATAATATACAAAGAGTTATTGAATTCAGGTTTAAATGTTTTAATATCATCATACAAAGAAAGCAAAACATCTTTGGTTCATGTCATATTTCTAAAAACATGTATATTTAAGCTAATTTGCATATAACGTGCGTAAATGAATAAGCAATTTAACATAAGCACTATATTTAGCATTGTTTCGAGTGTACTATCTTTTCTATTATTTATTTTACGTAAAATACCAGATATTGAACAAGAATTGACAAGAGAAGAGGGTCATTACTTTGGGTTCATGAATATTAATGCATATTTATGAATATTAATGAGATGTAAAAATAAACACACTTGAATGAGCTGTCCTTTTTATCTTAGATTATTTTAGTTAACCAGTACAGAGCTTGATACTGACGGAAACAGATATTGATGTTCATGTATATAAATATGTAGATAATGAATATTATTTTCAAAATCATGAACATTAATGAGAATGTAAACTGTTGTAGGAAAGTAAGTTTTCTATTATATTGCCATATACATGTATGTAAACACATTTCTTGTAAGAAAATACAGCGGAAGAATTGAGCCTCATGCATGTTTTATGAAGAATATTACTTTTATGAGTGTTTTGCAATACAATAGAAAATATATAGCATCTCGGTTGCAATAATCAGCTTATGTTTACCCATATTAGCATTGCGTGACTTCGAACTTACTCCCGATGTCTTATGCATTTGCTTGATTATTTACCACAGCATGCCAAAGCAACGCAAGGCTTCTTGCGGGCATTTCGCGGCAGGCTGGACAACTCATTAAGTGTGGCTGGCCTGCTGCGGATGCTCCGCTTCAACTCCCTGTCCAGTTTCATCCCTCTGGACAGGGGTGACGTGGGAGCTTGCTGCCCGACGGAAGAAGTATTCTTCTCTTTGGTCAGCGACTCCCTCGCAACAGACAAATCACTGTCCTCTAAAGCTCAGAAGAAGCCTGCTTCTTCTTTAAAATCTCTTTCATCAACAGCCCCTGTGGTGCAGTTTATTCCCCAGTTGTTAGTTGCAGCTCGGCACCCAACCTCTGGCCCGGGCGCGGGTTCCCCGTTTACCACTTGAATGGTGCCCTTTGTTCTGGTCCCAGGTACTAGTGTTGCCAGGTCTCACGGTCCGCTTGTTGTGTGGCCCAGTTATCCGTCACCGGTCCCCGGTGTACGAAAGACCGGCGGTGACATTTACATTTCAAGATTTCACACAATGTAATTGACTTCAAAATTTCATGATTTCACGATTTCACAATTTCACGATTTCTCGTTTTCGCTTCAAAATTTCATGATTTCACGATTTCACAATTTCACGATTTCGCTCAAAAATTTCACGATTTCACAATTTCACGATTTCATAATTTCACGATTTCTCTCCAAAATTTCACGATTTCACGATTTCGCGATTTCACTTTAAAATTTCACGATTTCACAATTTCACGATTTCACAATTTCACGATTTCACGATTTCACAATTTCACGATTTCTCTTCAAAATTTCACAATTTCACGATTTCACAATTTCACGATTTCTCTTCAAAATTTCACGATTTCGCGATTTCATTTTAAAATTTCACGATTTCACAATTTCACGATTTCACAATTTCACGATTTCTCTTCAAAATTTCACAATTTCACAATTTCACGATGTCACGATTTCACAATTTCACGATTTCACAATTTCACGATTTCATGATTTCAATTTGTCCATTCTAATTGTTATGACGTCATTAAAACGCGGGAAATCACAGCGTTGGAGTAAAAGCCTCGAAGAAAGAAACGGCGGAAAACTATAACAATCTTCCTCTCCAGAACTGTAGGGCCGAAGACCTTCATATTTGGCATGTAGCATAATTATGCTCATGGTCCACTATCAAGATTGTTTAACCCTTTCCTCCATCCTCCATGAATATTCATGTATGAGAATTGCCAATCATGTGTTTATGATGTTAAATCGTTGTCTTATGTTTGTATGACACTGTATTGGAGGATACTGTAACTAATAATAACCTGTAAGAAAAAATGACAGCATGGATTTTAATTAAGATTAAATCCTGTAGGAGTCGTGTGACTACTCTGTTTGCAAAGGCGTAGAAATGTGTATTTATGGTTCTCAAATCGCCATCATGATTTCAAGGATGAGAGCCACTCTGTTGCCTTATTACGTCAAGCGTGTCACGAGACTAAACGATTTTACACGAGGTTGAAATTGCGAAATCGAGAAATTGTGAAGTCGTGAAATCGAGAAATTGTGAAATCGTGAAATCGTGAAATTGTGAAATTTTGAAGTGAAATTGTGAAATCGTGAAATCATGAAATCTTGAAGTGGAAATGTCACCGCCGGTATTTCGTACCGGTGCCCTGGTGTTAGTGCTTCCGTTTCATGACGTCACCGGCAAACCGGTCTACCGAGTCCCGGCCCTAGGATGTCACTGTGTATTCTTTGGCCCGGTGTCCTAAGTTTGCTCTCCAACTGTCTTCCGGTGGTCCGATTTCACGATTTCACGATTTCGCGATTTCACTTTAAAATTTCACGATTTCACAATTTCACGATTTCACAATTTCACGATTTCACGATTTCACAATTTCACGATTTCTCTTCAAAATTTCACAATTTCACGATTTCACAATTGCACGATTTCTCTTCAAAATTTCACGATTTCGCGATTTCATTTTAAAATTTCACGATTTCACAATTTCACGATTTCACAATTTCACGATTTCTCTTCAAAATTTCACAATTTCACGATGTCACGATTTCACAATTTCACGATTTCACAATTTCACGATTTCATGATTTCAATTTGTCCATTCTATTTGTTATGACGTCATTAAAACGCGGGAAATCACAGCGTTGGAGTAAAAGCCTCGAAGAAAGAAACGGCGGAAAACTATAACAATCTTCCTCTCCAGAACTGTAGGGCCGAAGACCTTCATATTTGGCATGTAGCATATGCTCATGGTCCACTATCAAGATTGTTTAACCCTTTCCTCCATCCTCCATGAATATTCATGTATGAGAATTGCCAATCATGTGTTTATGGTGTTAAATCGTTGTCTTATGTTTGTATGACACTGTATTGGAGGATACTGTAACTAATAATAACCTGTAAGAAAAAATGACAGCATGGATTTTAATTAAGATTAAATCCTGTAGGAGTCGTGTGACTACTCTGTTTGCAAAGGCGTAGAAATGTGTATTTATGGTTCTCAAATCGCCATCATGATTTCAAGGATGAGAGCCACTCTGTTGCCTTATTACGTCAAGCGTGTCACGAGACTAAACGATTTTACACGAGGTTGAAATTGCGAAATCGAGAAATTGTGAAGTCGTGAAATCGAGAAATTGTGAAATCGTGAAATCGTGAAATTGTGAAATTTTGAAGTGAAATTGTGAAATCGTGAAATCATGAAATCTTGAAGTGGAAATGTCACCGCCGGTATTTCGTACCGGTGCCCTGGTGTTAGTGCTTCCGTTTCATGACGTCACCGGCAAACCGGTCTACCGAGTCCCGGCCCTAGGATGTCACTGTGTATTCTTTGGCCCGGTGTCCTAAGTTTGCTCTCCAACTGTCTTCCGGTGGCCCGGTCCGGTCCTTTGGACCGGGATACCGAAGTGGACCGGTAAATCTACCAGTTCAATCTTTTCTACTGGGAATTCTGTCTCTACACTGCATTCCAGTGGTGAAAGTCAACAGGAAGCTTCTCTGGCTAAGTCTAGACGTTAATGGTCGTCTAGACCCTGCAATTACTCTTCATCTTCTGAGTACACTTCGGACTCCCCAGCCCCAACCCCACCCCACCCAGTAGGAGGCGTAAAAAACTTCTTATTCTTCTAATGGGAACCGGCACTCGCACCGCTCTCATCGCAGGCGTATATCGAGGTCTTACCATTTCTCTTCTATGCGAAGACATCGCTCTTCCTCCTCAGATTCGCCGGCTGGTCGCTCTCGCTAGCCGACACTCATTCTGGGAACCAGCAAGCTTCACCTTACTGGCGACCTGACCATCAAGGTCATGGGACTCCCCCTCAGTGATCCCCATTCCCCTTTCCTCTCGGCTCCCTCCCCCAAGCCCGTTCTGGCTTACATCCCACACAGGGCATGTTGTGAGTTCATCCCTAGAGGGAGAATAGCTCGCACGTGAAACCACAGTCCACACTTCTATGTCTGTGGCAGGTCCCACGCCTCCCGGGTGCTGCCATCCGTGGCTCCTAAGGATGATCCTATTTTGAAGACCCTGTGGAAGCCTCTCACTCAGATTTAGACGGGGCTTAGTCCTCTTCTTCTTTGGATGATTCTGAACATCAATATTTTTCTATTGAGAAGGCATGTGAAGATTGTTTTAGAATCCTCCCACCCTCTGTCTGCCCTAGACCCCCGAATCCTATTCACAGGGGTCCTCTGTCATCTTCCGTGCTAGTGTCAGTCGAAAAAGTGGACCTCCCTAACCTAATTAAGTCTAGGGAGTCTCATTCTACTTCCATGGGACTTCTTTCCCGTTTGCCTGACCTGGACGAAGATTTTTGTGCCAACCCGGCAACTGGGTGGATCATGTCCGCTAAACTCTTAGGCCTCCGGCTTCAATTGAAAATCGACCTGGGATGTTTTATCAGATCCCCTCGTCGACCCAACTGGCCTTGGGCCAATGATTCACATCGACAGCGAATATGCTCCGCGGTCGCCGTGACACCTTCCTCTAGTCTGCAGGACAAGTCGAGGGACGAGCTGTGGGCGTATCTCTTTGCCTCCGAACTACTTTTCGGTGGCGACGTTAAGGAGAAAGAGCTGACAGGGCTTCTACCAGGATCCCTCCCGCTTCGGGTCTGGTTTTTTAATCCCTAAGGTTGAATGTAAGCCTCTTACGGGACCTCCCAACAAAGGTAAGACAACCAGACCCTATTCTGCCTCTCAGCGGGGCCGGCCAAGAGCCGGTTAGGACCCTTCCCTTTCCCCCTAACTCAGGACTGGCATCTCAGGGTTCCTTCCCTTCCCGCCCTAGGGGTCTGTGCCTTCTAGGCACCAGCCCTAGGGGCACGCCCTTTCTGCCCCTTCCGATCCGACCCTTCATCAATGTGGCGCACTATCACCCAGGACCCTTTGACCCTCTCTATTGTAGAGAAGGGCTATCGTGTCCCTCTGGGTCGACAGCCTCCTCTCTCCGGAGATAGGGGATTCTACTAAATAACTTTAAATTTTTAGATTTTAATTACATAACAGATAAGAACAGCTTATTTAAGTGTGTTTATTTTTACATCTCATTAATATTCATAAATATGTTCAATAGACATGAACAAATCAAGTATATACACAAAGTAATGATCCTCTGCTCTCGTCTGTTTTGGTACAATATCTGGTATTTTACGTAAAATAAATCACAGAAAAGATATTATACTCAAAATAATACTAAATACAATGATCATAGAAAATTGCTTATTCCTTTACGCACATTATATGCAAATTAGCTGAAATATACATGCTTAATAGAAATATTACCTGAAACAAAGATGGTTGATCACATGAATACATTCAAACATGAATTCAATAACTGTTTATTAATAGGCCTCTCAGACTAAACAATAAACTCCTTTTTTCTAAACAAAAACCGGATTGTTTTACTTCCTCATTTATATTCATAAGAATACATTTATGAAAATTAGTTAAATTACATATCATATTCAAGTTATATGTCTTTGCTTTATTTAGGTTCTTGTTTTGTCCTTCTTTTGCCTCTAAAAGCAAAGTTATGACGCATTTTTTAACCACGGATGTTTCGAAATTTACCTCGGGTTACCATGGAAACCGTTAAAAACATAGCTGGGAAACAATTATTTTGGGGAATGCTCAAATTGTATTCTGCGGATCCCAACGAACAACTTAAACCTGAAATTAATAATTTTTGTGCATCAATAGGCCTCTAAGACTAAAGAACTCCTTTTTCTAAAAAAGCGGATTTTTTATACTTCCTCATTAATATTCATAAGCAATCATATATGAATATTATTAAAATTATATATCATAATCAAGTTATATGTATCTGCTTTACTTTGGTTTTTGTTTTGTCATTCTATTGAACCAATGATGTTTCGAAATTTAACTCGGGTTACCATGGAAACCGTTCAATAAAACATAGATGGGACAAATTTACTTTTGGGGAATGCTCAAACTGTGTTCTAATGACCCCAACAAACAATGTAAACCTAAATTCAATCATTTCTGTGCATTAATAAGCATATCAGACTAAACAACAAACTCTTTTTTTCTAAAAAATGCATTTTTTTACTTCCTCATTAATATTCATAAGAATGCATTTATGAATATTAATAAAATCATATATCATATTCAAGCTATATGTCTCTGCTTTACTTTGGTACTTGTTTTGTCCTTCTATTGCTTCTAAAAGCAAAGTTATTACGCATTTTCTGAACCAAGGATGTTTCGAAATTTACCTCGGGTTACCATGGAAACCGTTAAATAAAACATAGATGGGACAAAATTATTTGGGGAAATACTCAAAATGTGTTATGAGGACCCCAACGAACAACTTAAACCTAAACTCAATAATTTCTGTGCATTAATAAGCCTCTCAGACTAAACAACAAACTCCTTTTTTTCTTCAAAAAACGCATTTTTTTACTTCCTCATTAATATTCATAAGAATGCATTTATGAATATTAATCATATATCATATTCAAGCTACATGTCTCTGCTTTACTTTGGTACTTGTTTCGTCCTTCTATTGCTTCTAAAAGCAAAGTTATGACGCATCTTCTGAACCAAGGTAGTTTCGAAAAATACCTCGGGTTACCATGGAAACCGTTAAATAAAACATAGCTGTGACAAACTTATTTTGGGGGGCATGCTCAAAATGTATTCTGAGGTCCCCAACGAACAACTTGGTACCCATGAAAAAAAGTCTAGGGGGGATGCTACGGTAACCACTACTAGGACCCAGCCTATAATCCTTACGTGAATTTTAACCCTTTCATCGCCGAAGTCGCATAAATGCACCACGACAAATAGTGCAGTCCCAGATCAGACGCCGCCTTTTCAAGGCGGCGTCTGATCAGGGACTTCACTTTTTGTCTCATTCTCTATTTCTATATATGTGCTTTATTCTTTTGAAATTTGCATTTATTTATCTCATTTCCTTATTGTACCGAATGATTAAACAAAATTTGGATTGCAGACGAAAATAAGAAATTTGGCTCCGAAAGGGTTAATCAGCCAAAGGCTTAACTAAGGTTATAGGTCAGCTAGATGTTACCACTCGATTGATAAGGAAACATATTAATTAGTACACAGTACTTATGTATTTGTCTTAAAACATCCTCCTTTTCCTGATTTCTTAACCCTTTACTCCATGAATATTCATATAAGAAATGATGACATCATGGATACTAATTAGATTAATTGTTATACTAGCATATGGAATGTTTGGTCATATCATTATTAAACAGAGCATACCCTGAACAGATGGCTCTTACAGGAGCCTCTGGACTGGATCTACTCTGATTTCTAAGGCGTAGTAATGTGTATTTATGGAGGAAAGGGTTAAAGCATTACTTAGCTGTTCTTTGGGGATCACTTCATGTGTACGCCCACACTTCCCAATATCTTTTTGTTGTTTCTTTATCACTCCTCCTCCGTATTCCCTTCTGACTAAATTTCCTCTAATGAAATTATACCTGGACCCATTTACTAACAGTCGCACTATTATCTTAAGTTAAACTTGCGATAATTGCTGCCGTATGAAGTTAGCTTTAATTGCTGCATACTAGAAGCACGATAATTCATCTGAGTGGTAGCGAATACCGTAAATAAGGAATTAGAATATTGACGTTTTAACATTTTAGCAAGAAGGGCACCGGGGATCCATCGACTTAGTGCAAACGTCGACTGTTGTTCTTTGTTTTTCTTTACAATTATATGGAGATCAGATATTAACAACACTCCTGAACGCTAATGGAATCATTCTCAAGTGGAAGAGGCAGAGATATAAATTATCTATTACAATTCGAGTTTTTAAAAGATTAGCCGTTTTAATTGATCTGTACATCAAAAATGCTTTCTGATATCATCATCTTCATGTGACCGGTTTTTTTTTCTTCAGGATTTAAGTGAAACTCCAAATTGGATTAAATTTTGCAGTGGCTGTTTCTATTAACCCTTATCATACTGTAAATCGTTTATTGGATTAACGTAAGGTTATGTCTCAATAGACACTTATTCCCTCATATTGACGCCGTTTAACACTTTTTGAAACCATTGTGATAAATAGAGCATTTACTCCATAGGAGCAAATGCTCGATTTGTCACAATGGTTTCAAAACTACACAATTCTAAAAGTTTCCTTTTCTCTAGAGTAAATCTCCTTTCGGTAGATTCATTCAAAGAGGCTAAATCTGAATATAGCATATGAGGTAATGGACTTACCCACTGAGTGAAAAACTAATGCCGGCTCAAACTCTGACATGAAGCATTTTTACGATATTCGTTCAAACCTGTGTAAAAAATAATAACCTAATGTCAAATAACTTTGATCCCGTTGATCTGATCTGAGACGTCGAGTTCACTCGGCGTTAATCTGATCCGAGACGCCGAGTTCACTCGGTGTTTAATCTGTTCTGACCTGTTTGCAAATGCCAGTCAGGTCGCAGGAAGCAGGAATGCCATAGAGAAGCTTTATGTGTGCCTTTCACACTGCAGTAAGCTGTCACCTGTCTCCAAGGTTAACGCGCTCGACTACAATATCAGGGATCCGGGGTTCGATCTCCAGCCGGACCAAGTCCTTCGGACGAGACTATAAACCGAGACCCAATGTGTCAGTGCTTTACACTGATCAGAATCTGCTTTGTTTGCTTATGATATGATATAGATATGATTCGTAAGTTCCTATCATGGCCCAAAAGTCCAGTGTACATATGTTATTAAAACAAATTAATTTATTTGATATTCATGATGTCATTATTTCTTACATTAATATTCATGTAGATAAGGGTTAAGAAAGAGCCCGTCGTCTCACTATTTATTATTTACACACAACTATTTACACAAACTCGCCGGTAGATGGCTGAAGGTTAAAGGTTGTACATCTGAGTACATAACAGTCAGCATTATGTATCTCTTTACGTCATGATTAGCAGACTCCACCCATTATGAATATTAATAAATTTATTATTAAATATCATTATATAAAAAGTGAAAGCATTGTTACGACAAATAATATAGAATCAAACCGATGAATTTCAGAGCTACAGATAACGGTGCGTACCCAAATACTAGAATCCCAATTTCTCCACCAAACCCTATACTATAACCACTCCTTAGAATCGTCTCTTCGAGACAATTCTAACGAGTGGTCACAGTATAGGGTTTGGTGGAGAAATAAAGTAGTAATGTTTAATTTTACACGTCTTATCTGCATCTCTGATTGATGATAATTTATAAGCAAAGAGAGTACATACTAATCCGACTGATCATACAAAAGTCTACTTTGTTTACAAAGATGCCAAATGTGTCGCTATGAAGGCAAATTAATGCAGATTGAAAACCATACAGAAATCTGTCTTAATTTCCGGTATGACTTTCTCAGTGTTGTTATACCTTCTGATCCTTCGAGATCATGAATTTCAGTACTTCTTGTTCTGAAAATTGAATACTGCTTAAGCCGGTGCTAGGGGGCGTGCGCAGTGTTGCACTTTCAATTACTGCTCATGAACAGACTCAATAAAACCGAGTCTGCAATTTTCTCTTTTTGTGTTGCAATTTTTGCTTTCGGGGGATCACCACCCTTCAGAATTTATTACCTCCTGCATTAAACAGTCACCTGCCTAATTTTTCTTTCTTAACTAAAATACAGGTTTAATAGGGTTTCGATATACTTCAATAACTGAGAAATAACAAGTAATATATCGGAGACCTTATGCACTAGATCTTGCCAGCGGCTAGTCCCTCAATAGACAAGCGTTAAATATAATTATGTGCTCTCTCTCTCTAATAATAGTACGGATCGGTCGGTCCGTATTCAAATTGGCTATTTTGGACACCTGGTGTCGTTTTGGAACATTAATCAGCAACCGAGACACAAACATAATCACCTATTTCTTCTTCATTTCCTGAAAGTTATATCACCAGTCAGTATCATCAGATGATAAAACAATGCATAGTGGGGATTCCAAAAACGGCGGGTGAATTCGCAAGATGTCTTAGATGGTACTTATTACTAATTTAGAATTAAGCCGCTGCTAGGGAGTGAGTAGCGATGCACTTTCAATCCTTCGCTTGCTATTCACGTCAATATACCTACCTGTAAATAGTGAAGACCCAGATGAGACAGCTCCTGCAGGAGCTGTCTCATCAGGGTCTGAACTATTTACAAGTTGAACGTGCAAACAGTGCACTCCATAGCAGTGATTGCACAGCGATATACGTGTAGAAGTGAATATATATGTAATTATACAACAGGGCATGGGTAAAGAAGGAGAACGGTATTTTAAAATTCAGCAAGAGAAGGGTTAATAATTGCTCATGACCAGACTCAATAAAACCGACTCTTAAATTTTCTCTTTTCACGTTGCTGTTTTTGCTTTCGAAGGATCTCCTACTTACAGTATATGTACTTCATAACAGCAGGTGTTAAGTGCTAGTGTGGCGGTCATAAATGTTGCCAGTACTTCACTCTCAGTATTGTTATATCTTTCCTTCGGGATCATTAGTTCCGATGTTGTTATTAATTAAATTTGAACACCGCTTAAACATTCCTTCATATTGACGACTTTTTGACGACTCTGTAAAAGTTTCTTTGTGAAACCATTGTGATAAATAGAGCATTTGCTCTATTTATCACAATAGTTTCAAATTTACAAACTTCTAAAATTTTCCTTTTTCCTAGTTAATGATCCTTTTTGGTAGATTTATTCAAAGAGGTTGTATCTAAAAATAGCCTATGAGGTAATGGGTTAAACATGTGCAAGGGGGCGTGAGTAGTGTTGCACTTTTGATAACTGCTCATGAAAAAGACTCAATAAAATCGAGTCTGCAATTTAGTCTTTTCACGTTGCTGCTTTTGCTTTCGAAGTATCTCCTATTTTCAGAATTTAGCCAAAACTACAAATGATTGTATATAGAGAATAATAGGTTAGTGCCGTAGATGGGGCGCCTTTTTCTCGCTTCTCAGCCGTGCTAGATAAGCTGAGTTACTAAAAATCGCCGTACTAGAAATCCTTATCTGGAACACCCCGCGACCAAAGGTGCCCGACGCATGCTTGGACTCACCCATAGACCCCCCCCCCCAAAAAAAAAATGTGATCGAAGTATGTTCAACTAGCCTAAAACTATCTATTTGAACCCTAAACCACTCCGAAAAACAAGAAAAACACGACTCGGGGGAAAAAAATTCCTTTCGGGTCTATATATGTATTGAAAGGTACCTAACTACGTCAGATCAACGCGGAAAATTCAACAGTCATGTTTTTCAAAGTCTTACAGCAAAGCCAATTCAACACCGATTTCGATCATTTTGGTCTTGATCCGTTCCGTTCCACATTCCATATATTAAGCGGCACAGTTAGTGCTGTCCTTAAATATTGCTCCGTCTTGTCGCTGCAAGACCGCGAATTTGAAAAAACGCTAGAGCGAAACGATGTGACTCCCACCAGGATGCATAGAAGTATATAGGGGGATCTGTATTCGTTTAACTTTTCAACAAAAACGCGAATTATGCTGAAACACATTCGAAAAACATTCAACTCACCGCAGTTAAAACGATGTTGGCTATTTCCTGTCTGCTATGAGACGTCAGTTTTCTTTCTCCTACTTTCGTTTTGAACGGATGGCCATTTCGCTGTGGCCCGGAAGTAGTAGTCAATTTTCATATCTAATAGTTTATGAGCCGGGTCACAGCAAAATGGTCGCATCCGTTCAAAAAGAAAGTTGGGGAAAGAAAACTGGCGCCTCGTAGCAGACTGGAAATAGTAAGCGCCGTTTTAATTGCGGTGAGTTTAATGTTTTTCGATAGTGTTTCACCATAATTCCTGTTTTTGTTGAAAAGATTAACTAATAAAGATCCCCCTATAGAGTAGTGAACGTGATAAATTATCCTAGACACTTCCACATCGAATACAAAAAGAACAATGTTAACACTTCTCTTGCTGAAATTTAAAATACATTTCTCCTTCTTTACCCATGCCCTGTTGTATAATTACATATATCTTCACTGTGCACACGTATTTCGCTGTGCAATCACTGCTGCGGAGTGCACTGGTTGCACAATCAACTTGTAAATAGTGCAGACCCTGAGGAGACAGCTCCTGCAGGAGCTGTCTCATCTGGGTCATCACTATTTATAGGTAGGTATATTGACGTGAATAGCAAGCGAATGGTTAAATATAAGAGGACACATCCCACAGTTTCTTGCATGTAAGTAAGATCCCGTGTGATTTTATAGAATGTGATTGTTTGGATTTTATACATAAGAACTAAACCATTTCAAATGCATTCAACATCATTCACTTTGAAAAAAAATATTAGGCATGCATGTCAAGAAATCGTAACGTTATCCATGCATACTTAGAATTACGTTCCAGTAAGAAAACGCGCATATGTATCTCCAATCCGTCTAGCAAACAGTAATTACAATATTTAAATGCATGAAATGTAAACATTCTGGTCAGAGAATGGACTATCGTTTCATATCAGATAATGTATATATGCAAACGTTTCTACAACTAATGTCTGGTTGCAAAATTCATTATGGTAGACCATGGCACAAAAAAAATTACAACACAAAATGAATGTATGCTGAAAATTACTTTCACAATATATACATAAAGTATTATTGTTTAATCTCGAAACATGTCGAAAGAAAAGAATAAACATTCTCGTGAAATAATATTTATAATTATGTTTCTCAGAAATTGCTATGAAATGGCAGTACCATGGCGACAAGTCCATACGTCGTTATCTTTAAAACTAAACAAGCAAAACAAATGTGAAGAAGAGGAGCATCGATACAAACTTTCAGGCCTGACAATAATCACAAAATCGTCTAGGTTTTCAGGGATATGTCTCGTTGTATTCAACTTTGCAAGTTTTATCGAATGTAAGCGGCCATGAGGTTTAGCAGATTCGAAGAAAATTACTGGCAGAATTTACGAGCTCTAACGGGGAATGATATTGCAATAGTTTCGTGTTAAGATTTGTGTATTCTAAAAGATGTAATTATTGTCTGACGTCGAGACAATTACATAAGACATTGTATGTGATTTAAGTTATTTCTAAACTGCTGGTCTTGTATAGCAGACATTGTTGAGTTGTAGCTATAAACAATGTTGTTTATTGCCATACATCTTCTCTCGCTAACCGACACATGCAGTCACATTGGCAAAGTGTTCGGATCTCGTTGAAAAGCCGAGAAACCGTAAGTCTCATAATTATGTTTCATACTCGGTCAATAGGTTCTCAAAAGCTTGTTGGAATTGGACGTTGTCAACCTTGCACCAGGTACGAATTCGAACAGATACAGTAAAACCTCTCTATAACGGCCATTAAATTGTGCTAATTAGTTGGTATTTAGGGCAGGTGGCTGCTTAAAGCAAGGTGAAAGTAAAACAGAACGCTCCTATAGGAGCGTTCTGTTTTACTTTCACCTTGCTTTAAAGACGATTTCGGTAGTAAGTTCTGCGCAGCTTTTTGCGCAGAATACTCTCTACAAAGGA
Organism: Azorinus chamasolen; assembly: GCA_963576725.1. Lineage (NCBI taxonomy): Eukaryota > Metazoa > Mollusca > Bivalvia > Cardiida > Solecurtidae > Azorinus > Azorinus chamasolen. The sequence goes on from OY755243.1 coordinate 77,016,079, forward strand.
AACAAGCGTACCGGTATTCTGGATAACGCAAATTTCGGACGACTGATTTCGGCCAGCATTTATAAACATTTAATCATGTCTCAATGTGATCGGCTGATGTCCGTCGTCCGCGGCGTGCGTCGTCCGTCGTCGGTAGTCAACAATTTGAATCTTTAAAAATCTTCTCTTTTGAATCTACCGGGTTCTCAGCTTTCATTTTTGGTACATAGCATCATCTATAGGTCCTCTACAAAGGATATACAAATTATGCCCCTGTGTCAAAATTGGCCCCACCCCAGGGGTGCCTTGTTTTCTATAGAACATATAATAAAGCTTTAAAAATCTTCTCCTCTGAAACTGGAAGGTTCTCAGCTTTCATATTTGGCACATAGCATCATGTTCAGGTCGTCTGAAAAAGTTACATAAACTATGCCCCTCGAGTTAAAATTGGGCCCGTTCCAGGGGTGGCCAGTTTTCAACAGAAACATATAGTGAAAACTTTGAAAATCTTCTCTGAAAATGGAAGGTTCTCAGCTTTCATATTTGGCATATAGCATCATGTCCAGGTCCTCTACATAAGTTATATAAATTATGCCAAAGGGGTCAAAATTGGCCCGTCCCAGGGGTGACCAGTTTCTATATAAAAACTTTTAGTGAAACATTTGAAAATCTCCTCCTCTAATTGTCCGGTGAGCGATATCAGGGTCATCATGGTCCTCTTGTTTTAGATATTGTCACTGTTTCAGCCGTTTTGGTGTGGGTACCTAATGCTTATTCCCATCAAATTATTCTGAAATCAGACCATTGGTTTTGCAGAAGAGGAGATAGATTTTGCGATGTTTTCTATATCTATAAGGAAAACAGGTCTGCCCCGAGCAGCCATGTTTTTAGATGGTTTTAATTATTTTGGTAGATAGTCACCTAATGATTACTCCCATCAAATTATTTTTAAAGCTGACCATCGGTTTTAATTTGGAGAAGAGATTTATAGATTTGTTTTTTGGTTGCCATGGCAAATAGAGTTCTACATGGATCCAACCCATTTTAGCTATTTTGGTAGCGAGTTACCTAATGATTACTCTCACTAAATTATTCTGAACTCAGACCATTAGTTTTGGAGAAAAGATTTGAAGGTTTTGCTATGTTATCTATGTATACATATATATATGAGGAAAACAGACCCGCCCCCTAGCGGCCATGTTGTTTTAGATATTGTAATGGTTTTAGCTATTGCAGTAAACAGTCACCTAATGATTATTTCTATAAAATTATTTTTAAATCTGACCATTGGTTTTGGAGAAGAAGAGATTTAAAGATTTTTCTTTTGGTTGCCATGGCAACCATAGTTCTACATGGAGCCAAACCATTTAAGCTATTTTGACAGAGGATCACCCAATGACCATCCTTGGAAAGTTTCATCACATTTGACCTTATTCTTTTAGAGGAGATATCATTTGAATTAAACAGTTGATGACAGACGATGCCGGACGACGGACACAGGGTGGTCCCAATAGCTCAATTTGGCACTTAGTGCCAGGTGAGCAAATAACGTAGTCTGTAACCCACATATTTCTTTTTGATTTCATGTTAAGGATATTATGATGCACAAAATGTGAAATTTTGAAAATAATTCTTGAATAAGTTTCTTAGAAATTTACGAAAATATCACTGATGTCATAATTTTTGTACTGTCGCATATGTAAAAAACAGGAAACACCCTTATGTTGATTTCATGCTAACTACTCAAAAATAAAGTCTGTAACCCCCTTTTTTCGATTTTTATTTGAATTCAACATACTTTGAGCAACAACATATAAAAATTTTAAAAAAAATTCTTGGAAGGAAACAAACTGCAGAATTCGTATTTAAGCAGCCACCTGCCTTTAACACAAAATACTTGATGTACGATTATCGTTCTAAATACGATGATCGCAAATGGAAGTTAGAGCTTTCGATATTTGCTGTCATAGGAAAAACAGGACAGAAGTCAGGAAAAAGATGCCATTCGAAATTAGTTTAAATTGCTGGACACTAACTTTAACGATTTTTCGGCTATCCGAGTAGTAGCCATTATAGTAATTATTTAGTAAGACTGGCACAGGGAAGCAATCGACTCAAACTTTTTTTTGTTCATGTTTAGAATTTTCTGAATATCAGATATTAACAAAACTCTTGAAGCTAATGAAATTGTTCTCCAGTGGCAGAAGCAAAATTATAAATTATAATTCGAATTTTAAAAAGATTAGCCTGTTTTAATGGATTTAACATATCTTTACTCCCAAAATGCTTTCTGATATTATCATTTATTTTCATGCGACAGTTTTATTCCTTCAAGCTTTAATCTTTTCCTCCACAAATACATGTACGCCTTTCTACGCCTATGTTATAGTCACTACTTGAAACCATTGTGATAAATAGAGCATTTGCTCCTATGGAGCAAATGCTGTATTTATCACAATGGTTTCATAAAGTGGCATTTACAGAGGCATCAAAAGGCGTCAATATGTGGAAATCAGTTAAGGGGGTGTACGGCGCTGCAACACTGATTATGTTGAATGTTGACGATGCATAATGCATAGAGGAATACGGTAGCTTAATCTTCGCTACAGAGCAGCGTATGGTATACAAACCACGGAACAAGTCGTATATACAGTTGAACTTCGATATCTCGAACTTCAATGGACTATATAAATTAGTTCGAGATAACAGAAGTTCGAGTTATCCGATTTGTAATCTGGACATTTTTTTTCAAGTTCATAGCTTAATGCAGGTCTACATTAATGCTGAAAGCTCCTGCAGGAGCTTTCAGCATTACTGTAGAACTGCATTAAGCTGTGAAATGTGCTTCTAGATATGCGTAATGATACATTTTAGAGCAATTTGGTATTGTAAGATTTTTGAAGGACCGAACTTTTAGTTCGAGTTATCCCTATGTTCGAGTTATCCGAGTTCGAGATATCGAAGTTCAACTGTAGTTATAATAAGTTCTGAAAGAAGGAGACCCTTAGAAAGGAAAAGCAACAATGCAAAATGAGAAAAATTGCAGACACGGTTTTATTGTGTTTGTTCATGAGCAATTGTGAAAGGTGCGTCACTACTCACGCCCCCTAGCACCGGCTTAAGCGGTATTCAATTTTCAAAACTAATAACATCGAAAATATTGACCCTGAAGAACAACACTGAGAATGAAACCAAACACCACCAATGACAATTAGGCTCCATAAACACAACAGAGTAGGAGAGATTGTGGGGTTAACTCAAATTAACGATATTAGGACGCGATCGATGAGTATTTTGAATGGAGGTGCGCCAGATTAACAAGCAGGTGTCATCGTTGTTAACCATTTCCCAAAATATTGCATTTCTATGTCGGTGTAAACAGAATAGACTCAGATCAAACAACTCTCATATAGGAGTTAAGTTTTCAGGACCTGTTCTGTTTGCTTATGTATTACATGTATGATTCTCTTTTGCCATGGCAATAAGTTCTATTATTCTATATCTTAATGCAATAATCAGATTTATGTTCATAATTGTCGGCATGTCTGGGATGACTATGCATGACTTAAAGGGTACACAGGTATATCAGGGTATTCTCACTGAATCTGTAAGATGACTCAATTTCAAAGTGAACAGGATCCTGCACATTACTTATGCGGACGGGGAATGACTGAGAACAAAATATAAAATGTACAATTTGACGAATAATATCTCGGAGAACATTTAGAATAGATTTATCCCACCACTGGTTTCTGGACAGACTGACCTTTTACGTTTCCATTTACTGTTACGGAATGATCGGTGTATTGTAAATTGTGTTGGACGCCTGATCTTATCAACACTTTACCTGATGAATATTCATGTATTAATTAGATTGGCAGGAACTTCTTTTCAAACCACAGTGTCGAAGTATCAAACGTTTGAATCATGGTGAAATTCTGAGTAACTACGAAGTCAGACTGTTCGCATAGGTTATCACAAGCTCGCCAGTAGAGTGCTGAAGGTTAATGGATGAGTGCATAAAGTTCACAGGCTCGCCAGTAGAGTGCTGAAGGTTAAAGGATGATTTAGTGCATAAAGTGTATATATATTTAACTATATTGGTCGAGTAAGTCATGACTATGTATCCCTTTACTTCATTAGTATTCAGGACAGACTCGATCGATTATGCATAGTGATAAAGTTATTATTATACAGTTCAACTTCGATATCTCGAACTCGGATAAATCGAACTAAAAGTTCGGACCTTCCAAAACAGAATTGCTTTAAAACGTATCACTACAGATATCTAGAAACACGTGACAGCTTAATACAGGTCTAAAGTAATGCTAAAAGATCCTGCATTGTGAACTCGATAAATTGACCAGTTTAAATTCGTATAACTCGAACTTCTGTTATGGTAACTAATTTGTATGATACATTGAAGTTCGAGATATCGAGGTTCAGCTATGTTGTGTTGTCATGATAGGTAGTAGAAGTATCTCAACGCTAAAGATACTGTATATGCAGACAGATCACACATCGATCAGAAAGAATATGCAGAGCTGCAGAAGGTAGCAGTAAACAGAAGAGGAGCGAAATATTCGAATTGGCCCGGTCATTTACCTAAATTGTAATCATTGTCAATGTTTGAAAGCTGTTTTAATGATAACAATAAAAAAGACAGGAAGTTATGTGCCAAAAGTGAATTTTGTAACTTGCTTTCAATAGACTGGACCTCTCATAGTGTTTAGCATGATTAGAGGGTAGAATGCGAAACTAATGGTATCGGCTAAATCCACCAGAATGAGGTAAGAAATCAATGAAATAGTGAAAAAAACCTGGTTAACCCCATTGTCCCTATTGATTATTTTAAAGGTGCCATGATATGGATCCACAGCATGCTGTGTTTTGGAGCAGAGCAATGTCTTATGATGAAAAGTACTGTTTTGATGGGTTTTTGTCATGTGTTTTCGCGGTTCGGACAAACAGAAAATTCACTCTTGGCACAGTGTGAAAGCTATTTGTAGAAGAAATCTTACAGTGTTTTACAATGTTTATGGGCATATTTGTTCATCTAGGCCATAATCTTGTTTCAGAATCTGGATTGAAAGCCAAGCAGAGCAACAGACTGTGATACGTGTTGAGCTGTCGGCGAAAATAAAACGGATCTACTGTTGTCTGTCTCCTAAAGGTGCGTACTCAAATACTAAAATCGCCATTTCTCCACCAAACCCTATACTGTGACCACTCTTTAGAGTCGTCTCTAAGATTTGGTGGAGAAATAAAGGAGCTATTGTTGATACAAATGTTTAAATTTACGCATCTTCTCCGGACCTCTGTACAGACCTCTGTGCAAAACGACCAAAAGGTGTCTCTATGACATAAAGGGTCATACACGGTAAAACGTTCCTGTTTTCAACTGTGCATGGTGTCCTATCATTGAACCAATTGAAAATCGATTAAACACTTTTATACAAAACTTCTTGAACACACTTACCAATATTCCGTACAGTAATACCTCTCTAATTCTGACTTTTTAAGTTAGCATCAATGCCGATCTTTAACACAGGCAGTGTGGCAACTAAATTCAGAGTTAACTCTTTTGGTGCCAAAATTTAATGTGTCGTCTGCAATAATGATTTCATATTAAATATAATTCTAAACTTAAAATTAAAGGTATAATAGTAAAACATTTGTTTTTAAAAACCTGTATGCTTGGGCTAAAATAATACAGAAAACAGTGAAGTCACAGGTCAGATACCGCCTTGAAAGGCGGCATCTGACCTGGGACTGCACTGTTTTCAATGGTGCCAACAGGCGACATTGGCGCCGAAAGAGTTAAATGCATGCATTTATAACTTTCCCCTTGCATTAAGCAACCACCAGTCTAAATATATATATATTTAACTAGCAGTCGATTTAACCCTAACTGTGCGGGACACGAGTCACTAATGTCCTTTGCAAACAGTGTGGACGCAGATTAGAGGGCTCCTAGAGGAGCCCTCTCATCAGGGTCTGCACCTTTTGTCATGTTACACTTTTCTTTAGAAAAATCCCTAAATATCAACCGTAAGCTTGACATGTTTGAATTTTGGAATCGTCCTTTTGACATGTTAAAGGGTTTCGCTGTACTTCAACAACTGAGAAATAACAAATAATATATGGAAGACTTTTAGCACTAGATCTTGCCAGCGTGTGGTCTCTCAATAGACAAGCGTTCAACATATGCGCTCTCTCTAAGAATACTGTAGTATAGATAGGTAGGTCCGTATTCAAACTATTTTTGGACGTCTGAGTGTCATTTTGGGCCATCAATCAGCAACCGAGACACGAACATAATCACTAAAATTCTTCTTCATTTCCTGAAAGTTATATCATCATTCAGTATCCTCTGATGATTAACCGATGCGCCGAGAATACGAAATGCGCAAGACGTCTGATATTATATTTATTACTTATTCAAAATAATATCTTGAAATGAAATCTTCAGTTTATACAAAAATAACTTTATTCAATTTGACTATCTGAATGTATGTTATCAAGGCATCTCTTCTCCCAAAACATACAGTAAATACCGACTTAATTCTATTACCTGATTCGTAAGATGACTGGATCCAGTCGAGACGCCGAGTAACCCGGCGTCTCATTAGGATCCAAGCTGTTTGACCCTCAGTCAATATTTTCTTAAAAGCTTGGTCGAATCGGAAGTAATCAAAATGGTATAAGATCAACAACTGAGTGGACATTATCTTTAACAGGGTCAAGGTAAGAGCTAACAGTTCAGTAACCCTGTACTCCATGAATATCCATGTAATAAATAATGACCTCATAAATATATACAGTATAACGGCTACTTAATTGTGTTAATTAGTTGGTATTTAGGGCAGCAGGTGGCTGCTTAAAGTAAGGTGAAAGTAAAACAGAACGCTCCTATAGGAGCGTTCTGTTTTACTTTCACCTTGCTTTAAGCAGCCACCTGGCTTTGACACAAAATACTTGATGTAATTTAGTGGCCGTAATAGAGAGGTTTTACTGTACATCAGAATAATTTTTATACATGTAATAGCACATGGACACAGGAAATTTTGGCCAGGGCAGGCGCTGTAGAATAATATCTATGTTATATCATAAGCCAACAGGACATGCTCTGATCAGACAGTTCCTATAGGAGCCGTCAGATCTGGGTCAACTCTGCAAAGGCGTATAAATGCGTATTTATGGAGTAAAGGGTTAAACAGAGTATATATGCTTTTTAGGCAGGTGACAGCATAATGCAAACTAAACGTAGTTCCTGCATCACTTATGCTCGGCATTAAGCAAAAACCTGCTTGCTTAGAGGGTTATATTTAATTAGCAAATGATCGCTTTCCAACAGATTTTACTGCTTAGCGTATAGAGCGTCCCCTGGTTTATCTTTCAACTACCACTAAATGAATCACGTAGTTAAATTGCAACACTTTGAACGCACCTAGTTACCTTATAACACTTTGAACGCTTCGAAATCACCTAGTTAACTTACAACACTTCGAACGCTGAATATTCAAAATGGAAAAGCCTATCACTCGTCAATGATACAGTGTATTCAATATGAATTGATATAATTTGAGAGAGGATTTTGGAACGACAATATACAGATCCTTATCAGCGGGATGCTCTTAAAGTATATATCATACACATCACGAACACGTTTTGCAGACTAAGGACAGAAAAAAGCCGTGGCCATGCAATTGGTTTTCCATAGAGACACAAGAAAATGTGTTTGTAATCAGACATTCGCCCAAAGCGGTAGATAAGAGGAGTATTTTCAAAACATCACGTATATATGATATTTCATCGCCAACGTCTTTCTTGCAGCTACGCATTATAATCGCCTCTCTGAATGTATTCAAATGAGTAGCAGCAGGCAAGGTTTGACTGAGAAATTAGACAGGTTGATTGATCAGAACGGATCTTAATTAACCCATTTGCTCCCAGTGGATTCTTCCATGCTTATATATTGGATTAGTCTATCTTTTATCTAAGGGATGTCTGGTCTAAATTTTCATTTTCGTTTTGTTTTATATTGAATTTCCTATCAGCAAACAGTGTAGACTCTGATCAGACGCCGCATTATGCGGCGTCTGATCAGAGTCTATACTGTTTGCCTACGTCCCATATATGGGATCGTGGGAGCAAATGGGTTAAGTCATTCTGTCCTTAACAGTCTTATATCACTTTCACAACCAGCAACATGTAACAATGAACATTGTACAATAACACCTCTGGGTTTAAAAATACCAAGATATTCTCAGATGATTAAACCTCCCGAAATTCTCAAATCAGTTTGCCGCGTAGATCTTAACAAACTAATGAACAAAACTAGAAAGGGAACACAAAACGTAGCAAGTTTGTGTCCATGGGGCACATTCTATTTAGAACCAAATTTGAAGATTTGACTGTTTTACATATTGTCTTTTATATGATCTTCGACAAGTTTAATGTAGAGTTTCGTGTCAATGGACACTTTTATTACATAAATGTTTACCGTTTCTTCTTTTGCTATTTATTTTGTTTTGTAAATCTCCTCACGATGGTATAGCTTTACTCTGTCCCGACATTTAGCAGAATAATTTACTGCAAGTGTAACTCTATGGTATGGTTATCGCTGTTCTCATCAATTAAAAAAGTAAAGTACCTAGTTATAGTCTACTTTCAGTCCGAATGACCGCTCAGCCGACTGTACATTTACTCCCCTGGTCATTGAGTCACTGGCCTATAATATTGAGCACTGCTAACATATGGCGCAATCATGCAGCCGCAGTACCGACGAGTGACCCTCACAGGTACCCATTTTAACCCCTGGGTGGAGAGGATGTGCGGATGGGAGACACGGAAAAGTGTCTCTGAAATTTCCGGGAGGGACCGGGATTTGAACCCCGGACCTCCGGACTGATAGTCAATCGCGTTACCACTAGACCATCGCCACCTACAATTGTGTTTCCGAATGTGTTATACGTACAGCCTGGACATTTTGCATGTATTGTCATGCATTATCGGATTTATTTTTTTAATCCAACTCGTCTAGAACGCTAAAGCTAAGCTTAGTTGTTATATCATGATACTTAAAGAAATATTATTGAAAATGCATTTTCCTGGATGTTAGTTGTGAAAATGAGCTCTATGTTTGGGTTTGTAAGTCAGGCGGTAGCTTAATGCAAATCAAAAGTAATTCAAAAATCTCCTATATATATTGTTGCCATGCATTAAGCAACTACCTCTATGTTCAATAAATAAATGGCCGCTTAGGACAGGTTATACTCTATTAGTATATTGACTTTATGGTTGAGTCTTGTGAATACCGATTCCGGTTTACTTTTCCAAATATATAGGTAAAGAATATACAGGGAGAGTAGGTCACTAGCAAGAGAAAGAAATCAAAGCTAACATTTCTACACCCACTTACCGTATGTCCTCTTAAATATATCCTGTATTTTCTGTCCAATAAACTCTGAAAGGACACCTACATTCATCAAATGAATGTATCGGCCTTGAAAAATAGATTCCGTCAGGGAACACCACCGTATGTGTTTTCGCAATGTTTTTCGCATTTTCTAGTTTCGTTATTAGTGTAATAAGAGGACATTCGGGCGATTTTGCTATCGTCAAATTAGATCAAAGATTGGTGTTATTTATTATATATCTGACAATGTGTGGCATATAAATTGGATTGTATAACTGGCCAGGCAATGAGAATGAAGGACAACCATCACTCATTTTACTATCTTATTTTCAGAAAAAAAACACTATCCTTATGTTATTATATAGTTTTAAAACGCTTCCAAGAAACTGTCAATGCTTTTCATAATAACATTTCTCACATACCTTCCCTTATCTCCGAGTTAGAACAACGGGTTAAGATTTCCTTATCTGTAACACGTGTAAGATCACTTTAGAACATATATGACGTCATACGTCATATATATGACGTCAAACCATACAAACCGATGTTTGCATGTCATTTAAAGAGGAAGTCCCTACAATGATCGCATATTTTCAATAATATTATAACACTTGGTATTTGTTATGCTCTATCATTATTATGAAGATTCCCAATTTGAACTTATATCGAAAAATGCCCCTGTAATAAAAATAAACCGATTTCATCAATACTGATAATTTTTGTTCTACAACACAATATTATCGGCCTTTTCCGTTAAGTTCTTCCGCGTTTTGCCGATGATCACCCGATCCCTCCATTGTTTACGTAATAGCTTTCTCGGAAGTGGTCGGAGAATCGCGAATAGGGCGAACAGTTACGAAACTAAACCCCAACCCGAATAAAACTGAAACATCGGGGAGTAAAACTGGGATCGGCGATATCAAACACATGGATGTTTTGTCATTATAAACGGTAATTGGATGGGGCTTTTTGTGATATACTACTTTTCAGCATATAAACAAAAGAGTTTTGTATATTTTAAGTGTTTATGAAACGCGTCAAATGTAGGGACATCCCCTTTAAACGGCGAAAATGCACTTTTTTGATATGTGAGAAAAAGAATCTGATGCTCGTTATCTTTTAAGATCACATGTTCCTAAACTCACCAAGAAATTGTTATTAAGCTCACCAAGGCTGGCTTAATGACATTTTCTAAGGCTCGTTTAGGAACATGTGATCTTAAAAGACAACTCGCAACAGATCCTCTATATACTAAATGTAACCATTGCTCAAAGACTGTATTTTGAAGAAACAACTTTAGGCCTGTTAAACCGTATATGTCACGGATCGAATATATATTCGACCGTAAAGATAGCACCTGTCAAATGTGTCATATTCGTCATCGTCATCATCACCACCACCACCACCACGGTCATAATTAGTATAATCAGCATCGTGGTTGTCGTTATCATCATCATTACGACCAGCATCGCGATCATTATCATGATGCCAACTATCATCATCATCATCTTTATCATCATCGTTGTTATCATCATCATCATAATTCACCATCAGCATATTCATTCACCATCATCATTTCCATCACTATCGTCGTCGTCGTAACCAGCAACACGATCACCATCATCACCAAAAACATCATCCTCATTACGATCATCACCATCAACAACAACATCATCGTCACATTCAACTCATCACCATTTATTTAGCGTTCTTGTTGTTTCTGCATAAGAGAAAGTGACTTTCAGTTTATGTGAAAAGGTGTATCTAATTCAGAGAAAAACGAAAGTTCCATAACTGTAATAAGCAAGAAACTGATACACCTCTGAACAGTGATTTCAACGAATTAAACAGCATTGACATCCATGTAATTTCTATATAATAACGATGTCATACATGTTATCATTTTAATCGTATGTGTAAGTTTCATATGACTGGATTTATTGGTCATTTTAATATCACTGCCGCAAATATGTAATGTCGATAACATACCAGTTAAAGGGACTCGTATGCAAAAAACAGGAAACTGATATAAATCTGAACAGTGATCTCAAAGAATTAAATGGCATTGTCATACATGTTATTTCAATATAATAACGATGTTTTTAACATATTTTGAACAGTTTCAGTTGACTACATTTATTTGCCATTTTGATATTACTGCCGCGATTACGTAATGTCGATAACATCATACCAGTTAATGCCACCATCTGCAAACGAACCTAGGCGTTTGCCCATCTTTGACCTTTTATTATCTATTTAATGGCTAATATGAGACCACTGTTTCTACCTGCCTTTATAAGCAGAAAACGAACACTGACGGGATTTCGATTATTCAGTTGAATAGCTGGTCTTATATAGATCCTTGGCCTTTGAATATACATTAACCGAATTAATTATCTTAAGTGTTCACCGACCTTGGTAATTACAAACTACATAACTACGTTTGAATTAATGCAGGTTTTCAAGATGTCTATCTGTATGTGAATTGGCAGCAAGAGAAGCGGAAATGCTGTCTTCCATCCTTGTGCTCTTCTGCGGTTTATCAGAATGCTAATATCCGTGTCGCTTGAACCAACAGCATCGCGTACATCATGATGATGATGATGATCAGTCAAAATAACTTTGTGGCATAAATAAGATTTCAATAAAATGTGATTGTTAAAAAAAACACGTGGTGTTTTTAAAACAAATAATAACTAGAGGTTTTTGTCACAAGAACGGATGTCTCCCCTCTAATAAAAACAATATGTAAAGGGAAATCACTAAAAATGTTATGGATTTGATGATTGATACTTCCCCTCATTATGCGCTTTCCACACCACATTTTTCAAGAAGAAAATGATAACAGCTAATTACTCTAAAAAATTTGACACCAGAGTTATGGCCCTTGTGCACGACACTTACTTTCATCATGCTCTTTCCATAAATGAAATGTCATTCCAATAGCATCAGTCGAACAGGAGCTATTGATCGGACAAAAAAATTAACAAAGGGCAATAACTCCAAAAGTATTGAAGCCAGAGTTATGGCCCTTGTTCATGACACTTTCTCTCATCATGCTCTTTCCATGTATGAAGTTTCAATACAATGGCAAGAGCCATGTAGGAGTTATCATGCGGACAAGAAAGCGTTAAACAAATGTACAAGGGGCAATAACTCTCAATTTATTGAAGCCAGAGTTAAGGACCTTATGCATGACACTTTCTCTTATCATGATATTTCCATGTATGAAGTTTCACTCCAATGGCATGTGCCATATAGGAGTTATCATCCTGACAAAAAAATGTGATTTTTTACAAAGGGCAATAACTCCAATTTTAGTGAAACAAGAGTTATGGACCTTAAGCATGACACTTTCTCTTATCATGATCTTTCCATGTATGAAGTTTCAATCCAATGGCATGAGCCATATAGGAGTTATCGTCCGGACAAAAAGTGTGACGGACAGACGGACGGACGGACAGACAGACGGACAGACAACTCTCACGAAAACAATATGTCTCCCCCATATAAATATGGGGAGAAACATAATTAACAAAGGTGATGAATTCGTTTTTGTGTTTTGTGTCCACTTTGTGGGTGTAACATATTCGTTTTGGTGTACATACAAAATCTTAAGCCACACGAATATATTACATTTTATGCACCATATTCGTTTGATGCGTGTGTCATTTTCGACCGAATATATCTCCCGTGTCACAAATTCGGTTGAATTTTTCACTTATGTTACATATTCGATCTTTCACATATGCGGTTCATCAAGGTCTAATTATAGTATGTATACATGTATTCATTTAAGCGGTCCCAAATCACCATTATTTTCTTTATTCAACGTTTTATATTCAGCATTGAAAGAAAGGTTCATAATATAAAACTATGATTTAGCCCATATGTGAATGTTGAGTCATTTAACTATTTTGCTTTAGTGTATCCCAAACAAATCCACAAGATTTGGCGTAAGGATAACCTGCAGTAAATGAACCATAAGGGCCGTCATACTTGATCTTATCTGCTTCAGATTTCTTTGCATTCGGCACTTCCATTTTTTAACCCTTTCAATGCTAAATGTTTGACGATGGAGTCCACTCAGTATGTAATTTTATGCCGCAAGGATTAAAATGTTACACTTTGCAGACCATGGTTATATTGCTCATCTTAACCCTTCTCTTGCTGAATTTTAAAATACATTTCTCCTTTACCCATGCCCTGTTGTATAATTACACTTATCTTCACTGTGTACAAGTATTGCGCTGTGCAATCACTGTTGTGGAGTGCATTGGTTGCACAATCAACTTGTAAATAGTGCAGACCCTGATGAGACAGCTCCTGCAGGAGCTGTCTCATCTGGGTCTTCACTATTTACAGGTAGGTATATTGACGTGAATAGCAAGCGAAGGTTTAATGGAAAAGTAGTAAAGTCAAGCAGGCAAAGCCACATACAAGACGTAACCACCACCAAAACACCGATAGACAGCATGACACACACATACACAACCACACACCCAAACGCACACTCACACACGAGATAACACAGAAAACATCAACAGACACACAAGAACTAGACAAACACTCCACACATGAACAAAATCACAAGCACAAAGACGTAAAGCAAACAAAAGGAAGGGTACCGCCTTGGCACGGTCAGTAGCAAAAACACCCTTATCTGGGTCTACACTGTTGCAACTACCGGTGTACTCATTTCCCGAATTCAAAATGGTTAATAATATACCATTGCCACGTGAGTTGGCTAGCCTATCTTGGTCGAGACAAGTCGCTCTTCTGATCTCGTTCCGGAATACATGTATGTCGGACCATTGGTCAGAAGCAGGGACTACAAATGTATCTTCAGCTTGTGTATTTGATGAAAGAATTATAGAGTTCCATACAGTATCATATTTCCTAGAGGATTAAACTGCACTGTGTATACACTGAAGAATGTTTGGTTGTACTTTCTGGTCATGGTGCTGCCTGCATGACTCATTACATGTACTTTTATCTGATTTTGATGGTCATCTATTCTTTGCATTATTACCAAAGCATCCAAGACCCCTGTCCCTTCTCAAGTACAGATATGTAAATGCAGTGTTATCAACGCATCATCTTACAGAATAGTTGCATCATTGCTGAAAAGCTTTATTATGCAGTCTAAGCCAGTCGTAGACCCTAAGAATAAAATGTTAAGCATTTACATGTTTTATAGAGAGTTTACTCATTTATTTCCTTATTTCAACACCATAGTGCTACATTTGTATTTCGTTTGGGTAATTAACGTTTATTACATCGTCAACTCAATACAACACAATATAACACAATACAATTCATTAAATGTATAAATTTTAGCAGGATTGTTTTTATATGTACAAATGATTTTACAGAGGTCCAGATAAGATATGTAGATTACAACATTTTCAACAATAACGTCTTTATATCTCCACCAAACCCTAAGTTGAGACGATTCTGAAGAGTTGTCACAACATGGGGTATGGTGGAGAAATAACGACATTAGCATGTGAGTACGCACATTGCTCTGATTTTATTTTAACCCATTCTTTCATAAGCTTTTTTTAGACACTACCTCTTTGAATTAATCTTCCGAAAATGAGCATTTACTAGAAAAAAGGAAATGTTTAGAATTGTGTAGTTTTGAAACCATTGTGATAAATACAGCATTTGCTCCTATGGAGCAAATGCTCTATTATCACAATGGTTTCAGATAATGACTTTTGCAGAAGCGTCAATATGAGAGAATGGGTTAAACAAAACAAATATATCTCATGCATTAATATCAGGTTTTGCTGGTGAGACAAACTTCAATAAACCATAAAATACTAATAAAATGTCAGAACTATGGGTACTTGTATGACATGCAAAAAATGCCGGGGCGTTGCAATACATAGCTATCAAATCGTGTGAACTGTCCGATGTAAACCTGATGAGTTTCCTATTTACACCATATACAGGAATTATTACACGATTGGCAATTCTTGAACACGTCTTTAATAAATATAAAATACAAAAAAAGTATATACAGAAGATTACAGTCCGCAGTTTCTTGCGTGTAAGAATACGTGTGACTGGGTGGATTTGTATACATAATAACTTTGCGATCTCAATGTAATCTAAAACATTATTCTTTTCGAAATAAGACATGCATGTTAAAATTTCGTAGAAAACGGTAAATGCTCGGTAAGGTTATCCATGCACGCTTGTCGTTAATGGTTTGCATTAGGTTGCAGTAAGAAAACGCATATAAATGGCTTCAATCCGTCTAACGAACAGTAATTACAATATTTAAATACATATAATTTAAACATACTAGCCTGAGAATGGGTCATCATTTTATATTAGATGGTGTCTGTATGCAAAAGTTTCTCGAACTACTGTCTGGTAGCAATTTGCGCTATGGTAGACCATGGCACAAAGGAAATTACAATACAAAACATGTTTCGTCCTTAAAATTACTTTCGCAATATATACATAAAGTTTGAAATCATCATTGTCTAATCTCAAAATAATGTCGAAATACAAGGATTAGTATTTTCGCGAAATAATAATTCTAAATATGTTCCTCATTAATTTCTGTGCAAAACGACAACAGCATGGCGACAGGTTCACACGCCGTTTTATTATCTTTTTTTATAGAAAAAAACAGCAAAATAAATTTGAATAATTTAACCATTGTTAAAATATTTCAGACCTGACAATAATCACGAAATCGTCTAGGTTTGAGTTTTTCAGGGATATTACTCGTTACATTCATACGATTTGCAAGTTTTACCGAATATAGGCGGAGATATGGTTTAGCAGATCCAAAATTACTGGTAGGATTTACGAGCTCAAATGGGAAATGATATTGCAATAGTTTCGTGTTACGAGTTATGTATTCAGAAAGAGGTAATTATTGTCTGACGTCGAGACAATCACCTAAGATATTGTACGTGATTTACGTTTTTTCTAAACTGCTCGTTTTGTAGAGTAGACAATGTTGATTTCTATCCCATACATCGTGGATATAAACAATGTTGATTTCTACCCCATACATCGTGGATATAAATAATATTGTTTACTGCCATGGGCATTAACACTTTCCCTGTTCTGTGTTTATTCCAAAGTTCAGTACCTACTGAATATTCATGGATAAAATAGTTATAATGAAATATGCAAGGTGGAACATTGTAGCCATTTCTAAAAGTAAAGAAACATATATCAAGTTCCATTAGCAAACAGAGCAGACCCTGACCAGACGGCTCCTATAGGAGCCGTCTGATCTGGGTCTACTCTGTTTGCAAATGCGTGAAGACACCTCTATATGACTGGCAGGGTTAAATCTTCTCCCACTAAATACAACCTGCATTTGCGTACAGCTTCAATCCAGTTGAGTCGACGAGGAACATGGTGTCTCATTGGGACACTAGCTGTATGTCACCCATTCATCAGTTTCTCAAAAGTGTGTTCGAGTCGGATGTAGTCAAACTTGCAGCAGACAGTATTATTTTACAACGGTGCAAGGGTTAGAAGATGGAAGCAAAAATAAGTAATATCCTGTTTGTAATTGGAAATGACAAGATTGTTTACTATTGTGTAAATCATAATCCAAAGTTGACATGGTTGTTTACTGTGTATGTACATCTTGGCCAACTGCTTAAGTCAATTCTGACTGCGTTTGTGAATGTACTGGTTGTCAATTGGGTAATGGTCAGTAAATAAGTAGAACCACTCGTAAAGCTCTTTAATGTGATTGATCTAAGAGATTTGAACAAGACTTAGCCTATATTCTATGTGGTAAGCATCATTTGTCATGTGTTCTTGTCGTGTACATTTTGTTTATTTGACTCATTATGTGTAGTGAAGTTTTATTGTTTACAATAGTGTTATTTATGTTATTTGATGCATAAATGCACCCTTAACGTACAGTGAACAAATGGCATATCTATTCATATACAGGCATATCTATTCATATACATGTATTACTGTTATCGTCCATGTATGTAAATTTTAATGACGTTTGAACAAGTATGAAAACGAATATTCGTTTCCAAACTTAAGTTCTTGATTGTTGTGTTTAAACAAATGCCCTAAATAAAAAACATGATGATGTTTTCTTTTATGTCGTCCATACAGTACAAACAGCTGTCGGTATACGAAAAACAAGAATATGCAAGAAAAGCATTGATGTAAATGGGGATTATGCCAAAGTATAGTCATGCTTTAAAATACATTATTTAATCACTGCGAAATGCACGTTTCACTTAAAGAAAAATGAATCCATCGGTGTGGGGATCGAACTCGAGACCTCGAGCTTCCTAGTGAAGAACTCTACCGCATCGCTATAAAAGCCGGCTTGTACAGCAATGATGTCCGTTACATACATCCCCCCCCTATTTCTATGGGTACGCAAAACAATTTACAATGACTCCGAGGCACAAACAATCACGGTCCTCCATCGGGTGCAATATGTAGAGGGTGGCAGGGAAAGTGAGGAGCAGACGCTGGTTCTATCCCGGTACCAAAGGGTTCAAAATTCCTGATTATGCTGTATGAGTGACTAAAGGAAAGGGTAAGAAGAAGAAACAATCCACGCGATATCAATGAACAGAAATCCCTAAGTATTACGCCTCATAGAGGAGACAAGGAACCTACCAAGCAGCTTGTCTCACAAGTGTTGTGTTCCAACACTTAACAGTATAGATGTTGCCAAGAGAGTGTGCTCGAGAGTGAAGGGATTTTACGGAATGTTACGCATGCATGCAATCGCTCTGTCACTGTTCACTCACCTGTAACATACCACAGTTACATGTATCAAGATATGCATGACACTGGGCTGCTATGAATATTGTACATAGACAGTATTTGTAAATGTGATGTAATTAGCTGGTTACAATTGGAAAAATGAATCAATTGTATGAACCACTTCTCCATTAAACAAATTACAGTGCTCCCTCCCTACAACGGCCCTCTCAATAACGATTCCCTCCTTACAACAACGCATGTCACTGTTTCCGAAACAACAAGGCCCCAGAAACAACTTTTTTTCCATCGTATTTTCTTTATGCCTCCATCAAACCCTATGTTGTGACCACTCTTTAGAATCATCGTCACTTTGTGACGATTCTAAAGAGTGGTCACAACATAGGGTTTAATTGAGGCATAACGGTTTTAGTTCTCGAAATACACCTTATCTGGGGATCTGCAAACAAGCTAATTATGTTTGATTTTCCCTCCCTATAACAACTCCCTCTGAACAACACATACAATCTTCGTATCCCAAAGACTGTCGTTGAAGAGAGGGAGCACTGTAATATGCCTTTTTGTACAGAGAAAGATACTGTGGTTGGCTGGTTGCATTAAGCCTTTATCCTGCAGTAATGTCTCAATTGTATTAATGGGGTTACTTCTATTTGCTAGATGGTGTTGGTCATTTCGACGTGAGGTGCGTTTCTTACGAATGTGGAATGTATTGCAAGAGTTATTCGTCTGAAGTTAAGTGAAACTTTTTCATAAAGTGTGTTTGTTGTGAGATTATCTGATGTTGTAAACTCCTCTTTTGTAGTCGACAATCGTGATGTTTTATCGTAAATGATACAGCCATTTGTCTGTGTTCGCTGAAATGACGATGCATTGGTCTGTGTCACCTATTATTTGTCGATTTCCATATATACTGTCTAGACATAAACGTATTTATATGACCGTAATGGCCTGTTGCTGTATCTGGTTTCAAGCATTTCATATAACATACTCTCCTGATAATTGACAAAAGTAGAACAATGGAACATAAAGTTGACTTCATTTCAACTTAACCCCTTTCCCGCTACATGTAACCTAATTTGCAAACAGCTTCGAACTTAACGCATTTGTTCCGACGATCCCATATATGGGATATAGGCAAACAGTGTAGATTCTGATCAGAGTCTACACTGTTTGCTGATAGGAATTTTAATATAAAACAAAACGAAATTGAAATTTTAGGCCAGGCATCCCTTAGATAAAACATTGACTAATCCAATATATAAACATGGAAGAATCCATTGGGCGCAAATGGGTTAATGAGACGACGGCTAACCCTGCATCTCATCAGGATCCAAGCTGTTTAATACTGCTAATAGTTTCTCAAAAGCTTGTTCGAGTCAGGAGTAGTAAAAGATTGCACCAGATTCAAAGCTGAGCAGACAATATATTTCATAGAGCGATAAAGGTTAAGTCATTCCCTCTTAGACTATGTTCAGACCCATATGACTACAGATTATTTCTGTCTTTTTTTTTTCAGACAAACCTATTTACAGTTTCGCTTTCATCATAGCTAGATAGTCACATTATACTCTCTTCCTCTGTGCCTAAACATGTACATTGTACATTATATGGTAAGATATTTTAGTTTGTCTTCGTGCACCTGGTTCTCTCCCACTGTTGGACGCTACATCTGAAATATAGTAAATCTTGCCTATAGCTATCACATAATGAATATATATTAAAACCTCTCTAAACCGAAAGTCTAGTAAATGTATAGAATAATTTAGATATTTTAGGCAGGCAGCTGTTTAATACAGGGTAAAGGTCATGCAGAAATCTCCTAGAGTAGCTTTCTGCATAACCTTCACCCTGCATTAAGCTGCCACCTATCTGCAAGATCGATAGTTATGCTAATTTTAACGTTGGGTTTAGAGGGGGTTTACTACGCATGGGAGAGTATGAGAGCAAATGGTTGCTTAATGCACAACAAAAGTAATGCAGAAATCACCTAGATGAGCTTTCTGTATAACTTTCGGTTTGCACTAATCTAACATATGTACTAAAAAGTCATAACGGGATTTATTTTGTGCGGTAAATATGTTTTATTGTATAATTTCAACATGTTTTGTCATTTCTGTTCTGGATTTTTGCCGGTATGCATGCATTAGTGGAAGTATCGAGTGACATTAACCTTTCCAGATACAAAATAACAAAGACTTAACATCTCACCATATTTCTGACAAACACATTAACATAAGTAATCGAACACTGATGTAGTAATTATCTAGTGCCGGGAACAAAATTATGTAAAATCCATTACAACCTGAATATTCAAAATATTCTTCTATTTTAAGTAACTCAAACCATACAAATGTATTTCCTTGCATGCTCTTAAATGCTTTGTCATTTTATTATGATTTTTTTCTTTCCTCCTGGGCATTAAGCGAAAATACATCATACATAGGAATACAGTAGAATCTGTCTTAAGCGACCATTCAATAATTCAACACAGGAATCTTAAAAAGCATATGGTTGCTTAATGTAGGGCAAAAGTAATGCAGAAAACTCCTATATTTTTTCTGTATTACTTTTGACCTGCATAAAGCTATCACCTGCGTTATGAGCCCATAATTATACCTCTTTTAGATGGTCGCTTAAGACAGGTTCTACTGTAATACATATATATCAACATCCACAGTGTGCAAGCATTAAGGAGCGCTGAATATATCTAAGTCTCATTTTCAAAGTTCACTTTCCAAAATATATATTTTACTGATGGGCGAATTGAAGTATCATTTCAGGAAATATTTCTGTAATACTTCTTTTGCCGATGTAACAGTAAAACCCCTCTGATACCATCACCAAAAAAAGGTCTAATTCTTGGACTTAAAGGCAGATGGTAGCTAAATGCAGGACTAAAACTTTCCTTCGGGAACTTTCTACATTATGTTCGTCCTGCGTTAACTATGAGAAAATGGGCCAAAATGCGTCATTGTGAGGGAATGGGTTAAGCAAACATCTATGTTTATTCATGAAGTGGTCGCTTTAAATGGATTTTAGTGTATTTGTGAAATAAACAGTGTAGACCCTGACAAGTAGACTCCTCCATGTGCCTACAGATAATCTCTCAACTAAATTAGTTTAAACATATTTTATTTCACTAAATTCACAATTCAGCAAGATCATCATGGGTACAAAAAGGATTGGATCGAAAGCAAAACTGCTTATATAGATCCTCTCCCCACACATAATGCCAATACAACGGTGGACATTTGTTGAAATTACATTTCGTGTTGACAAACAAATATTGCAATGAGATTATTCATTCAACTATAAGCACGTGATTACAACACATCATTTTTTCATTCAAAACTACATTGTATCAAGCTTAAAATGACATAGAAACATGACACAAGACAAACCAGGAGAGGTGGTCATATGGATGTGAGAAGGGGACAACGAGGGAATGGGGAGCCTGCAGGGATTCTCGCCCAATGCACTTAGCTGAACCGCTTTGATTCCAATATAAAAGTTTGCACCACTTGAAAAATAATGGAGTTATTTTCTAAGTCTAGTGATAAGTCTCCATTTAGGAGAAGCTTCACTGTTACAGGACATATTTGTCTGACAGTATTCAGAAGACGAGTGCGTGGGATTTGGTAAATTTGGCATATTAGAAGAAAGTGTTCAGTGCTTTCAATATCACCACATAGGCATAAAGGAGAATCTACAATACTCTTTTGGAAGAGCGGAAGATTAAGAGAGCTACAATTTGTCCTAAGACGTGTATGAAGTATTTGTGCTTTCCTGTTACCTGTAAAGAAGTATGGAGGTGTGAGATTCTTACTCTGACTGACTGCTGCTTTGAAACATGAAAGTGAGCTTGAAACATGAAAGTGAGCTTGAATTTCTGACTTCCAGTGGGAGGGAGTTCCATTCTCTGACAGCCGAGGGTAGAAAGGAATCGGAGTATAACTTTGTTCTGGCATGCACAGTTTGAAGGTTGTTTCGGTTTCTTAATGGATAATCGGTCTCTGAACCTACAAGAGGGGGAACAAGTAATGATAGGTATTCTGGTGTATCACTATGAACCATTTTGTAGATGAATACTAGTTTATGCTTTCTCCTTCTGTCCTCTAGAGATTCCCAACCTATTTCCTTTTCGAGGTTAACGATAGAGATTAGTTTTGTTGCACCGATAACGATTCGTGCGGCCTCAAATTGAATTTTATCTAGGTCATGTTTCTCAGTTTGTGTGCAGTTATCCCAGACAACATCTGCATATTCGAGTAAAGGTCTGACAAAGCTTAGGTAAACTATTTCAAGTGATTTTCTATCCAGAACATATTTTAGTTTGCGCATAACATTGATTCTTTCCCAGGCCTTTGATTTTATGTAGTCAATATGGGTATGCCAAGACCCATCATTTGAAAGATGAACCCCAAGATGCTTATGTGAAGCGACCTCGGCGATCTGCTCGTTAAGCATTTGTAAAGTAGGATGTACAGGTTTGTTGGCTTTCCTTGAAATTAACATAGACTCGGTCTTTGTTGGATTAAATGAAACGAGCCAAGTTTTTGCCCAGTCAGTAATTGTGTTAATGTCAGCATTTAAAGTATTTGCAGCCATATCTGCTTGCTCTACAATACGGTAAAGGCTAGTATCATCTGCAAACAGTCTAATATTAGCCAATATGCCATACACGATCAAAAGCTTTACTAATATAAAAAAAGATAACCCTTACTTCTTTACCTTCATCAAGAGCTTTACAAACTGTATTATAAAGGAATGTTAACTGGTTTATCGTTGAGTCACCTGGAATAAAGCCAGACTGAAAGGAAGAAATGAATTTAATGTCTCGTAAATGATTGAATACATGTTTAAAAACCAGCCTTTCTAGAACTTTATCTAAGTTGCTGAGAAGAGATATAGGACGGTAATTGCTAACCAATGATGGGTCCCCTTTTTTAAAAACGGCACTTACATACGCATCTTTCCAACTTTGTGGCAATACACCTTCTCTTAGGGATTTATTATAAATATCACAGAGAGGATAACATATGGCATCAGCTAATTCGCGAAGAATGCGGTTGTTAATCTCATCAGGACCAGATGCCTTGCCTAGTGGAAGGGAAGCAAGGACAGATTTAACTTCATAGTCAATAAATGGCATTATATCATCAATTGTTCTTAAGTCAGGATGTTCAGCACTACCTTCATTTAGTATTGTTTCATTGGTAAAATAAGTATTTAATACATTAGCTTTGTCATTATTCT
The DNA here is from genome assembly GCA_963576725.1 of Azorinus chamasolen. Classification (NCBI taxonomy): domain Eukaryota; kingdom Metazoa; phylum Mollusca; class Bivalvia; order Cardiida; family Solecurtidae; genus Azorinus; species Azorinus chamasolen. The sequence goes on from OY755243.1 coordinate 77,039,483, forward strand.
CGACATATACGTTGTCATCAAATGTTAGAGGAGGAATTGAGCTTTTACTTTTGGGTGTCATGAATAATTTCAGAGTTTTCCACCAGTCCCTCGGACAGAGAGAATCAGTACGGAGTTTCTTAGATAAATTATCGACATGTAGCTTTTTTGCGTCACGAATTAAACCAACTATTTCATTACGAAGCAATTTGAACAGAGTCCAATTATTCGGAGTATTTGTTAACCTGGCTTTTTTATATGCTCGCTTTCTTTTTCTAATTTTCGACTGCATATTGCAGATGCATTTGTCTTATTATCTCCTATCACCATCTCTACACAAACGAGGTCCTCCGGACCGAGGGGTTTCGATTGACAATCGCTTAAGCCTTTCACCACAGCTTGCGGTATCTGTGATCTGTGCACGAAACAATGCAATCTATTCCCTGCACAGAAACACATCTGACGTCTTCCTCCACAAGCAACTTTAATATCGTTCATGTATTTGTCTACTTATCTCCCATCGCTAGTCCTACACAAATCCATATTTGTTGAAATTTATACCAAATACGTTTCAAAATTAATTGATAGACTTCTAAACGTGACCTCAGAATAACTATGTCGCTAACAAATATTGTCGTCTGCAATCTGTGTCGTCTGCTACAAGTTTCATTTTTTTATACTTCTTCATTTTTGCTTCCAAAACATAGTCACAGTAACAATTAGTTAAAGACATTCCCTTGGCCGGCTTGGGTCTTTACAGCTAACCTGTGAAAAAGCATGCGGCACATGGTAACAGCTATAGCAGTCTGCCTGTCAAGAACCACTGGAGCGTTCCATGTGAGGCCCGTCTCTTACATTTGATGATTTGGAAATGATTAGATTGTCACTAATGCAGTATATGTTTTTATTTTTTATTATGTCAGGGCCTCTCTAGACAGAATGAGACGGCTTGCCATATTTTGCACACTTGTATCATGCTTTTACTGTTACTTTCACGCCTATTGAGAACAATGGGGGGGGGGAATCATTGAATGGACCTGGGTAATGTCTTTAAATAGTTGGGAGTTACTCGGCGTCTCATCTGGGTCCAAACTGTTTGTATAGGTAATAACTATGACATTGGCAGCAACATAGTTAATTGTTCTAGTCTACTCTCAGTTTTGCAACATTTATATATTCAAATCGGTCTTTACGTCCAGTTTTATAGTGACAAGTCTTAACTTTTATCCCACCTTGTCGCTATTTGCAAAATATGTTGACTTGCATTTGCAAATTATTTGATTTGCATTTGCAAAATATGTTTATTCGCATTTACAAAATATGTTGACTCGCCATGAACTCACATTTGCAAAATATGTTGACTCACATTTGCAAAATATGTTGACTCGCATTTGCAAAAAAATACGTTGACTCACATTTGCAAAATATGTTGACTCACATTTGCAAAATATAATGATTCGCATTTACAAAATATTTTGACTCACACTTGCAAAATATATTGACTCGCATTTTCAAAATACATACATATGTTGACTCTCATTTGCAAAATATATTGATGTTTCGGTCTGAGTGCAGCAAAATATTCATGGATGTGTGTTTAGTTTCAAAATGCATGGAGGTGTTGAATAGGTTCCGTTCGAAGAGATGTTGTTTTTGTAATAACATTGTTTTCCAAATTAACCCAGTATAACCCATTACCTCATAAGCTATTTTTAGATACAACCTCTTTGAATAAATCTACCGAAAATGAGCATTTACTAGAGAAAAAATTCTAGAATGTTGTAGTTTGAAAATATTGTGATGAATAGAGCATTTGCTCCTATAGCAGCAAATGCTCTATTTATCACAATGGTTTCATAAAGTTGCTTTTACAGAGTCGTCAAAAGTCGTCACTATGAGGGAATGGGTTAACCCATTCCCGTATGGAGGCGACGTTTGGCACCTTAGCAAATAGAGTAGATCCAGATCAGATGAATCCTGTAGGAACTGAATAAGCAGGGTCTGTTCTGTTTTCTTATGGAATAATATAGACCTGATTTTGGAGTATCACATCCACAGCGTTCCTTGTGAATGTGCAATAAGATATTCAGCCCATGAATATTCATTCTTAAATTAATATTTACGGAGGAAAGGTTTAATAAAGACTTACATTTTCTTGAGATTTAATCAGAGGTCGACAAGAAAATATGGCAGATGTACATGCAGAAAGCCTTTCACTGATTAAAGGCAATGTGTTCATCTCACCACAACCAAACAGATTAATTTTCCATGATGCTCAATACAGTAGAACATGCCTATGGCGGCCAAATAAATATGGAGGTAGCGCAGTTGGTCGCTTAATGCAGGACGAAAGGAGTTTTCTGCATACCTTTCATCTTGCATTAAGCTTCGGTCTGTCTTCAACCCCCAAAATTATACTTATTTTTAATGAACGCTGTAGACAGGTTTAACTGTACAGGGGAATTCATTAACTTTTCTAAACGCAGTTATTGTCAGGCTTATTGGGATATTAGTTGAGGTTTTTTCGATTGCGATGGGCATCATGCAATTAGATTGGAAAATGTAATAATCTGGACTGGTCGAGGTACCAAGATGAAGGAGAATGTCGCTTGTTAACCATAATGATGGCTTCACTTAATTTTACGATGTAGCCAATGTACAGTAAAACATCTCTCAACCGGACGTTAAGTTAAGTAAAAAATATTGGTCTTGGGGACAGGTGACAGGTGGTGCACATCCAGATCAAAGAGATTCTAGAGATATCAGGTTCTGTACTGTTTTTATTTCAAAATTGTCTAGCAATTTTAACCCTTTCCCTGTTCTATGTTTATTGAAAATTTCAATACATACTCAATATTTATTAACAAAATAGCTATAAAGAAATAATTATGAAAGGTGGAACATTGTAGACATTTTAGAAAGCTAAGAAACAGAGACGTCAAATTCTATTAACAAACAGAGTAGACCCAGAGCAAATGCATGAAAACACGTTTATAGGAGGGAAAGGCAATTTACACTGAATGGACTTATAGTTAACTACTGACGAGCCATTCCACATTATATCCAGCGTTCAAAGACATACGAGGGCTGTTCCAAAATTAATGTCAGTGTAGTTTTATTTCGTACCAGTCGTGCAATATGTGCTCAAAACCATCTCGTGTCGATAGAGCAATCACTAAAGCGTATCATAGGTGGCCCCCAGTGACTGTTTTCTGCTCCAAAACCCAAATATCATCTATCAGGAAATAGATACAATTCGAGAAATGCCCTTGGATATGCGGTTTATCAGTATCTGATGGGTGTTCCCATTAAAGAGTATGAAAACTGTCTTCATATGTAGATTGACCGGCTAAAAAGGTGCACCCGGGTAGATGGAGAGTATTTTTG